>CABPRJ010002368.1:1190013-1687341 GCA_902439185.1 Cinara cedri
TAAAATCGTTTTTTTTTTTTTTTTTTTTTAGCAATAGTTTATCTTTGCGTACGAATATAAAATAAATCATTATATATATATATCCTTCTTTCGTCCTAAAACAATAGCACGCCCATCAGCAATATATTAGCTGCTTTTTTTTTTTTTCTTACAGATATTCTAATACAATAATACACTCTTTATCGTGCGATACAGACTTAATGGTGTACGCGGGACAATCAATCGTTCGGTTTTAGCTGCTCTATAGTAAATACCTCTATAGCGCAACGTGATATAGTCATTGATCGCGTGCATACGCGTAGCGTGGGCAAAACGCAAAAGGAAACCAAAATCTACGCCTTCTGCGTCGCAATATCATAATGTTATTATTACATTATATCCGCAAATTTATGGAATCGACCGGATAGTACACAGGCCACCATCACCGTAGACACACTGCACGGTAACAATAACAATAATATTATAATATACGGCGGATGAATAAGGTCAAGGAAAAATTATCATATTATGATGGTATTACTCGTATGCCCGATATCCGTGCAAATAATAATAAGCGTAAGAAATCTCTCTTAAATCCGTGTAGGAGCTGCGGACGCGAATGAGTCACAAAGGTGTTTATAATAACAAGCACATCAGTAGCAGGAGGAAAAGGTGAACACCCAGTGAGCGGCGGAGCCGATCCAACATTCTAGAGTCAAATTTTTCCGGAATATTATGATTTTTTGTGCTATAGAGATATTCTCCGTAAAAAACAATAAATTGCCGAATACTATAATTTAATTAAATACAATACTCAAGTATTACGTAAGTATTTCCAAATATAAAATAAACAATTATGATATTACCTCTTTATCTAAGGGCTTAAAGACACACATCTCTTGGATAGTACTCCAAGCATGTACACAAATTTCATTCCCTGGCTTTATTTAGGGGGGGGGGTCTATAGAGGTATTCAAAGCTACAAAACACCCTCCATACGATGAAATTTGCCTCAACTCGTATCATTCCAATCCGTCCACATAAAACATAATGTCTAAAATAACATAAAAAATTTAAAATGGTTTTAAATTAAACATTAAATGATTACAAAACGATAAAAAACCAGAAATCCTCCTAGAAAAATGGCGGTTCACGATAAAAAAAAAAAATCCCCCTTATATTGTAAATATTAAGTTTTATCGATACTCAAAAAATAAAAATGTCAGTGTAAAAGGCCATTTATATACAAGACTATTTGAATTTTCTAATATTTGTGGTGTATTTCGAACGTGAGATTGTATTTAAATATTAATCCGGGAAATATACAATCGGAAATAATAAACTATTCGAGATTAAAAAAATAATAATATTCGATTAAACACAATATTTGTGCGTATTTACGAATTGAACGTAATTTTTTTTTTTTTTTTTTTTTTTACATAACTACGCGTATACGCTAAAACGGAAACTTTCCGATATCGAAAGGACGATTTTAAATACAGTTGTAAAATATACCTTATCTGTCAGTAATACAGTATTACTATAAAATAAACGAGAGGACGGCGGAGTTTTCCTGTTTTGTTTTTTTTTTTTAATCATTAACATTCTACATCCTGGTCTTTATCAATTTTTGCACGATAATTATCTTTCGAATAGTTGATTCGTGTCACGGCCGTTTCAACAATAGTATCTTCAAATTTACGAACTCTTTCGACTTCGAGCAATTATCATCGCTTGAAAATTTAAAATTGAATGAAATAACACGGCTTTGCGTACATGTTATAATTACAAAACCGAATAATATGTAATATATACTTGATATATGTATTACGTATGTTTATGTTACGAGCAAAGTATGCAATTTGGGCTACATAGACTTTGTAAATAATATTAAATTATAATTTATTTTATGATGTTTTATTAATAACAAAAATAACCTTTCACGCTCCAACGGTCATATAAATTATCGTCAATTCACACATTTTATTGTACTATGGGTTGCACGATAAATATATTTATTGCAAAAATAATGCAAACAATTCTGAGTAATTCTACATTAATGAATTCGCAATTTAATAAAAACTATCGAATTGATTAAAGTCGAATCGAATAAACGGAAAATAGCCCGGTTGTAAATCTTGAATGATAATAAAAAATAAAATTCACCCCGATCAAGTTAAAACATTAACGAAAATATTCAATATTTAGTAACACTCCGAAAAAATACATCTGGCTCAAATCATTCGCATTCAACCTGCAGTTGAAAACTTTTTTGAATTTAATTTTAGTTTTTTTTATATACATACATATAAATACTTATATATACTTTCGAATTTTCAGAAAAAATAAACGTTGACATTAAGAATTGAAATTCCAAAAAGCGATCCAATTTCGGATCCGTCTATTCTTATTGACTGCGACGAAATCGGTATAAATTAGAAACTATTTACCAGCGGCGGCGTGAACTATTTTAAACTATGAGGCAATTATAATTGTTTGGCTACATAATTACTACCACTTAAATTTCATCAAACAGACCTGAACCCCCCCCCCCCCCCCCGCGAAGTTACAAGTCTCAGTATAGAATATAACTGTCAAATCGCAATACTTTTACGCACTATCACTAATATTTTAATCACAATAGGTTGAGTGTTTATTATTTTAGATAAAGAATGAAATCCAATATTTTTAAAGTATTCAATGGGCTTTTTATGAAAATCATAACTGTCAAGTTAATATAATGAAAACTAAAATTATTAAACAATCGAAAATATTAATTCATATTACTATATAATATAGTTGCACGACAAATTGCGTAGTAAAAACGCGATAATATTTTACAATTTTGAAATATTTACTATCAATGAGAACAGAATAATAATCGAAAATAATGATACTGTTGAAAAGGTATCTAGCGGGAATAACGTATTGTGAATAATTATAATTCACGTATGATTTAATACGTTTAATTATATGTACGGTACTCGGTTTATAAAATCGAACGGTCGCAAAACTAATTACACAGACGATAAATTTTATCGTGTATGCAAATTATTTATTTAAATTTATTTCATTAAAAAAAAAAAAAAAACTAAGATTCTAATATTGATTCATTGTTGTGCTTACGCCACCGTCGCCGTCGTTTCAACGTTATTTTATGATTATAAGTTTTAAAATAATACGAGAGCCAATAAGTTAGGAACAATGTTACGACAGAAGCTATGTGGGCTTAGATGTCAAGAACGTTTTCAATACGACTCCTCGGAACCACATCGACGCGTCCCTCCGGAATCTCTGGTGTTCCCGGATACTTCGTTAATTGGCTGAATCAATGCTTCTTTGTTCTTGTATAGGGAATCGAACCCTCACGGTACACCGATGGGTAGGGTTCAACCCTCGAGCCCATTCTGTGAAACGTCTTCTACGATGGTCTCGACCCCGGCTTCACTTGCAGGACTCTAGTTTAGATTTCAGCGGCCACCTACGCACCGTCTCCACCAAGGCCTCTCTAACCTGGTGGTTTACACACAAAACCGATTTCATAAAAGTCTTTTCGTTTGTTTTACGCGAACACATTTTCATCGCACTATTGACCCCGTTAGAATTACTGCATAGAATGCCACTGAATGTGTCCAGTTCTTAATAATGGATAATAAATATGTATAGGAAATCCGATACACATCACTCATTTATACAATAATGATTCGCAGTAAACAAAAACTTCGTCAAGATATGGATCAATAATATAATATACTTAAAACACTGGGGGACTAAACCAGTTTCTATTTACGTTATGTGTATCACTATATTGCTGTTTCATAATGTATACTGTTACGTACTTTAGCTTTCAGGTTAATACCTAAATCCGTATTAGGCTCGTATCGTTTCTTAATAATAAATAAATATACAGGTAAATAAATACAAAAAAAAAAATAATAATAAAATGCCTAAAACACCTAAAAATAAAAATATTTCAGTTATTTTACGTTGTATAGTTGTAATACGTTTATAACGTACACTGTAACAGAATTAAAAAACAATAAATCCTTTATTCAAATTACGAGTATTATACCATTTATATTTATACATTATACGAGTATGTATGTATCTAAGGAGAATACAAATTTATTTACAGGTACGCGGGATGGCATCTTTATATTATTATCGTATACGCATATTTTAATATCGTGTAAACAATTATAACGTGTCTGAAGTTAAAAAAAAAACATCAAGTCTATCTTATGCGTGTTCTCTTTTGGACTACACGAATAAAATATAATCGTTTTCTCTAACTAACTCTATATATTATAATAAACATCATGAAAACACGAATGCCCACTCGACTCCAATCGATTTTTTTTTTTTTCCCCAATACAAAGGGATAAAACGCTATATCTATATCGTTCGTATATAAAGGTGTTTACAGCTTGATAAAAAAACCGAATAAATATTATTGTAATATTGTTCGAATAAGTATTGTGTAAGAAATAAAAAAAAATAAAAAATAGTTTATTTTTATATATAAGTTCAAACAATAAACATGAACAAATCAGAAACAAGATTTTAGGCAAAACAAGGGATTTATTGGTTTAACTATGGTGTACTTTTGTTAAAACAACTTTTCTACCAGTAATCCAATTGACAATTTTATAGGAACTTTCTTGTATTATTTTTGATCTAGGTGATGCATTTAAAGAGTCATTTTAAAGTCCAAGTGGAGCGAAGAAGCTTATAGTTTTACAAAGATGTTTATTTTTTTTTATCTGTGAACAACTTTTCTACCAGCAATTTCGTTCCAATTTTTAATGAAAGCAATGCTTCTAAAAGAAAATTTCACTGAAAACGTACTTCAAAGATTTGACTTTCTCAAGAGGTTTCCCAGCAAATATGAAAAACCGGGATAAAACTAGGGAAAACCGGGAAAAACGTAGGAAAATTGCGAAAACCGGTACAAACAAATGTGATTAAAGAAAATATATAAAGCCTATTTAATAATTTTTTTTTACTATAAAATGACATATATATATTGTTGACAAAGCATCACTATCAACTGAACTCCACTCAGAATCGTTTTTTCGTTAGCAATAGTTTATCGTTGCTTCTAAGTGTACATTAAATTATCTATCGCAACGGCTGCACCTGTCCCCATTATTCTATAACGTCTTTTTTATTTTATTTTTTTTATTGTGCTTGTAGTTTTCTTGATAAATTAGAAAAACTGGTAATATGTTGTGTAATTTTTATTGATATTCTGGTTTCCTTGGCAAGAAGGAAAAAATACCGCTTATATTATTCCCCTGCTCAAACGTTACCAGTTCATCATAGCGTAAATATATAAATTAAATAACTCCTCTTCTGACTTTCCTCCTAAAACAGTAGTACACATCAGTAATATCAACTCCTCATTATAAAGAAATCAATGCATCGCACGATGGGTGGGTCATTATTGAACGTGAGAAGTCGGCAAGGTAG
Source organism: Cinara cedri (assembly GCA_902439185.1). Lineage (NCBI taxonomy): Eukaryota > Metazoa > Arthropoda > Insecta > Hemiptera > Aphididae > Cinara > Cinara cedri. The sequence continues at coordinate 1,195,465 of CABPRJ010002368.1, forward strand.
ATGGGAAATTTGATATATATTTGCGCACTTTATAGTGTCACCCCAGTCAGATTTCCTTTCAGAAAAATCGCTACACTTGAAAATCGGAGAAAAATTTCTGGTAGAAAAGTCGTTCACAGAAAATAAAAATAAACACCATTGTAAAACCAATGCATTGCTCGCTCCACTAAGTATCTATAACTATATAAACTATACTTTGAACAAAAAGATTATTGCGCGTACGGTAATATAGCTCGAAACATTTATTTGTTTTCGAACCTACGACCTTGCATAATATTATGTGACACCGTGACTCGTCGCTTCGTCCGTATATATCGCTCAGATATTATTATTGGTACTTTCTTTTTTTTTTTATTGAACAATAAGTTGTGCGGTTTTTTCTATAAATTATAAAATTCAACAACTAACATTGATATGCATTATATTCTTATTCACATAATATTTGTATTTTTTTTTTAATTTTTTTTTTTTGAGATGTTTGTTTTATGGGTCTGTGTGAGTCTAGTGCCTGCATTAGAACGTAGTCTGTTGTGTACCAAAAAGAGTAATACACTACATAGCTATATAAATATACATATATACGACATAACAAACCGACTTTAATAATAGACTTGTTTGCAGAGTAAAATTCAAAACGGACCCGCGAGCGAAAGTGCGGCCAACTAATTTTAAACTGCCCCGCCGCTGTTGTCGGCACGAGAATTTTTGCCAGCAGGCCAATATGGCGGGATAATATTATAAAGTTCACCACCGCCGCTACCACCACCAGCAGCATCAGCATCAGCAGCCATGACGTCACGATATTTTTATGATGTTCTAAATTTACGCCACAGAAATTTATAACTTGTATATAGGGTTGGGGAGAGGGTGAAGCCACGGAGGGGCGGGCGAAAATTGCCAGTGACGAAAATAGTCCCGTCATCGTTTCTATAACGGACCTAGTTTGTTTATTTTTAAATCATATATACGCGTACATAATAGTATACAAAACCAAAAGTTTTAAAACGTGTTAATTTTAAACAAGTCATAGGTTTGGTCCCAAGTTGGATATCGGTTTTTTTCTTCAAATTTCCTATTTTATATTTAGATAACGCATTTAATACGACTGACATAATACTAAAGGAAAATCGATTTTAAATATGTGTGACTCTTGATATTTCCGGAGAACCATTATTGCATGTGGAAAAAAAAAAGTAGTTTAACTGGATGTTTTAGTAAAACTTTGAAAGAATCGCATCATACACAACCATATTTTGAGAGAAAAAAAAACCGACGTAATATTTTTTTTTTTTTTAAATTACATAATGTAATTATATACTCGTATACCTATTGTATTATGAGAATTATTGTTTATAAAAAAAAAAACTCAGCGATTCGTTAGTTGTAATAATAATTAATAATAATAATAATTATTATTATTATTACAATAGTTTTCTACGATAAAAAGATAAATCAACTTGACGGTCCATCGTTCGTTCGTCAATAACGATAAACAACATATCCATGTTCCTTTATTTTTTTTTATATTTCAATAAATCCATGTTAAGTTTTTGTATTTTTTTTTTTTGTTTAACATTATCCTACGTTGCTTACGTCCATATTATTAATACGTAATGAATGTTGTTTTAATTAACGGTTATAATGCAGTAAGATCAAGATCACTATATATATATATGTGTGTGTGTGTATTAAAAAAACGTATACCTATTATATTGTACTCGTTGCATAGTTGCGGTTAAATAAAAAATAATGATAATTATAAATGTATAACGACAATAAGCAGCTACTGTTAAATTATTATGATATAATATGATCCACTAAACGCAAAAAGAGGAGGACACATGTTCGAAATTTTTATTAATATTATTTTCATTTCGGTCTTGAAATACAATAATAAAAATGGAGTTTTGCGATGCTGCAAGCCACGATTACGCGTACATATAAGTAACCAGCCGAAATTAAATAATAATGTCATGTCGCGTCGAAAACAACAACGGTGTTTTGTCCTATGGGTTTTCGCCCTGAGTATAAAAAAATAACTAAAAGCTATGTGTATTTTTTTTTTTTTTTTTTTTATTAAATCATCATAAATTACATAATAAAACAATATGTACATAATTCGCATGATTATCTATATGTTTAAGCTATAGCTTGTGCTGTATAATTGTAGTGTATAGTATAGTAATCCGATTCACCGAGTCCGTTATTATTATTTAATAATATACCGTTAACACAATAATAAAAAATTTTCAACGAAAACAGATAAAAATATAATTATTATATTATAATATTATTGTAAACCGGATGCGCTCATCGTATTATTTTTTGAAAATTTGTTTTTATACATTAATATTCAACGATACGCCGCTATACTCGTCGTAAATTATTAAAATACGCGTTAACCAAAAGAATCGTTCGTATTCCGAAATAGTAATTTGAAGATAATTTTGTTAAACCGAATACCTATGTATAGTTTTCATTATTTTTTTTATTATCGATTTGAAATAAATTCTCGAGTTATATTATCATAATGCTGCAATGATGGTGGATGTTAACATCCAATCGAGGAAGTTAAACAATTTTTTAAACTTTTAAATAAAATAATAATAATAACTAGGCCAAGTTATAGTTAATTTTAGAATAGAAATTAATTTGAATAACAAAGTTAAGTTACACATGTTCAGGAAAATAACTTAAGTCAACATCAAAAGCTAAAAGTTATTAATATTATTTTTAAATTATCCCCACTCAATTTTCGTAAAAAAAAAAATAATAATAACGCAAATAACATTGATAGGTGCAGAGTTTATTTACAAGAAAAAAACCTCGTAAAATTTTGTTCAGAATGAATACAATTTTAACAGAATGACTATTAGTTAAAAGTATTTATTCAAAGCAATAATAACCTAGTTATTTTCTAACGTTCTATTTTTGTTGAACTATAATTACTTAATATTTGACTATTAAATTAGAGTATTACTGTCTAAGTTTAATTAATACCTTTTTTTTTATTAAAAAAAAAAAAAAAAAAAAAAAAAAAAAAAAAAAAAAAAAAAACATTTTTACTTAACTAATTATTTATTATTATTCATTTTGTCGTAGGAGTTGCCGCAAAACCATAATATAATACACAATTTAAATATTATACATCTAGTAAAACCATTAGTGGATAATGTAATGTTATTTTTAGTTGTAGACTCCGGAGCGTTGCGAGGGATATATTGGTTTTACTATGACGTGTGCTTTTTGTATTTTTATTTTTCCTTCTCCAAACCACTTTTTGAAAATAAATCTTGCTTCGGTGTATAGAGTGTAGCACTTTTTCTCTAGTTGATCCATTTGAGAGATCATTTTTTTGATTTTTTTTTAACGGAGTTTTCAAAATTATTGGACATTATCTAACCCCGAAATAAAATTATAGGCAAAACAACAAATATTTACGGCACTCGGCGGCGTTAACGATTACAATGTTTTTAATTTTTGCAAACTATGTTTTCTACCAAAAATATTGATTTAAACCAAAAATGCAGAGAATTTTTTTTTCTTTTTAATTTTCAATTTAGAAGCTCACGAAGAAAATTTGTTTTTGATTATCCAAATTTTTTTTGTATAATGATTGGGAGAACGAAAAAATGTACGGAATAGGATTTCATTATTTTAAATTTGTACAGCTTACATTTTCTACTATAAATATTGTTCCGATAGAAAAACGACACGAGACCTTTATTGTTACATTTTTAATCTCGCCAGTAAGTAAGAAAATCGTTTTTGATTTTTTTTTTTTTAATAATTGAGCAAAACCGAAAAAGAAATCTAGAAAGAACGGGATTTTTTACGAAAATAATGCTTTTATTATTTTCAATTCTGTTTTTTTGTTGTAATTCAGTTACACATTTTCGTAGAGATTTGATATTTGAACATAAAACTCAAAATTTTCTTTTATAGACATTTTAATCTTGTGAGTTATTTACGTAACTTTATTTGGTATGTACACTGTGGATAAAATTGTTAAACTAAAAACAGAAATGCTTGAAAATTGAACAGGTTTGTTTTATGACTTAGTTAGTGGTAAAAAAAAAAATTGAGTTTCAGTGTTGCTTTTTTTTATAAGAGTTTTAAAATACAATTTTGAAGAAAATTGTAAATATTATAACCTTTCAAAACATGTGTAACCAAAGTTCGCTCCGAATAGTTTTTCCATTTGCAATAGTTTATAGTTGATAAAATTAAATAATTGTATGTATCCTCTCTTCCTAACTTCCTATCAACAACTGACATATACATACGCTATTTAGCGAAAAGAGAAATTAAAACTTATTTTAACTTTAAACTCGTTGGGCTGGAGTTTCCATTATGTTGCCTAGCTCAATTCAGATTGAATCATATTTCTCAAGAATAGAAAAAAAAAATGGGAGGGATCGGTCAATGACACGAGACATTTGACGACTATATTGTTCAGTATAGACCGCGTGCGGATAGTCTGCGACCACCTACTAGGTAAATTTTATAGCGAAATTCACACACAATATTTTATTTGTACAGTTTCTCGCTTGAAACCGAACGAACTAATACACTGCAGCCATATAATATAGTGCGATGACTGATTCGTCTCGTGCGATCCATGTGGTATAATGTAATAACTATATTATTATTGCATCCGCGTGTATGAAATATAAAACGAGTCGGGATGAGAAAAAAAGTAAAGTATCTTTCCGAAGTCTTTTTATACCTGTACACTATATTAATTATTGTACACACATACAGAGACGAAAATACCCGCAGTAGAATACGAACACGTAGTGATTACCTGTATAGTTCCACACAATATACACAGAGTAATCCATTTATACCGGATATTTCGAAAAGTATTGACCTTTTTTCCGAAAATTGTTTTATGGCAATTTAAGAAACAAGCAGCTCTAAAAGGTGACGTGTTTATATTCACATATTTACGTGCCGCGGCGTTTCCACAGTGTTCCGCTCCTCTACAATAATATTTTTCGAAATTGCAATTCGTATATTGCAACTTGAATAGTGATCGCTCTGTAAATGTATATATATATATATTATATTATCGTGGTGCGATCAATCCTACATTCGTGTCGTGGCGGTTGGAAGAGGAAGATATCGGCAAAACATAAAAAAAAAAAAAAAGACGTATTTATGAAATAATAGCCGTCGGAGAGCAATAAATATACGCAGTATTAGTACGGCATGTAATTTTGCCCTGAGATTGACACGGATAATTATCATTGACATTCACGCCGTCGTCGTATCCATCGGCCACATGCACCGATGAGAAAAACGAGGCAGATAGATTGGTGTACATAAAGGTACGCGTCATCGTCGACATCGAATTTGCACATTTTTCCGTGACGTTTGTTATTTGTCGTATAGGTAGTGTAAAACGGGCCTACGGCGCTCAAGGACTCGTCATTCGCGCAATAAAATATTATCACGTATATATTATACAACGCGCACAACAGCTTACGCTAAAACTTACCATTGCCGTGAAATTCGTTTACCCGTTTTATGATATTAGCAATGCGATGTCTATAAATTACAATGCGCCGGTGCGATAATATAAGTATACAATAATAATAATAATAATAATGTACCGCGCTCTCGATTGTAAAACGAATAAACCGCATATAATATGATCTATTTCAGGTTCAATGTACAGCGGTTTTTTTTTTTTTTTGTGAAGCGCTTTTCTACGAGAAATCACGATCCACGTTCAATAGTTAAAAAAGTTTCGTGGACCAGATCGTGCGTAAAAATAAAAGATCTGATCCCTAACCGTATTTTGAAATGTTAAAAGTCATGTATGCGTGTAATTGTGGAAATCACAACTGTCTGGTGAAATAAAATGGTTATAATGACTGATACGATTTTTCCTCGTTGGATATTAGTCGAAAAATTCAACATTTTTTTCAATTTCCACATCAAAGCTGTTCGTGCGCGTTTTAAAAATATTTCGATCGCAGATGGTCATCGGTGTGTTAATTTTGTTCACACAAGAAAACGCCTGTTCATACACACTCATGTATACGTAGAACCAAACATGATGTAGCATTTTTCAGCTACATTTCTAATTTTCGAAAATTACTGAGCAAGTTCAGCGTAAATAAAAAAAAAATCTAAAATACGATTGTTTGAATGAGTGTTTAAGAATGTTTTGCGACATCTATTACGAATCCGTTGTGTAAGTATATTATTTCCATTTAAACGGGAACAACGTCGACGTCAATATTAAATGAATTAGCGAATAATTGTAAATATTGTTCACAACGTTGGAAATCTTAAAAGTGATTATAAATTTGTATTAAAATGTCGAAACAGTTTCAACAAATAATTTAATTATTTAAAATTAAAATGTTGACAATTCAAACGATTTTTTAGAAGCCGCCAAATGCGTTTTTTTTCTCAGTTTTATAGAACAGATAAAATAGCTATAAATATAAATACTATACTCTCGTACTGAGCGGATCGATTTAAATAGACACGCGAGTCGGATGCGCCGACTAGATTCTAGTCGGTACATTAAGGAGGTCATTTTTAATTTTCTGTACAGTTTTTGCTTAATAAATGGAAAAAAAACCGAGAATACACGTTGGCAAAACAAGAAAGTTAACGGCAAACACGGTTTCGTCGTTATTTTCGATTTTGTTTTTGTTGTTGTTATTCGGTTAAAAATAATCGTAGATACCTGAAATCCTCATCATTATGGCGATATTAAATTTTCGTTGACGTCAAAAAACTATAGAAAATTAACGATTCGTCGTTAGTAAATATTTTTAACACCAAAATATATTTATGACATTACCTATTTGGATTTTCTGAAAATAATTGTTTTATTTTTAGTTTTAAAACAAATATATATATCGTAGAGGAATCATAGCAATAAAGTAATTATTACAAGTAAAAAAAAACTTTGAAAACATTTAACAGTACAACAATCGTTTCGCGTGTCAGACCTTCGTAGTACAGCCCGTTGTAAGTATATATGTCCGGTTTTTTTTTTTTTTTTTTAATTTTTACACTTTACACAACACTGCACGGTTTATATTATCGACCGGTGAAAACCATTGTTACGATTAAAAAATTTAGTCCGTTGTTCAATGTTCAATATTTTATAATAGTGTACTCTTAGGTATAATGAATAATTGTGAAAAAAAAAAAATTTAGTATGTACACCGGTTAAAATGACGTAGGTACTCGCGTGTTGTATACGAGTAAACATATCGGCTACTCCCTCCCACCCATCGTGAACATAATAATACGTTAAGTATTGTCTGTTTTTATTTATTTATTATTTTTTTTGTGAATTAAATAACATGATATATTGTTAATTCCTAAACATACGTAATGAACAAATCAATGACATATAGGTATGGTATTGGTTGTTTTATCAATGACGCAATCATTGTAGTCGAATAACTAACATAATAACTAATCTAACGTTACGCAAATCGTTACAATAATATCCGAGTACGCGGTATTGCGTAAAACGTTAATCAAACATGTGTTAATAATCAATATTGACAATATTGTTGAAACGGTTTTTTTCAAAATTATTTCAATTGAAATTGTAAAAAAAAAAATCGAAAAAAAAAGTAAAAAATTTCATACCGTATACCGGCAGTATCGGTACAAGAGCGCTGCAATTCCCTTGGCGTTTCAATAAAAGTCGAAAACTCCTATACTAATGTACAAAATGTTACTTACCTACTTAATTAATTCATTCGTTTTCCGTTTTTCGTGTAGGTGGGAGATATTTCCGAACACTATATTACATTATAAAATACTAATTTCATTTTTTAATTTTTTTCTTCTCGTATATTTATAACGTTCATATACATATAACGTTGTAATATCGATAATATATTGTTCATAATGTTGAACGCTAAACAGGTAATAACAGTATTTATATAACATAATGTGCGTATATATTTTATAAAGTTCGATGGTTTAAAAATAACTATATTATAATAGGTTAGGTATTTTTAAAATTAAAATCACTTTTCGATTAAAAAAAAAAATTGAAAAAGAAACCCTGAGGTACAAGGTATACAAGGGCGACTGGTTTAAAGTGAAACACTCATAGTTTCGAAAAGTATTGACTTTTCCGAAAAAATTTCTGTTAAAAATTCAAGAAACAAGCAGCTCTTAAATGTTACCTCACCATTTTTATTTTTTTGTTATCCTTATTTTTGGGGATGAAACAACTATCTACTTTTGATTTCCAAACGGTAGCCTACATTAAAAATTCCATAAATACATATAATGTGTTAATTTAAATAAATGTCGGTGTTGAAATTATTGATTTCCTTAAACCCGCTTGCGAGATATCCGACATTCATGTTTGGATAGGGGGAGAATGGTGGTGCATCATTTGTGTGGTTGTTTATAAATAATTGTAACAAAAATAACGGTTCTATGTATCATTTTAAAGCTACTTTTTTTTTTTAAAATTGTTAAAAAAAATTATTTTAGTACTTTTCGAAATAACAAGGGTTTCACATTAAATAAATCGTCCTGCGTTTATAAGTTATTAAATACAGCACGGATTTGTGTGTCGCTGCATATTTCTTTTTCTTTTCATACTTTTAGATTTTCATTAATAACCGTTACGGATCGTACTAATTAACAAGTAATTTAATAACTAATTGGTAAGTAATTCACAGAGTTTTATTTCGCGTATCAACATATTTATTGCGTATTTCAACGATAACTATATGCATGACCACAATCACTTTCTCGACAATTCACCGCCAATTTAAATTTCCAAAAAAAATTTTTCCAAAATTACAATAAAATGTCAAATTTTTAAACACGCAGTTTTTCTTTTTATTGCGTATTTGTTGTATATTTTTATCATTTCTACCGTATGTTTTACAGTGTACCACGAATATGTGATACCTCAGAGTATATTGAATTTTTCAAAATTAATTTTTTTTTTTTTTTTTTTTTTTTTTGTTTTGACAATTATTTAATCAATCATATGAACTTTAAAATGTTACATTTCCATTTTTTTTTGTCGCCATTTTTTTTTTGCCCTAAAACGACTATATTATAAAAACTGTTTGTTTCTTAAATTGTCAAAAAAAAACTTTCCAACAGGATGTAATAATAGTAAGTTTATTTTTATTTTTTAGTGTTTAAAAAGTATAAAAATCTGTAATCAGTGTATTTCTGTTATTAATAAATACGATTATAATATGTATTATAGTATAGAAAACACGAAACTCAAAAATCAGACAAAAAAAATATGGTAACAATTTTTAAAATCAAACAAAAAATATATATAGTAAAAGGTAATTATACAATATTTTAATTCATAATAATGGTAATGTCGGTATTGAATCTAAGCTCGCGCACGTAATGGTGTAATCTGGGAATATTTCCAGGAATTCGGTTTGTTTTACTTTTTATAGCTACACGAGTTTTTTATTTTTAAATTTTCGAATATTTCGTTTTTAAAGAAACACGATCGATGATATTATATTGTTATATATTTGTGTAGTTATAAATAATATTAAATCATAATTTATGATTAATATGTTCTTTAAATAAGATTATAACTCTTTGTATGGCTAATTTTAACTATTCTAAACACTGTGTAACGTCAGTAATAGTAATAATAATGTTCAACAAAATAATATATTATATAATTTGAACTTGATTATAAACCCGCGAGTACTTCACAAAAAAAAAAAAAAATGTAATCCTCGCTACGTTCAGAGCCTCAAAAAAAGAGTACTACTGATGGGTGTGCCACTGTCGTAGTTGGGAAGTTGAAAACGTAGGATATGAAGATATAAGATATACAATTTATTGTTCATTTATATTCAACGATAAATCATTGATAAAGAAATGAGTAGCGCAACTTTGGGGGTGCAAGGGGATGCTTAAGCGCAACCCAATTTAACTTCAACCATCACCATATTCCATATCGTTGTTATTTAAAATATCTTCCTGTAGATTTTACAACGTAAATTTATTTTTAAGAATTTATGATCAGCCCATTTTTTTTTTCTTATTTTGCATTCCGATTATATTAAATTATTATTGTAGTGAATGAGTAACATAATATCGTCAAGTTGAAATTACTGAACTACTACCATTACATTGAAAACAAACTATTTAAAAATACAATTTTTTATACTTACAGTATCAAAACGAAATATAACTCAATCGAATAATTTAATACATTTCCGTTTGAAGACAACTGGAGCTAAATATAAAGAACAAGATATATCAGAATCAATTGAAGCATAACGGCGGCGTACTATATGTTATTTTTAGGGCTATAAATTTGTAGAAAAGTGCATTTTTTTTTACATTTTTTTGCTTTTTTAGGTCATATTTTCCTTTTTTAATTAATTTCCCGGTACTTTTAATCAAATTCCGTCAATTAAAATCTTTGAAAACATTATTTTATTTTACACAAGATGTATATACATAAAATTTATATTATATAAAATAATATTTTACACAAGCCGGATACGGGTAAGATAAAGATAATGGTTCGATAAAATAAGGCAATTGCTACATAAGTTGTTTGTGACATATCAGTATATCAATCACTAATTTTCAGTTACGAATCATATACTTATATCAATATAAATATAAAAATTAAATTGAAAACCATTTTAAGTACACTTTATACAACAGTTTTTGGCATATTAGTCCTTTTTTGGCATTTTAAGTGCATAATTTATTGCATTTTTTAAGGTTTGCATTAAATTCACAGCCTTAGTTATCCTATTATTTATTCAATAATTAATAATTTAAAGTTTAGGTTTTCAAATGAAAATCTTCAGATGGCTAATAAATCCATTGATAATTTAATGAATATGGATTATCGAAATAGTTAACATTTTATACATCATTATAAGGTATACATACTAAATCATATATTAAGTAACATTCAATTTCTTTTTGTGCCTTTTTTTTTAAAAAATATCCGTGATATCAGAAAATAATGTATTTCAGCATTAAGTACTTAAAATTAGAAAAGCTTGTGGCAAAAAATTACTTAAAAAATACCAAAGATCAAGATGATATTAAACCAACTATAAGTGAAGAAAACGTTTTCCCTAACCTTTACAAACTAATACAAGTTTCATTAAAGTTAGTTCAGCAACATGCGAGCGTAGTTGTTTTTTTTTTTTTTTTGTTATACGTAAATTGAAAATTAGCTGATAAGTATCATTAACATTAAAAGAGACTTAGCAAAAGAAAATGGTCTGGAAGAAATATTAAACAAATTCACTGTCGCCAATAAAAAATTATGTTTAAAAATAGCTGATACTGGGATGGGTGCTGCCACTGTCGTGGGTGAGTATTAGGGAAGGTGGGATACATACGGTTATTTAATTTATATCTGTATGCAACGACAAACCATTGCTGACGAAAAACGATTTCTAGCGCAGTTCGGTAATACATAATTTCAAGTGCCGTAATTTTTTTTAACCTAAACTTCCTACATTTTTTCCCGATTATTATAAAAAAATTATTCGAAAATCAAAACACGAACTGCATCAGTAAAAACAAAATTAACAATTCAACAAAAAAGGTCTCTTGTCGTTTTTCAATTGGAACCATACTTTTGCTAGAAAACGTGGTCGACACTTATTTAAAATTACGAAACCGTGAAAACATCTTATTCTCTTCCCCGGTTAATCGTTTTCATTTTAAATACCGTTTCGAAAATCAAAAAATGACCAATGTATTTACCAAGTAGATAAAATTTACTTTCATCGAAGGTGCTACACTCGTACACCAGAGCATGTTTTCTAGGATAAAAGTGATCTACAGTATAAATAAAAAAAAAAAAAAAAAAAACGTAAAAAAGGAAAACGATTGGCGCGAGATTCCGGTGGAAAATTTGTCGAAAACGAGCAGACAAAATATTAAAAAAAAATACACCCTTCAAAGCGCGATTTTTACTGGCCATAAGCTCAGTTTCTGACATAACCGTGTACCGCGAAAATGTATTATTGTCGCTTTACGGCGGTTTAATTCCCGATAAATTCGACAACAAACCCGCGAAAAAATACTACGACCGCCTCTCTATTGGTATTGATAACCGACTTGCGGAGAACCGTTTTCCGTTACGCGCACAAACGTCAATTACGAAATTACGCTGTGTCCGACTTCGCTCCCGGAAACAGTGGCACGCGCGTGGCACGGCGGTATCGTTCACGCGAACATTGTCTCGACGCGGTACGTCATTATTAACCGCGGACACCTGCCGCAAATCGTCGTACAACGGGCGCAGCACAGTCGTAACCGGCATTTTAATACGTGGATGAAAAAACGGTCGGCACGAATACGGCGGGCGTGTACCGCCTGGTTTTATCGCCGCGAAACGGCGCACGGGTATTATTATTGTTAATTTATTTTCTTCGTTTGCGTTTTTTTTTTTTTTTTTAGGTTCGATAACACAATATTTAACCGCACAACAACCAGTCTATAATAATATTGTTATTTCGCCGAACGCTTTCTGCGACTTTCACTCCGTCGCCACTGCTCCAATTGTAATTATTATTCACTGCCTCCGGAACAACACAATGCACGAGCGTAACTAATCGCAATCGGGTTTTTTATTATTATTATTATTATTATTCACATTTATAATCGTTCTGGATAGGGGACAATTTTTCACACGTCGCATTCACTCGGCGTTAACGGAAAATCCAAAAACCGTAATATTTATCCGCGAAAATTATTGTATCGGTAGAATATTTAAAAAAATATAAATATACATATATTTAAACCGTTTGTACTTAATACGTTTCGTTTATAAAACCGAGGGGAAAAAATCGATTGATTACATTGCAGTTACGAGTGCGGTGAAAACGCCATTAAACAGTTTTACTTGGACACATTTTTCTCATTTGGCAGATTAATGAAAACGCTCCGAATCATTCACGCCATACCCTAGCTATAAAAAGAAGCGGATTTTCTCCTCGATAATATTCGACTTTATAATAATCAACCTGATCAAAAACTCATATTCCCGGTCGCGGTAATTTGAGATTCCCCGGAGTCGAGCAAATGTTTATCGGCCGTATTCGACCGACCACATTGGAGGTTTTAGAAATAATTAAACGACTGCACGGTTGAAATAAGAATACATTGCCTACGTTTTATTAAGAAATGTTATACGCTTGTTAATCACTGCAAACATTGCTATTGTAGTTTTAGATTTTAATTGCAGCCATATACACGAGAAAACGTGAAATGATTTTTCCTTTCACTAGAAAAGTACTGGAAAAGTTTTATTTGTCTGTATGTCTGTCAATTGGACACTAAACAAAGACGGCGGAAAGCTAGACTGCTATTATTAATGTTTGACTTTGTCTAAAACTTAAAAAAAAAAAACCACTTTGAAAAAAACTACTAACCAACGCTGAACAAATCTAAAATAAACTTACGAGTTTATAGCAATACATACGTATATATTCTAAACTATATCATTCCCAAAAAAATATTACAGAAATATTAATAAGAAGGAAAAGTAATTTCAACAATAATCAATAGTGAAACTTTTTATTGTACGGATGTTTTACACGATACATTACATAAGATATAGATATTGTAATGTGTGTGTTTTAACAGACTGCTAATTAAATAATATAGATTCGTACAAAACCAAAAGGATACAAGAGAGTTAAAAAAAAATTTGCAACGGATCGTTGAACTTTATGAAAAGGAAAAGACGTATACTCGTGTATAGAAATAACACGAATAAACCAAAAAATAGACTACGTGAAAAGAGGACTACCGTTTTTGATCACCAATGTAATAAAACTCAAAAATGTTATCGTGGGTTTCTCGAGGGGAAGAGGGGCAAGACGAGGCCACTGCCTCCACGGAGTTTGTAATTCCGTCTAAAACGTAGGTATGAAAACGTGCGGATGACTAAAAATCGTTATTTGTTATAGATTCTGAGTGAAGCGAGGAGTGTATTAGTTTTAAAATGATGTTTATTATTATATTTTTTTTTCTGTGAATAACTTTTACCCCTGAAATTTAGCTTCAATTTTCAAAGTGTAACATCTTTTCTAATAGGAAATTTTACTGGGTAGTACTTTTTTAATAGGCAATTTTTCGATTTTAGGGGTTTTTATAATAAATAGGAAAATCCTGGAAAAAACGTATAAACGTATCATTTTCAAATTGTTAATATTACGGCCTTTCAAAATACTTATAGATGAACTACACTCAGAATGATTTTCCATTAGCAATAATTAATCATTGCGTATAGATAGACATTAAATTGCCATCTATATCCCATCTTCCTAAATTCTCGCCCACAATAATAATCCATTCATCGGGCGAAGTACGTCCGTTTTAGATTTGGAGTGTAAGCGAAGAATCTATTGGTTTTACTGTACGATGTGTACTTTTATTTTCTGTCTGTAAACAACTTTTCAAAAAGGAATCTTGCTCCGATGTATCGAGTATAGTACCTTTTATGAAAGGTCTTGTTAATGCATTAGAGGGTTCGTTTTTTGATTTTCCAAAGGGTTTTCAAAATGATTGAGGAAAACCCGATGAAAAAATAAAAGTAAAACAGCAGATGTATACGGAACGCCGCGACATTACCGATTTCATTAATTTTAAATTATTGCAACTCATGTTTGCTACTAGAAATATCGCTGTAATCGTAAAATTATAAATGATTTTAATTTTATTATTTTTAACATGTAACCGCCAGTATAGAAAATCGTTTCTTGATGTCTAAAGTATTTTTCACGATAATCAGGAAAAACCATAAAAGCCGAAAAATACGATTTTTTCAAATTACGGCACAAATATTTCATTATTTAAAATTTTTACGGCTTACGTTTTCTGTAATAAATATTGTTCCAATAGAAAAACGGCAGGAAACGTTTTTTTTTTTTGTATTTTTAATCTAGTTGCTGAGTAAGAAAGTCGTGCAATAGTATACATCAAAAGAACTAAAAAGTTAAATATCTCGTCAGCGGACCGACGAAACGATAAAAATTGAAAAATATTACAATCAGAATGTATTTAAACGAAAATCTATGGTATTTTTGATACAGGTTGCCGTTTGAAATTCAACAGTTAGGAATGAAGGGTAAAAAAATTAGAGGTAATAAAAAATAACGGTGACATTGTAGAGGTGCTTGTGTCTAATATATATATTTTTTTTAAACAATACGAATTCTGAAAAGACTTAAAGCTCCGAGACAACGAGTGTCTTACTACAATGTGTTGATCACTCTGTATATTATGTACGAATTGTTTCGTACTTATCGATTGTAATTATAATTTACAGGGATAAATACGAGAACGGCGACTTCCACAAACTCGCGGCTATGTGCACGCAAGTACTACGGGAGATGGGCGCGCATGGCGTCAAAACCCGCGCGTAATACGCGCCGTCGTCCGTATGCGTGTGACGTCATAAACGCCGGTTAATGGCAGTGACGTCAACACCACGGCGAACCGCTGCCGTGCCGCCGCCGCCGCCGCCGCCGCCGCCGCCGGACGAAAAACGCCGCCGCCGGGGCCACGCGTCCGCGTCGGCGGCCGTGCAAACCGCCGGCGCGTTTCGTGTACACGTCGCCTTGGATTTTCCGCCTACGGACGAGACACGGCTCTCCGGTACCGCTCACCGGTCGCGGCCCGTCGAGCAGCGGTCGTACAGCTGGACCGACGCGTAAAAAATCGTCGGCGCGCACACCCTTCAAACGCCGATCAGAACGCGAACAGGTGCGGACGCGCGCGCGTATACACACATTAATATTATCACTGTTGCTGTTACACCGTCGGGCCGTACCGCGCGGGTGCCGGCTATATTTTCTCTACGCGCGCCGCGCTCTACGGTGTACACCACGTCGCCGTCGCCGGAGTCGCAGTCCCGCGGACCGTGCTGCACTTTTCGAATCCTCTTCCCCCACCCGTCAGAGTGCGCGAGCGCGCGATTTCGGCCGCCGCGTCACGTCGCACTGCACCCGCGTACGACTCGACCCTAACATTATCGAGTTTTTCCGCTGCGGTTTTGTTGGTTTTTTTTTTTTTCTCGGTTTTGTGCGCGAGTGCCGTATACACGTTTATATTACGCGGACAGTGCTGCGAGTTTAGTGCGCGCCGTCCGCGCGGTGGTCGGCTGCCCGCAAATGGTCCACGTCCACAGCTGACGCTGGCCATGGTCGTCGCGGCGGACTCATCGAGACGGCGTTGCGCGGGCCATGAAAAAGACTGTTGCCGGCGGTAGCGGCGGCGGTGGCGAACGCAAATCCCTGCGGAACAGGCGTCGGAGGGGGGTGGACGATGACCGGCCGCCGCCGCCGGCGCCTCGGCAACAGTCCGCGGCGTCCATGCAGCCGCCGCCGCCATCGCAGCTGCCCGCGCCCGCGGCCACCGTCACCAGCGGAGCGTTGCACAGACTTCAAGTCGCGGCGGCGGCGGCCGCGGCGGCCGTGGCGGCGGCCGCGGCTACGGTGACGGTGACGCCGGCCGACGGAAGGGACGACGGGACGGCCGCGACCGCGGCCACGGCGGTCGCAGTTACCGACGATTGGCTGTTCGCCGATTGGTTGGACGGCTCGGCAACAGGTACGTACGCTGCACTCAAAATCCGTATACATTAATATCGCGTCCGCGCGTACCCGACCCTCCTTTCACGCCCCCTCACCCCCTCTACTCCCGGAAAAATACGCGCGATTCCGACGGCGCCGCAGATTCGGTTAGATCGAAAGAAAATATTGCGAAAAAAAAACGGTCGAAATGAAAATATACGCCCGTACCGCGGCGCGTGTGACGTGCTGAATCGACGGTAGACATTCGTCCGAACGTAAACGATAATTGTAATGGAAATTGATCAACCGACGCAGTTTGTTAGGCAGATGTACGTGCGTGTGCACGTGTTTTCATATTTATATCAAAGATTTACGCCGATAGACTCGCACGGTGATCACGCTGGTGACTCGCACGTACGCGTGCTACGGGTTGATATTCACGTCGCCGCGTTGCAACGATCGCAGGTCCGCGCAGGATCGACAGACGCGACGGCGAATGTATTTGAAATAACGGAGACTTCGAACGTTCGGTTTTATTGCCCGGCTGATTTCAGAATCGGAATCCAACCCGATCCACTGTATATCATTACGCGCTGCAGCGTTTTTCCGTTTCGGGCCGACGACCGTTTACACCGATTACGGATTCGTATGCCGTTATCATACGATATGTGTGCTCGCAAGTTGCCCGTGGACTTTTGTGTTGCCCGGAAAACGTATATTCATCTCTTCGCCCTAAGTATAACCCGAGCCAACTTTCGCATAATATCGGTAAAATATATATGTATAAAAAAAAATAAGAAACGAAAATCCTTTCAAGCGCAATATGAAATCAACGTCAAAATATTATTATTGTCCGCTCGTGTATATCAAATTAAAACGTCATTTGGAACTTTATGATATCAAGGCCAGGAAAGTCGGTGTAGTAGTATTAACCGTCAGTTATAAGTCACGAGTTCAAAAGTTAATGATGAGAGATTCGAGCGATACCAACGGTTTATAATTTCATACTCCGAATAGCAATATACTCCATTCGCGATAACTATGATCGAAAATATAAACGTGTAGGCATTAATGATTAATATTAGGTATTTGTTATTATTACAAAACGCTATTTGGAATTTAGACGCAAAAACACATTAGAAATAAAATTGTCAAATTGTAAAAAAAAACGAATTTATTGGCGTCTACTATATACTTAACCGAACATGATTATCACGTTATCGTTTTAGTATGATAAAAACATCGAAATCTGTACCCGATAATCGCTCAGATTACGATGTTGGACATTGTCTTAAGTATGGAGGTATCGAACCGTTCGTCTTTATTCAAAAGTCTCACCAAACTAATATTTTTCTGTTACACGTGATAATATAGCAAGAAAAGCGTTCAACGTTTTTACGACTCTTCGGTTGAGTTCAGGGCATTAGGACCCGTTACACATACCTACATTGTAATGACAATTATATACTGTGGATCCCGCGGTTAACTGTTCTTAATATTTTCGTTTCTTGATAAGTAATTAATGGTAAATTTCAAGAGACACGTACATCTTGATAAAAATGAAAAAAACGTTCGTACGATCCGTAGCAAGCAGTTTTCTTTACGAAATGTCTAAAATTAGCCTATTGGCCCTGAACGTGACCAGAGATTCGCAAACGTGGAAACGCGAAACGATGCCTTTGTTGTTATATTACGCGCGCGTGGCAATGAAAACGGATGGTAAAATAACAATTGTCATTACTTGACTTTTAACGTTTTTGACTATCGTTAATGTCGTAAACATACGCACGATCTTTAAGTGCTCCATTACACGGGATGGTACATAAAACGCGAAATATTAACCGTTTTGAAATGGACGGTTTCCTACGGAGGCACGGGGAACACGCGTTTTATCTCTATTACAATTATAAAACGTTTCTGATTGATAGTATAGTTTCCACACGCAGATAACATCTTCGGGTCAACGGTATATTATATGTTTTCGTGTACGTCTACCTAATACGTACATACCTGTATTATCGAGTCTTCCCTCGGGGGCTCTACTCGCGTTCGTCTACACGTGCATAGGTAGATACGGGCGTGCGCACGAGCAAAACATCATAATTATAATTACCGGTATTTATAATTGATTAGGGCGCATCTATAGTGCACTTCAATTATTTGTAAATAGCTCATCCGAAACCGCTGCGGGCGGGCGTTGGTACATATTACACGCGACGCGGCCATCTCATATCGTTTTTGTTGTTTTCCCTTCACGTCGGTATACCCGTACAGTTCTATGTATAGTTGCCTGTCTGAACATACCTAAGTCGGTTAGGTCTTTTGAAAACGTATGCCGGACCGTACAAAATCTATGTTTTAAACGACGCGGGGAATTATTTGTACGCCTACACCGGGTAAACGATTTCAGAAGTGCCGCCATAATTTTGGATAGCGTCAACGGTTCATTAAGTGAATATTTCGTCCCGCGGAAGAAGGGCTCAGGTCGGTTTTATACAATTTTCAGTGCCAGCAAATAAAATTCCGGAAATTGTTAAAGTGACATAATGGGCACGCCTTCTAAATGAATAAATTTCCGCCTAACCAGAGTGTGACATGTGCGTTTTTTTCCAAACAAAACATGCGACATAATAAATTAAGATTTGTAATTGTATTTGCTAATGGTTTAAAACTAAAACACAATATTTCGAGTTTCGTGAAATTGTATAACCACCACACTTCAAACACCACCGCGGTGTGGTACGTAGTGTACGTAATCGTTTTGTTGACATTGATAACGCGTTAATATCAACCAATAAATAATCATAAATTACATTACAGAAATTGTTTTTATTTTATCAACTATTGAAATGACGATGAAAAAGCATTATTGAAAAAAGAGAAAGTTACCTACGCGAGCTATACAAGTATCGAAAACGTTAATAACTGTATCCGTCCCGATATTATCGTATTACATCGCGTTGATTAACCCTTTTTTACACTTTTGGGAAACATAGTCACGTGAATGTTATAAAAATACATACGAAACGCCATATGGTTCTACATAAATTTGATTTAAAGTGCAACTGCATAATATATTATTATTATAGGCGCATTGTATAATTTTCGTCATCAACCCACTCGCGACTTGTATGTGCATATCGAGTGAGACCTATTTTATCATGACGAATATTAGAAATTTGTTTCTTCTATTATAATAACTGAAGAAACTGCGACAAGAAATCATTGGTGTGCGTGTGTGAATATATCAGAAAATCTATGCAATATGAACTGAAAATATAAATTAACCTCATTGGTATCAGCCAATTCGCCCGTACAAAAATCGATGAGTTTTATCAAAACATTTTCAAAGTCGTACCTATAACCAAGTGATTGTGCCTATATTATAAAGATGTACAAAAAAAAATTTCTGAAAACTTTTTTTTTAATATTAAAATATGTATCTCGAATAATTTACGCAAATATTTGATATTTTATTTATATATTTATCTTGAATGCGCGTTTCACGCTGTATCATATTGAACACGGAACCCTACCGCGGTTTTCGGAGGCCCTGAATAAGGTTTTTTCGAGTCGGAACCACGCCATCGCCGTGCCGTTTTCGCAAATAAACGTTTGTATATACATAAAATATAAAAGAAGAGAAAAAAAAACAGGTATGGCCGTGTATAGCTTTATATGGCATTGCGATCGGAGGGCCAGTAAACCCAAGGTGTCCCGTGTGGGCGACACTGTAATAATAATAATAATAATAATAATAATAATCGGAGGCGCACTGCTGCCGCTAGTATTCGTACACCTAGGTAGGTAATAATCGGTTTACAAAACTTAATTTAATAGTGTTCTCCGGTGTAGACCGCACTGTGGTGGTCAATTAAAAACATTATAATAATATACAGGTAGGTCCGGTTCTCGCTGGGCAGGGACTTGGTATTAGGTTTGTCACGAAAATAAAAATTCTAAAATCTCTAGATTTAATCACATTCTATAGAAAGTTTTCGTTCGAATTTATAAAACAATCAGTTTGTAAACATCATAAATATAAAAAAATATATGTATACAGACTGATTCGCTCACTAAGCGTGCTCACCCCATTTTTTTGGTTAAATTTTGCATACATTCAAATTCTGATTTTTGAAATTTTTAAGTGTGCAGTTAAGGCCGAATACTTAGATTTTTCACAATATTTATAGAGTGTTATGTGCTGATACTAACTTCGGCTTTTCAACTGAGAACCTATATTGCAAATTTCATAAATATATGGAGTGTTTCTTAATATAAATTTTAGTGTTGACATTTTTGATTTCTGCGGCGCGCGGTAATAGTGTTGATATTTACATATTTAATAATTGCACACTGCGAAATACTCAAAACATATCCACAAACGGAAAATGATATGTTAATACATACCTAATTTATCGTCTATAAATAGTATATAAATACAAATCATTTGCAATTTATAAATTTGTTCTATAAACTGTCTATATAACATTATTGTAATATTATGCGTTAGAGAGGATTTCAAAGCATTTGCTTATTATAATAGGATACAGACAAAAATGACGGAGTGAGCTCAGCATTTGTTTTACATGCAACAAGGATTTCTAATATAGAATGTAATTACCGCCATTTTTTCGGATAGATATTTGATGTTTTGGTACTATTTCAAAAGTATATATATACATTAAGTATGGTTTATTTTGTGTTTTTCATAAAGCTCGTTTAAATTGATTGGAGATAATAATATAATTGTACTATATAATACTACTACTATAATTACAATATTAATATAATATTGTAGTAGAAAACAATTGTGATTTACGTTTAATAGAAAAATATCCGCATTACGGTTTCATTAAAATGCATTGTCTTATTAATTTAAATAACTAAAAATTCACGAACACAAGGTAATAGACAAAAACAACATTTTTAATTTAAATTTTTTTTTCTCTAATTTAACGTTCTGAAGGCATATTATTACAGTACACGTTTATAAGTTTCTTGGTTATATTATTGCCCTTATTTCAAAAGTGCTATAAAATCCAAGCGCTGTTAATGAGTTGATTTGCAATATGCGTTTTTTGTTTATCATCATCTCGATAGTAAATTATTCTATTTGGAATTATCCCTTATCAATAGCTATTTTTAAATTGATTTTCATACAATACTTCCTATATGTATAATATTGATTTTATAATCGAACTTTACGCGATACATACGTCATCTATGTATAAGAAACTGACATTGCTGTGCAGAGGTCAGCGGAAGTTGAAATAACCATATAATTATAATATAATTACATATATGTAAAGTAATTTTACATATCGGCAAAATGTAAATTGAATATAAAATTTCAAAATCAGATATATCTCTAAAATAATATTTCATTTAGTGACGTTGCAGCTGCGATAACGTAGGTACATTTTTACTACATATTCTTCCATGAACGGAGTTGTGTTTTATATATTATAGAATAGATTTCGATTAAGTACAGGTATGTTAATGAAAACATTCAATTCTTAACACGTGGTTATTAGTGTTAACACTTATCAATATAAAAATCGAATAACCTCGTTCACGATAAATATTATCGTCCCTCGGTCGTAGTGTTTTCCTATAAAAAAAATATAGGTTTGGGCAAAAATAATGATGTGCAAAGTAATCATAAATTATCAACCAACATGCGAAGAAAATGATATAAAAACTCATCTAGATAGTTAGTTCGTGAGTTATTATAATACACGACTTTATTACAACGCAATTTAATGCTGTAGTAAGTTTGTGATTTTAAATTATAAGTAGATAATCACAGTGGCTATTATATATGTTTCGTTTTTTTTTTTTTTTTTTTATAAATTTTACTACTTCAGCACGTCGTTATAATAACTTTAATAAGGGTGGTGCAAATGAAAGCGTTAAATTGATTTTCTTTGATTGATTTCATTTTTGAAACGATTTTTGTCGAATTTTTCCGAAAATATATACTATTTTACTATATAGTGTGGTCCTTGTCATAAACAAAAATGTAAGAAATTTTTTTTTTCAATTTTTAACCGGGTTACCATAATTTGGTCAAAACTACAAAAAAAAAAAAAACGATTTCTGTTAACGTTCATAAACGCTGATCAACCCTAAGACATGCCCAAAGGGATTTAAGTTTCAAAAACTATACTTTTTAGTTTTTTTTGTAATTATGGCCTAATATACGTATAATAAGGAAAAAATAAAATATTTGTTTAATTGAATTTCCTATAATCGTTTGTATGTGTATTTTTTTCCGTTATACAACTCATCTACGTATAAAATAACAAATCAAGTACTAAAAACGAGTTTTTTTTTTCATTTTCTAGGTGAATGGGATATGTATAATGAAAAAGGCACAAGAAATAATTTGTATACAAATTTAATTTGAAAAAATATTATTATATCATAAATATTTTAGATCGTAAATGCAAAAATCGAAAAAGATCCATTTTGTTAACTTCAAACTTCTTGAGACACATCTCAAGATTGTATAATGATTGCGAAACTTTGCACAATTTATTTTTTTAAAGTTTTAAATTCCAAGAAGTAAGCTCGAATAAATCTAAAAAAATAATAAGAATAACAACCTTCCTAAGATATTATATATTTCCGCTACTATAAGTTATTTCTATAGCTGCTCTTCTAGGTAAAATTAATTTAAACTTGGGAATTAGAGTTTTTTTTATGTGAGGATTGATGTGATAATAGTTGGGTTTAATTTAAATATGAATTTAGCAATATTATTGCGGGTAAAAGACGTTATATTAATTTTGCGCAATTCTACACAAACTCTCCAAATGACGCCAGGAGGATACAATTGGGTACATACATGATAGAGTTAGCATTAAAAATATGCCCGAGTTCCAAGTTTCATTCCCCTTCTTAACTTTTTGTTTGATCGAATTTCAAAATTTATCGATTGATAATATAATAATTTCAGTATAAGCATTTTAGTTTATATTTTATAGAACTATATATAGGTACTATAGTATCTATTGTATACCATTACATCATTCGGTTTTTTATTCTTTTGCAGAGAATAATTCTATTGTACAAATTATAGGTGAAGAAAAATTCGATTCTAGTGACGGAGTTCTGCAGTTCCACGGATGTATTAACAACTTTACTTTTTAAACAGTTAATAATAAAGAAAGGAAATAAATTGGCCATAAGGAAAACGTTGGGGTGGTCAGCTATAGTATATTAGATAATACAATGCGTCGATTAAAAAAACAAAAATCAAATTGATTATGGTTTTGTGGGAGGGGAAACATATGTAGAAAAAAATTTAATTCGTATTTTCATTCATTAATCAATGAAAAATATAACTTTTCACTGTTCAACTTTTTAACATTTTCAAAATAGCCATTTTGTAAAAAATATTTTTCTAAAAACGTTAGTGTATCGTATACATTCATTTCCGATTAATAGTTCCCTTGTTATAGTGGATTTAATGTATAGAAAAGAGGCGTGAAAACACTTAATATTCAATAGAAGTTTTTTTTTT
Source organism: Cinara cedri (assembly GCA_902439185.1). Classification (NCBI taxonomy): domain Eukaryota; kingdom Metazoa; phylum Arthropoda; class Insecta; order Hemiptera; family Aphididae; genus Cinara; species Cinara cedri. The sequence continues at coordinate 1,219,558 of CABPRJ010002368.1, forward strand.
AAGGAATTACCGTGCTGATTGTGAATCCGTATCGCGTAACGTGTTATTTTATTTAAAATTAATTGTTTTCACACCGATTTTGTAGGAATTAAAACGGCTATTTTTAAGAAAATATTGATCGGACATGAATGCATGTTACATTAAAATGTTTAGTATAATATCTTTTACAAAATTGCTTTTCTGAAAATTTTGAAAAGCGGTAAAATAAAAAGTTATTTTTTTTTCAATTACTAAGGGATGAAATAAGGGTGTTCTCTCGCACAAAACCCGATTGAAAAAAATAATGAATATCAACAGAATTAGCAGAGGATAAGAATGACACTGTAAGACACTCGGTATGCTTGCGGTCAACTTGAAAATAAACTGTGTTCTAAATGTAGAGAAAAAAGCAATTTTTTTTTTTTTTTTTTAATATCACTAACCTAAAATATTATTAAAACCTTTTTAACTTAATCCAAAGAGACTCGTAGAATAAGTAAACATTGAATAGCTGAGTGTAACATTTTATTTCCTTACGTTTTACGCGAATCAAATATCTTTTATATATTATATAATATAATTTCCAAAAAAATTTTCGCATCGATACGAATATATGTTTTAACTTTACTGGTGCAGTATGCTGCATAAATTATATTATTATTATAAGAATAATAAAATGCACTAAGATAACTGGTCGGCTAAACGTTTTTGTTTGTTATTTTTTACTACAGAGAAAAGTTGTAAAACAACAGACTAGCAATAATTTAATAATTTTTTTTTTATATATATATCTTGTAATATTGTATGGTTTTGAGAGTGAATCGTTATTATAACATTATATTGTTGTCTAAAAAAAAAAAAAAAATAATACAAATATTGTAGTATTGTAAAAATGACTAAATCTAATCTATACATCATAATAGTGTTAACGACCTATCTACTCGTTTATATTGTTATCAATTATTTAATCTCGACACGGGAAAGAGAAGAAATTAATTTACCTTCTACATAGTATGTTACGTAGTTATAGCGTGACAGCGCGCCGTAAAGTCAGACGAGTGTAATATTAAGAAAAATCACATTTTGATTTCTTTAAACGACTGTGCCGCATTTGTCGTAACAAGGAAATTGACTCAAGTGACAGTCAATATCACACGCCGGGTACACGTCTGCGGTATAAAACAATTTAGGAGACGAAATTAATATATATTTATATTTATATTATGATACAAGTACGACGATAACGGTGCCGCAGAAAGTCCAACATCACAACGAAACAACTAAACGGGAAACTTAATAGGGATGTATAGAATTATAGACATTATACGAGGCTACGAGGCTCTTATTTTCTTATTTTAAGGTTTTTTTTTTTTTTTTAGAACTGCGCATGACTGATGCACCGGGGGCGAGTGTATTGCTATAACCTTTTAATAACATGTTTGAATTCGTCATAAAATTAACTTCAAATTTACTTTTTTTACACTTTTAAATTTATTTACTTTGTTCAATATTATTCACATTTAAAAATTCTAAAAGAATCAAGACTGCGAAGATTTATAGATTGTTAAAGACGCTACATATCGAATCAGAAAAAAAAAAATTAAAAAATATGTTTTCTACTGCGTAATTTCGGATTGGTGGTTCATCGACATTTTGTCAATTTGTACGATTCGTGACTAATAACTTTGTCAGTATTGATTTTCTTCTCATCAACTATATAGTACAATATACAGGACCATATTTTTTTCCTATATCTACAATCAAATTATTTACCATCATGTCATTTGTCGTTCGGCGATTATTTACACCGAAAATTAAAAAAACACATACAAATTGCGTTGTTCGCACCTAAGATCGCTGCTAGAATTTTGTTTTTTTTTTTTTTCGTGATTAAGTATTGACGGTATTGTTGCGCTCGTATAAATAATATGTAAAGATGACCCGGGCGAGGAAAAAACGATTCGGACCGCCCTACTATATACACATGTATGCCGGCTATGGTGCCTACTGATTATTTACGCGTATATCTCCGAAAGTGAAAATCGAAGGGAAAAAAAAAACCCCAATATCGATCCGGGGTGAACTTAAAGGTCGCGCGACGTCCGCGGAGGCGGGACCGTTAACCTTCCGAAAAACGCGCAACGTATACTTAGGCGCGTATACGTACGTACCTATACGCGTGTAAAATATACATGTGCGTGTGCGTGCGTGCGTGCGTGTGCGTGTGCGTGTGCATGTGCGTGCGATACGGCCGCGATGGTGCAAAAGTGTGAATGGGCGACCCCACGCGATCGTTTTTCGACGTGTACATAGGCACAACATCGTAACGCACACCCGAGTGTGTTGTGCCGACGCCGCCGTCGGGGCCGCTACGCCGAACGGGTCGGCCGGAAAATCGTTACGGGCGATCGACCTTTGTTGGCCGTGACCGCGAAAACGGCGCGGCGCACGGACACGCAAATGCCGTCGTCGTAGCCGTCGCCCGGCCCGGCCGGGCACGCGCCTCTCAGACGCGTGTGACATCATCAGTCCATTCACGGCGTAACGGCGGCGGGCGCGCGTGCGCGAACCCAACCGAGTGTACCGCCGCCGCCGCCGCCACCGCCGAAGCCCGTTGAAACATTGTCAAATATTTACCTACCTGCTTGCGCGTAGGCCGTTTACGAGGCCGCTTTTTAGGCGGGTTTTTTTTTTTCATTTTTTTTTTTCCTTTCATCGCTACCTGTCCCGCGCAACCTTGCCCCGCCGCGCGCGCTGCAGTACGCATTGTATTTCATATCGAACGAAAACCATTCGGTGGCGGCCCGTGTTGCGTGTCGCTAGCGTCGAGCCGGACATTTTTAATGCGCAACGGGAAGGGGGCGTACGTGAACGTACCGATGAGAAAATTGATCCCAAAATTATACACGTCGAAAGGTATCGCGCAAATTATACAATACGTATATGTAAAAACTGTAGACATATATTTTACAGTTTTTTTTTTAAACTGGTAGACGTATTTTCGTTTGTGCGTACTAAAAACAAACACGACTATGATGGTGCAGGAACGAGCAACGTTTTCAGTGGGTAGTTCCTGCAGTATAATAATTACAATTGCCTCGACGCTATTATAAAAGAAAAAAAAAATGCCAGAATATGCAAATATATTATGACAAGTGTGTGTGTTATTTTCGTATGTTAATATGAATATCCAATTTTCCGAAACCTTGAAAATAATATAAAAAAAATCTGAATGGTTTCGGATTTCCGTCCTGTATATTATACCAGGTGATTCATTTAGGTGGGTACACTTATTATCTCGGAAAGTATTGATTTTTTTCGGAATTTGTTTTCTAGAACGTTCAAGAAACAAGCAGCTCTACAATTTTACGTTTATATTATTTTTTGTCATTCTTATTTCTGGGGGTGAAACCACTACCTACTTACGGTTTTCAAACGGCAACCTATATTAAAATGTCTATAAATAGACGGAGTATTAGTAAAAATAAATTATAGTGTTGGCATTATATTATAGTGTTTTTTATAGTGTTATATTACAATTATAGTGTTTGATTTCCGTCAATCCGTTGTTATTCCACTTTTAAGTTTGGGTTGAAGGAGAATAGTGGAGTATCATTTGTGCGGCGGTACGGCGCGCGCGTGTTAATAATTGATCACCCGGTATATGTATAAACACATCTAAATTATAAAAAAAAAAAAAAGAATGTATTTAGTTATACGTTTAGGTAAAAGGTCATATATATTTAGTATTTTATTTTTTCTACTTGTCATTATAATTGATGAAGAACAGTAACACATGTAATTAACTACAGTTATTATTGCTATGATTTATTCAATTTTTTCTACCGGTATTAAAATAAGTAATATTAAGAAGTAATACATTTCTAGCAATGTAAAACTAAATTTATAATTTTAAATTTCGACGCACGCGTACACATTAAACTACTGATATTATCAATAAAAAGTAAAAAAAAAAAAAAGCGTTTAAAAAATAAAAACCCGACCATTCTTCACTAGTGCAGTGTATAATATAAAAATTTGACCTCTTTGAAAACTAAAGATAGATGAGTGTTGAAAGAAGGTTCATTGATTTATTAATCTTTTGAACAATGAGCGGACAAAAAGCATTGAAAATGAAAATATAGGTATAAGTACCTACCATTACTTCCCGAAATATTGTGACTTATACACGCCGTTATTAGTCGAATTTCGTTATTATGTTTAACTATTAGCAACAAGTGGAGTAAAAAAAATTTTAAGGAAATTATTATACATACAACTTATCTAACGCTATTGTACTTAAATCGGAATACATCTATAGGTATTGTTGTATATGCGGAGTGTCAATGACACATTGTGCAGTGGTAATACTGTTCGTCGGCATTCAGAAATTGTAATAACAAAAAGTGTCTAGGTAGCATTTAAGAAGTAGGGTAAATTGTTAATATCGTACGATTATAAAAGGAGTAGTAAGAGAGAATGAAGGAAAAAGTCCGTGCGGTGACGCCACCGGACTACGTTCTTTAGTTTTAATATAGTTTATTCAATGACTTTTGTGTTTATTTTTATTTTGTGTCGCATACGTTTCAGTGTATAATCTCGTTTTGTTTTTGAGTAGTCACAATACTTTCTCTTTTATTCTGAGTCCGATCTGTAACCGATTAATTTATGATCGCTGAGGATAAAGTCTAAATAATTTAATAGTCCAATCAACTCTGAAGTGCCAACCAGAAACCGGTTAGTTCATGGTCTTTTAGTTACTCCAGTTTATGTTTGAGCGATATCCTTGTTAAAGGGATATACGACAGTATTCAAGTATAGATATTTAGGATTATTTCAAATTAGAAAAAAAAAAAAACGAGTAAAGAAAATTGTATTTGACGATTATCTAACTAATAATAAGCTTTTATTTGCGTACATCGATTTATACGAACCTTTGGCGCGTGCACTTATGTACTTAGAAAGTTGAATAAACCGTGTTGGTAGTAATCATAAAACCGTAAAACTATATCGTCGTCTGTTATCCCGACATCTGTGAAACACCAACGGGAGTTTTATTTTAAATTTTAATAATTCTCCATGTGGAGATAGATAATATAGTACCTACACGTATATGTATTATTACTGTCCACATTTATTGTGGACTATTTACTGGCACAGTCCTATAATTAACGGGCTATCTAGAAAAATTATACGTAACTTAAAACTTAAACCGTGGTAAACATTTAGGTAGAAATCGTATAGAGTTTAAACGCAGTTAATTAAATTTAAAGAGAACAAAATACACCATCGTTATTTTTTTTCTAAAATATTTTTAATCAAAAGAGTTACAGTCATGTTAGTTTATTTTTGTTCTTTTTTAATAGCTGATAATTTAATTGGGGAAAAATACATAAAACCAATTCAATCTAATTTTATTGCTTGAGATAATATTTTGAATTAGTTAAATTGAAACTATTCATTTGTACAATACATAAATACACACTTAAAACTAACAAAATAACCGAAAAATGTTTATAATCAAAAATCTCTAGCAATGGTAAATAAAAAAAAAAAATTAAAATTGAAAAGTTTCATTTTTGAAGTATAGGTATGGTACACGAATCGAATTATGTGTTCTTGTACAGCATTGTCTTAGATCACCAAGTTTTATATTGAAATCCGGATTCCACTTATTATAATACGTCTTAAATTCTACACCCCAGAAAACCACACCGTCGTAAAACGCACCGAACTATAAATAACAAACAATTTTAATAAATACATTTTATCAAACGTTAATAAATATGTTTTGTCTTTGTAATAAAACATAACACTATTGACAAAATAAATATTATAATAATTAAAATTGTAATGAAAACAACATTATCATTTGTTTTCGTTTTATGCGAATTTATTAATATTATAAAACTGAATTATTAAAACGATAACGTTTGATAACGAAATTTAACAAAATACGTAACAGTATGTGAAAAAAAAAATATTTTTTTATATCATTGAACTATTTCGTTTTGTTAATAAACTAATAATATTATTAATAATTTTATTTAAACTGTTTGTTTTTACGAGCACTTAACGAATCATTTTATTATAGATAGATGTTAATATTAAAACTAATGTTATTATCGATCAGATTAAAATATCGTTAAGCGGTTTTGTATCGGGAATTTATCGTCGTGATAAATACTTTCATAGATTACCTCCGTAAATAGCTGGCTGAACGGCTACCTGTATGAACAAATTTCGGTTTCGTCGTCTCGGCACCGATAAATAAAATTATGAGTCGATAATTCGTAGCGCGGTAAAAAAAAAAAAAAAAAAAACCGCAGCAAATATACTCGGCGTCCGCATAAATCGCCACGAAGACTACCTAAGCTATATATATATATATATATATATGTATGTGTGTATGTGTGTATAAGTACGTGTACGTAATATCGTACAATATCGCCACGACCTAACCGAGTATCCTCGTCGCGCGCTCGTTTGGGCTTCAATGCGTCGGTAATATGCGTACGCAAGTAAACCCGCGATTGTCTGGTGCGATAAGTCCCGTGTGTATATAGGTGCGCGCGTGTGTATGCGTGCGCATGTATACGCGTACACAATAATCGATGGCGGCCAAACAGCCGAGAGTTATTATCGTTTTCGCGCCGCGGCGAACCCGGTGTCTGTTTTCGCGCGTATATTATCCTATTGTAGGCGGTGTAGTATGCCTATCTATATATATATATATACACATACGAGTGTGTGTGTGTGTGTGCGTGTGTGTGTGTATGTGTGTGTGTGTGTGCGTGTGTGCGTGCATAACCTCGGACGACCGTCAGAAAGAGTCGGTGAAGATACGGAGTGCTGTACAGGTGGACGGGGGTTGGTCAGGAGAAATATTATAAAGAGACGCGAAGCGCGGGATACCGAGATAATATTTTATGCACAAGAGTATAGTATTTATATATATAGGTATAAAAACGATTTTTATATACTATTTTTTTTTTTTTCACTTACCTACCTTTATATTATATTCGCGTACGGGAGGATCGCGAAGACACCCGCGATAAAATCCGATATTTTATTGCTCGTCGATTATTATTATTATTATTATTATCATTACCTGTATGCCTGCATCATGCGCAGCTTGTGTGTGTACATGATAATGCATGTAAAATGCGGGAGTGAAGAGAACAGAACTGCTATACGCGCGCGCTGTAACAAAAAAAAAAAAAACCAGACGCTTTTCGTATCCAGACGGCTCGTCATATTTTAAATACGATTTATAAATTGCACAATTTACCGTGTGTGCTGCAGCGTGTGTGAGTACCGCCGTACCCTGTGCAACGACATTTTCATGTGCGACCGCCGTCGACGAGACTTTTGCATCGCCAGTGAGTGCGTTATAATAATAATATAAAGCGCAGTTGCGCTATACATTATTTACTCACTTACCGTCATTTCAGTGAGTTACATGAAGTTGTGAAAATGCGCTCCCCTAAAATAACGAAAAAACGATACAGGTGTAGTTCACGCAACTGTATAATATATATGCACGCAGCTGACTTGATACCGTGTTCCTAGGTGATAAATAAAAAGTCAACAAAATACTATATATACCACCTAAATCAAAAATTTAAAAAAAAAACGTATATATATATATATATGTATACGATTTCTGAAACACTCGAATAACCCGTTCGCGTTAAAAGTTAAGTACCTAAAGGTTAACCAAAATTAAAATTTTAATTTTATAAAATAACAGAATAATACATTCCACGTGGATTTGAATTAAAATACCAAATTATGAAACGTATTACACAATACAGTATATAATATTAATATGACTATAATAAATGATTTACCGAGTGATTTTTCAACGTCTTTTCTCTCGTAAGTTTTTTATTAATTGATTGTTTCATCTTTCGCTTATTATTTTACATCAGGCATTTAATGTACCACTCTGAGAATAACTGTCGCCATCTGCATAATCTCCTTCCTGCACTTTATACTCGATCCTGCAAACTACATAGATACTTCTGTCATCCACGCTTGCACTCCCGTTCTATCAAGGTTTTCTTCGCGACATCTTTTCCTAGACCGAACCCGAGGTCTTTTGTCCGTAATGGTTTCCGATTCAGAACTCCTCTCATCGTCCTCGCTTCTTCGAATAGCGTGCCAAGCCATTACAGGGTTCCTTGTCCTCGAACATAAAGCTTTTAACTGACATCATATCTTTATAGTACATTAATTCACCTTGCAGGTTTTTATTAAATTCCTTCTTCGCGCGTTAATTAATTAAATGTGAGTTACGACCAAGCTTAGCAAAAACAAAAATTGTAAACTGAAATAGTTATAAAATTTCAAAAAAAAGAAAAAAATCACGGTGCCAAAATTAAAACACAAAAAACATAATGTGTAATAGTGTTAATAGTATAATAATAATACATAGACGATTGCGTATTTTTAGAGATGCGTACGTCATTATAATATATAATACGTGATTATATTAATAATAACGTAAAACATTCGCGAGACGCCTAAAAATGGTTTTTTAAATTTTATTTACGATGGAAAAATTACTAAAATACGCGCGAGCGGCACGTGTCGTAAAAAACAGCACTTAGCGGATATTCTTAATAACACGCGAATTATAAGGTTTAAACAACGCGTATAGTGTCTAAACTTCGAATTATATATTTATATACAGAGCGACTGTAAAATCTTTATAATCGACCAAATGATAAGATTATTTAAAAGAGGATTTATTATTTTTTTCGGGTGTGAATTTATTTTTTTTGTGCTTGTATACAACTTTTCTACCAAAATTCTAGCGTTAATCAAAAAACAACAAGAGAGCGTTTTTGTAAATTTTTCAATCTAGTTGATGCATTAAGAAGGCAATTTTGAAACAAATATACGTCAATTAATAAATTATTTTTTTAATTATATTTTTCTACTAAAAATCTTGCTCTAAATTTTAAGAGAAGTATGTTTTTGAACATTTTGTTTAGTTTCTAAATACGAACATTGTTTGTATTGATTTACCATATAGTTTCCTTAATAAATCGGAAATCTTGAGAAAAATATAGGAAAACCGTGAAAGTTTACGACAATAACGAATTTATTATTATTATTTTTTTTTTTTTACACCTAATTTTTATTTGGTTGTACAGATAAAATTGTGAAAACGCAAAAATACTTGAAAATTTAATACAAGATTCAGTATAAGTTGTACTTAACGATAAAACAATCTGAGCGTGCTGTAGTAGTCTTTTTTTTTATAAACACTTAAAGTTAAAATGTTGACGAAAATCGCACAAGTTCAAAACATATTTAACCGAGCAATGATTTTTCACGCGTATAGATATAAACTAAATAACTTAGTGTATCCTATACCTTTCCGACTACCCACCAACAACGGTTGCACATTCATCAGCTCTTTATTTTTTCTAAATATTATCGAAGTATAGTATTATAATGATGCATGCACGTTTACTTGTTTAATTATAATTTACAATACGCAGTACAAAAAATATTTATTTTTTATTTTATACATTTGAAAGCCAATCAGAAAAAAAAATCAAAAAATATACAAATATATATATATATATATATATCTATATAGGTAGTTGGTATATTTTCTTCTTTTTCGTCTTCGTCCCACGCGGGCGGAGTCAGCTACCCACTTAAACGATTACTGATAATAGTTATTATTAAAAACAACACCACGAAATACATATAATTTTGATTAATAATATTTTACGGTTATTATATATTCGAGACATTGGATTACAGCGATTCAGACTATAAAATGTACCGGTACCTATACAAATATGTGCACCTAACGTAGTAAAGACATGTATACAAGATTATCGCGAAATAAAGTTATAAAAAGGACTTGAAAAAAAACATTATATATAAACATATGATATAATTGTACATACACAATATGTACATAATGTACATATAATATAATTGCACATAAATTACAGGAATTACTTATTATTATATAATAACAAAACAGCGCGATAAAAATAACAAAAAATGTTAAAATTATTAAGTGCATTAAGTTAAAATAGTTAGTATTGTTATGAATTAAAATTAATATTACCTATTGTAAAAAAAATGATTTTTTTTGTTTGTATAATATCAAGAAATAATAATTTTCATTTTTAAAAAATAATTTAAAATGCAAAATTTCAAAATTCAATTTAACATCAGGAAGCCTATAATATATTTCATTATTCTTTTACTTATCAGACGAAAAAAAAATCAAGAAATTAATCAACGGATTAATATAGTTTAATTTAATTTTTGATTCTCCGTCAAAAATAATAGTATGGTTTCGTATCAATCGTACCAAATGAAATAAACATATTTTTTTAAAGACAAAGAAATAAGTTAATATGATGAACCTCAGATGAAATTTTCGAGCATTTTCGGGGAATTAAAATAATTTCATCGACATAAAACCAAATTAAAAATTTTAAAAACTTTCAGATGGCAAATGACTAAAAATGTCCTCAACTATTTCCCGAATGATTTGGAAATTCGTCAAAAGCACCAGGTCTAGAAATATATATATATATGTATAATATCAACACCTATTAGATGGTAAGTTTTTACGTCCCTTTTCAACTGAATTACAATCAAAAAAACTTTAAAAATCGAAAATATCAAAAATCGTTATTGCGTAATTACGAGTATTTCCGTTTTTCCGAAGTTTCTTTCCGATTTTTCCAAATTAATTTGAAAACTAACGGAAAAATTTAAAAAAGACAAAATTCTCTACCTACCAAGAACTACGCCAGAAATTGAAAATCGGACCGAGATTTCTGATAGAACAGTTGTGCACGGGCCAAAAATAAAAACACAGTAAAATCTAGACATGTTCAAAAAATATATTACTGAATACTGAGCACGGTATAATTAACATTAATATAAGAGTTGTGTATACAGTGTGATTATATTTTCAAGTAACATTTTAGGAATAGTAAGATATTTTTTTAGCACTGGATTCAAATAGTACCTACTATTTTCCTGGAGCAACTTTGATCGTTCCAATTTTAGAAATACAGCCATCAAAAATTAATTTTAAAAAGAAAATGCTGATACTGAGGACGGTTTTTTGTTCCTTTATTAAAAAAACTACAAAAAAAAAATCAAGAAACGACTTTCTTATTCATCATTTAAATTAAAAATTCAACAAAAAAGGTCGTTCGTCGTTATTCTATTTAGGCAATATTTCTGGTAGAAAACATAGTTTGCAAAAATTAAAATCAATAATGCCGTGGTGTAAACGTTTGCTGTTTTACTTATGATTTTGTTTTCATTTATTTCCAATTATTTTTAAAACCTACAGAAAATCAAAAAATGCACCGATAAAATAAAATTTCCTTTCAGAAAAGGTACTTCACATGATACATCGGAGCAAGATTTCTTTTCAAGAAGTTGTTTACAGACAAACAAAACACACACATCACAGTAAAATAAATAGATAGATTACTACGCACTGAATTTAATATGATTTTTTTTTTCAAATTTTCAAAAACGGTGAAAAGCATAATACATTACTACGGACGTGTATATTTAAAACTTATTTTTTATAGTAAAACAGCTAGAAATCAAATTTCATCCTTTTTAAATTCACGTTTTAAACTTTACGAAAAATCACGATACATTAAAATCGACTCAAGATAGCTGTTGATGCCTCGAGTATTTCGTCTCGAGTATTGTATTGACCAATATTGCTTGGAAAAATAGGGGTTTCCGTTTAAAGGATTTAAATTTAGCATTACCTGGGGAGGGAATGATCACACTACGGTGCACGCGTACAGTGAACATGGTGATTTTTTTTATTAGTCACGCGACTAGAAATAACCTGGTCGGGCTGTCGGCCAGATTAAATTTAGAATCGAAAACCGTATTCCGTGGGACGTCCAAAAATTCCGAGACTGTATAATATCGGTACACACTATAATATTATAGACGCTGGCGCAAGCGAAAACGCGTGTACCTATACCACACAATATAATACTTATTTAAAAAAAAACACATGAGTATAAAAGAGCTCTGTCACTAATCACATTTGTCAGCTAACGTGTTGGCCGTTGCAGTTGAAACAACTAAAAAACGCATCAATACTTACACCATACACAGAATTTCATCCTCCTAGCTTGATTGGAGAGTTCTTACCGGTGTAAAAAACTAAAAAAAACACCCTTTCCCCGCAACAGCATGGTGAAATTCATATTGAAATTCGACCAAAATTGTATAACTCCAATCCGTCTATAAAAAAACAAAAATTCCCGATCTTGAAATCATTTGGTCCAGAGGAAGCTGCAAAAAACGTCCCACCGGGGAAAAATGTAATAACAGACACAATAATACAATGTAATAATCTCAATTTTCGGAGACGAATATTCGAGGGGGGAGGGGTGAAAAAACACAATAATTATAATTATTAGCGATTAATTTTTTCCGGATATCCGATATTCCGATATGTGCTACCGGTATAGAACCGATATCCGGCCACGATATACTTGAAATCAGAAATCTTGTGTTGGCTCTTAAACTGCATTGCTACACCTCGGTCGAAAACCCGATTTTTTTTATAAATATTCCAGAGAAATTTTCCTAGAAAATTAGCGTTTTTGAATGGCGGAAAAAAAACACCTCGGATGTCCTCAGTATGCGGGACGGTGCCGATACTCGCCGCTAACAAATTATAAAAATACTAAATATTGTTATCGTCGCGTATAAACACAAATATCATTATTGTAATAACGTATATGTAGGTCGCATTTGGTTCGGCCGTGTGGTCGCGTGTTATTGTGCTTGCGTATACTTATTGGCAAAGTGACCGATATTTTATTGTATATAAGAATATTGTTATACAGCAATCGGTATTGTACTGACCTACAAATATATCCGTTATCCGAGAGAGCCGCGCACTCTGATCTCTCGACACTCGCGTGCAACAGAGCAGAGCGACGGCGATATAACGCGACGGACGACGACGACGACGACGACGACGTTCGAACCTATAGCGTATTATTATTATTATTATTATTATATTATAATACCCAACGAATATTGCGAACGCGAAAGTCGGTTTGGATGGATGTATGTCTGTTACCGCTTCTGGTCCGAACCACACGAGTACCGAACGGACCGAACTGAAACTTTGCATGTAGGTGCACAGACCCGGAAATAACGTAAAAGTCGCTTTCGCGCAACCCCTCCACCATCCGCCGCCACTGTATTTAAACCATAAACGGAGAGGATGACACGGGGTAATTGGTATTTTAAGTAATAATGTTTGTAAAACACCGTTTTCTTTGTATTTATTCCGTAATAATATTGTTGTAAACATAACTGTGTGTTATTTCAAGTGTAACTCACTACACAAGCATAACCATTATCTTTGTAACTAGATAAGAAACGAGTGAAAAATATAATCAACCTTTGAAAAAATACTTAAGGGCTGTTAAAAGGGTCAATTTATTAAAACTATCAAAACATTTTCCTTTAAAGACTCAACGAGTGATAAAATTTAGAATGTTTAATTTGCAAAAAGTAGTAGTGTTTTAGTTTTTTCTTCTGATATTTTTTTTATTTAATGATCTCACCTTAAATATTAGTAATTGCATGTAAAATAAAAATCAAATAATACAATTTTTTTTCTAAAACCGATACTCGTAACTTTAAGAAATCATTTCAAAAATCTTAAAAAAAATTATCAAGTTCTGGAAAACACAATATCACCAAAAAAAAAAATCTGATAAAACAAAGAAATCCTGAAACGCTCAAGTAATCAACGTCTTAGAGTGCCTCTCGTATAAAATACAATATATTATTTAAACTTTTAAAGTAAATTTGTAATAAAACATTATAAATTATAACATTCCAAGCACTTTCCCGTCCCTGGGAACAGAACAACACTATATTATAGACACTATATACAGAGTCAATTATTGTCTAAACCTTAAAATTGTTCAAAGGCGCGGAATACTTTTGTTAACATCAAAACCTAGTGTTTAAAAACAAAAAAAAAATAAAATAAAAAGTAATGGTACCATAGCCCCGTAAAAAATAACCTACTGGAATACCGATAAAATTAAAATATGTTCTTTAACTGCATTTTTCTTTAATCATGGGCACTGTTAGTATATAATACCTGCCTATATAAATTTACAGCTACCTTAATATTATACTGTCTGAAAACCGTTTATTTATATTTATGTCAATTTTCGAATGCATTGAAAGTTTAAAAAAATAAAAACATACTTCGCACGATGGGTCACTGATATAGGTCAGAATTTGGGAGGTAGAGGGCAAATTTAATATATACCTATACGCAACAATTAATCATTGCAAATGAAAATTGATTCTGAGCGGAGTTCGGTTATAAATGTTTTAAAAGGCCGTATTATTTACAATTTGAAAATAATACATTTCGTAAATTTCCCCATTTTTCCTACGTTTTTTCCCGGTGTTTCCCATTAATTATAAAAATTTCTGAGAAAATCAAAAAATAGCATTAAAGTATCAACCCCAGTAAGATTTTTGTTCAGAAAAAATACTACACTTGATAATCGGAGCAAAATTTCCGGTAGAAAAGTTGTCCACAGAAAAAAAATAATAATAAAAAAGGACGGACATACTTCGCAGATGGGTGCAGCAACTTTTGTAGGAATGATGTTAGAAGTTAGGATACAGATAGGAATTTAGTATACATCGGTAATCAACCAATGCTAACGAAAAAACGATTTTGAGCGAAGTTCAGTTGATATAGTGTTTCTTTGTTAACAATATACATGTCATATTATAGTAAAATTACTACAACAATGAGCGTTTCTATGACAACAAGTATTGTTTAAAAAAGATTTAAAATAATAAAAACTTGACAATAACAAAAAATAAATAAAATGTCAAATATTAATGAGAATTTCAAAAAATGACTTCTTTCAAGTACCACCCGGAGAACATTTCATTTCAGAAATAGTGCTATACTTGATAATCGGAGTATGCTTTCTAGTAGAAAAAGTGTTCGCATAAAAAAAAAAAAAACCAAAAACAAAACACTATTGATAAAACCAATATATTCCTCGCTCCCCTCAGAATCTAAAATAATAATAATAACCAATACATTACTCGCTGCGTTCAGAATTTAAAAATATCAACGAATTCCTCTGTGTATATTAATGCAATAAAGTATTATAAACGCTGCAGCTTATGTACAATATTATAATATTAATTCAATTTACATTTCGAATATAGTAAAATATGATCGTAACACAATCGCAGCGCAAAGCGCAAATATTCTAATAACTGCTAGTCGCATCGTTAGAAATATTATAAATGTTAAAAATCTCAACACTCTGCAAACGACTATAATATAGGTACTAACTGCAATACCGTGGAGAAATACTGTTCCGCGTGAACGAAAATACGCATTTGCGTCATAATATTATTCGCGAACTAAAGTCGTTGGCCCCGTGGCCCGTGCAGACGGTATACATCGTGTATATTGTATACCTACTTCAAATCGGTATACAAAAAAGAATGCTACCTATGTCGTATAAATACTTTGCCCAAAATAATAATATAATATTTATTATTCGTATAGTTGTATGTATTCGTCGATCTGAATTTAAAAAAAAAAAACACTAAAATACGGCTTTATAAAATATACAAAGCAAGAAAATGTATAAAATGTCTTGCCAATATGTATATTAGGTACGTGAATTTCCAATTATATTTAACAAAAAATATATAATAACTTTTTTTCTGTTGAATATTTAAACATTTTTAAATTATTATTACAACCTAGCGCTATAATTTAAATAATTTTTTAGTTAAATTTTAATGTTCAAGAATTCGAAATAAAAAATATAAAATTGTAGTTCGTAGGAAAACCAGGAAAATCGGTATAACATTAAAGAAATATTATTAAAGAAATTACAATAAAACCTATTTAATTATATTGCTATAATATGACATAAATATATATTGTTAACAAAGCATCACTATCAACTGAACTCTGTTCAGAATCGTTTTTTTCGTAAGTAATGGTTGGCTGTACTAGTGTTCATTAACCCAGGGCGTCTTTAATAATGTTTTTTCAATTTTAATTGCAATAATAACAAACAATTTGGGATTTCGAAACAAATAAATCTTGTTTATCTCAATGTAAATTAATAACAACTTCTACGTTGTCAATATTATACAAATATACCATAAACTTTAACCGTGGTCGACGGTTATAAATGTTATACAACCCAGACATACTATATTTAATCGTGAATATAACGAATATACTTTCTGTCTATAAATATACGAAGTACTGTGTTAGTAATCTCGAATTTGTGACAACAGCTTATTATAGTTATTATTGTTCTGACAGTGTATTCATGTAATTTTTAATTTTCACTATATATTTTTAGTCCAAACGTCATATAAATAATATAAATATGTAAAGTAAGCTGTGTATAAAAGGGGGGATGATTTCGGGTGTTACGACCCCCACAGATTTTTTTTTTATTGCTATGGAAACCCGTCGAAAGTCACAATTGAACTAAGAAGTGTGTCCCCCGAAATCAAATGTATTTTAGGCCCTGGGTCAACAACTTTCGAATAAATTAGTTTTAAACAAATTTTAAAGTTTTGCTAAAAATATGACATTTTTTGCGTACTTAAATTTTCAAATGGTTAATTTGTTTTTTCCATGAATATTGTACAGGTTGATATAATATTCTAATCATATTAATTAATTATTTATTAATTTATTAATTTAAGCTGTGTGTCTCATATACGCTTACAGCGGCGTATTTAAGATGGAAGATCAGGGATACATTTTTTTTTTTTAAGAAGTTATTATTTATATGAATGCATACCTATTTTTCAAATTCGAATTTTTTTTCAATGGGCAAATCAAAAATGTACTGTTATAGGTGCCAAGTTAATAGTTCAAAAAAATAAAAAACCTTAACTATAGGTAAATTTTCTTGTTAAAAACGAAATCTATTCGAACCAAAACTAAACTGATAATAATAATTAATGTACAGAATATGTCAATGTTTATGTCAGGAAAGATTGAATTATAAAATACTTGTAATAAAAATATATAAATTTAAAATTGGATTATTTTTTGTTTTTAGCTAACATAGGTACACATTATGCAATTTATAAAACAAAATATTCCAAAATTCAATATCTCCCTCCTTGGTAAAATTCTAAATACGCCACTGTACGCTTAACATTTTCTGTCAGTCGAATGTAAACTATCGTTAGAAAAATATATTTCTGTACGTTTAATTTTTCAAGTTTTATTTGTTAACATTAAATAAAATAAAAAAAGAAATATGAATTATACAATCAAATAACTGATATAAATAATTTTCAAAGTGTGCATCATTAAGGTTTGTTGTGCGTTTCTCAATAACAATCTAAAATTCCAGTTGTCATGGATTCCAACATTTCAGACGCGAGAGAATTATATTTATATACTTCAATGTTATTATAGCGTTGTTTAAAAATGATCTTTTTGGCCATTATATGCGTGTAACGGATATGTGCCATATGGTTATATTATATTATGATAATATCATAAATTTTATTGATTGTTAGCGATAACAAATTATTTCTTGAAAAAAAAAAATTTTAATTTTAACAAACTCTAAAAATTAATAACGTAACTTAATTGACAGTTTTCAAGACCAATAATTTTTTTTAAAAATTACTTTATAAAATAGCTATCTTAGATTATAAAAATAAAATATCAATATTCTTTATATTTTGTAATAATAAATGCCTATGCCTATGGCGTGAACATACAGACATCGGCGGGAGAATAATTTAAAGATTTAATAGCTGTTTAGTTATATATTATATATCTAATATATAATATCGTTATTGTCCGGACGCTCTTGACTCAAAATACTTTTTTCTAGATTTTGTAAAAAATAAAAACCCAATTTTTATATATATAAATATATATAATTGCTTTATTATTACTAACGACTATATTTCTTTGAAAAGGCACAGGAAACTATATTATTATTGTCGACGTGTGTTGCAACACAATTACGCTGAAAATCACAGTAAAATACGTCATTAATGGATATTATTAATAGTTTATTATAATAGTACACAGTATATATATATATATATATATTATAGCTCCATTATTCTATTATATTATTCAATTGAAATAAAGCTGTACTGTGCAATGTATTATATTTTTAGTGAAGAAGGGGATAAGCCAATGTCGTTCAACTTCCAAACGAGCAAATTAAGTTTTGAAAATGTATCTGCTTATGCAGTATAGACCACGCGACAAAAGGGAAAAAATTACAATAGACTAAACTATAAAAAAAATAAATATATTTTTAAGCTCTTCTCCCAAGGACAACCAAATAGATAATAAATTCCTAGGGCACGGCGTCATATTCCATTTACAATAATATAATAATACAGTTAATCGAAAGTTTTATACAGAGATTTTCCGTATTCGATTAATTCTTCTTTTATTTATAAAATGCGCGATAAATAGAAACGGATACAAAGTAAAACATTAAAATAAAATAGAAATTAGGAAATTTCAACTGCGTATAATTATATACGCATTGTTGTAACTATAAATGCAATCTAAAAAAGAGGAAACTCTCCTGAAATATACGTACCACGAAGAAATCCATCGATTCCGTTTTAACTGCGATAAGAATTCGATGTGTGATAGACTGATAGCCAATGTTTTGTCCTAGGATAATGGGGACGGGTGCAACCATTGTTGTAGGTGAGAAGTTGAGAAAGTAGGATACAGAAGGGAATTTAATGTATATTTGTAAGCAACGATAAACCATTGGTAACGAAAAAACAATTCTAAGCGGAGTTCAGTTGATAGTGATGCTTTGTCAACAATATATGTGTCATATTATGGTAAAATAAATAAATAGGTATTATACGTTTTTTTTAATAATATTTATTTAATATTGATCAGATTTTCCCGTTTTTCATAGGTTTTTCCCGATTTTCCCATGTTTTTTTCCTGGTTTTTCCCATTTGTTGAGAAAACTCCTGGGAAAATCGAAAAATGACTTTTCTAAAGTACCTCCCCAGTCATATTTCCTTTCTGAAAATGTGCTACCATTGTAAAACGGAGCAAAATCGTTATTAGAATAGTTTCCACAGAAAATAGTTGTAATATTTTACTAATATAATTCGTACATTTTCCCGTTTTTAATTCGGTTTTTCACATTCAATGAGAAAACTCAAACTCCTGACAAAATTGAAAAATGACCTCCCTAAAGTACCACCCCAAGAAAATTTCCTTTCAGAAAAGTTTACATATCGTATGCATCGGAGCGAGATTACTGGTAGAATTTTTGTACACATTAAAAAAATAATAATAATAAACGTACATTCGTCGCTACACTCAGAATCTAAAATTGTAACCGTTATAAACGATAGTTTTTTTTTTTTTTTTGTTTTAAATTTTAAATCGTGTACGCACACCCGACTCGAATCCGGCCAATAAAAATCGTGAAAGTGGTAGCGTTAAATTAATAATCGCGGAATAACGCACAAGGCGGCGAGGTGGCGGCGCGGCAGCAAATCGATTGCGCGTCGAGTGAAAAGTATTCGGGAAAAAAAAAAATGGCATATACCTACTCAATAATAACGTATGCAAACGCGCGTATTTGGAACGATATTATTTGTGCGACCGGCGACCGCCGCCGCCACGGTGGGAGGGATGCAAAGCGTCTGAGGGTTTTCGCGACGACGACGACGTTGAGGGGTGGGGGGGATTGTAATGTATGGTCCGGGTGGAGGGGAAGCGCGCGGGATCTCCCCCCCCCCTCCGACGGCGGTGGCGGCAACGGCGGCGGACACCACCATCACAGTGCGCCCACCCCTCCTACCATCCCCCCCCCAAAGAGGACGACGGCGGCGACGACTCGTGCGTGTGCGGCAGGTCGGCCGTCGCGAGTGACGTCACGCCGACGTCACGGTTACGGGCGGGCTGCCATTGGCCCGAGCGCCGCCGTCCGCCCGGCCCCGCGCCGCCGCCACCGCCGCCCCACCACCGCCGCCCCGCACCCGGCGCCCGTTTCCATATATGGGACAGAGACGCGCTTCATTCATAAAACGACGCTATACGTCGCCCCGCGCGCGCTATGGGCAGTGCGCTCGCTTTTTCAGTGTACGGCCGCCGTATCCGACACACGCGTCGCGCGCGCCTTCAGTTCAACAAGTCGACCGGCGCCAGCATCACGTGCGTGTGCGTGACCGTGTGCGTGAGTGTATTACCATAGTACGCCTATACCGCGGCCGACGCCACAGCCGTGTTGTTAATTTTTTTTTTTTTTTTTTCTTACGCGTATTACTCGAGTGGTGTGTGCGCTCGCCCCCGTAAAATCATAATACAATAACATTGTTGTACATTCGAATTTGTTTTTTCGTCGCCGTTGCCGCGATAAATCCGCACGCGAATTAACGCGAAAACTCGCCGATAAACTCCGCACGTATTATAACCTATCACAGCTACACCGCTATTATACGCCGTGCCGTGCGCCACTCGCGTGTAGCCGACTCGCCGTTTTTTTCCACATTACCGTGCCCCAAGCGAACCCCAAGCGCAGGCCTGGCACTGTCCAGGTGTGTGATTCGCGTGCCCCTGGCCCCCAGCTCGTGGTCGCCGCCCCCTGACGATTGGTACCCGTTCCACGACATCGAACTGATCGAATCGTCGCCGGAGTCGCCACCGTCGGGCCCAATAATTGATCGTCATCCGAAAGACCCCGCCACCAACAACTGCACTACTAACAATAATAATTGTGACCGGCGCGACGCTTGTGCCGTAGGTGCAGCATCGGCGGCCCCGCAACATCAGCTCCAGCAGCACCAACAGCACCAGCACCAGCAACAACAGCCCGAAGCCGATATGATCATGGAGTGCGCGGCCCTGGAGCCTATTGGCGTCGGGCCACATCATCACGCGGCGCACCACATCCATCACCATCATCACCATAATCCGTACCTGTTGGGTGAGTCTGCGGCCGCCGTCACTACGGCCACGGCGGGATCCGGCCACTACGTCAACGTGCTGAGTTTCGAGACGTACAAAGGCGGCATGGCCACCGGCACCGACGGACACGTGGGTAACAGCGTACACGGGACCGGTAGCTCGGCGTGCCACAGCCCGGCACAGGGAAACGCCGGCACCGATCTCAACACGCCCGTCACCACCAGCGCGGAAGTACCTTCCTTTTTCGGGCCGTCCACGGTCGTAGAACCGCCACTTATAACAGGTAAAAAATCCGCATTGTTTATAATTAACTATTCGCTTCGGGTTTTTTATTCCACTTTTTTAAAGCATTTAATATTTGTATCGATGTCCATACGAGTATAGGTACGCACAATCGTTATACTTTTAGGCTAGGTAAGTCGTATGTAACTCGAATATTTTTTTTTTTTTTTTTTTTAGAACAATTTTTGAAAACAGCAATAAAAAAAAAAAAAACATGATAATATATAATTATATAAATACCGCAAATATATCATACACAACATATTTTACACGCTCGTTTAATATAATTATACTTCTGTACATGTATATTGCACAGTAAAAATGTCGCTGTTTTTACAGACATACGCGCTAAACATCCCACTAAAAAATATGTGTATACACAATGGTATACAATTCATTAGGTAACTAATGAGGTAGGTACATTCCGATTTATTAGGTAAATATTAAGTAAATATAAGATATTGTGTTATAGTTTATAAAATTCGAGAGTTGTATACAGGATACGGTAATTATACTTTAATGGGATTGTTATAATTATTTATGGGAGGGAAATATTGTGCTTCTTCATAATTGGTAATCTCTATTCTCCTATCGCTAATTTCTCTCAAACAACCCGTCTCACTCGCTTATCTGTGCCGTTCTATGATCCATACTCTCCGGTGTCTTTTCTCAATAATTCCATAATTAACAGACTAATGCACGCAGCTAACCCGTCGATCCATCCTTTATCAGCTTTTATAGTCGCCCTTTCTCACGTTAATCATAATTATCTAGCGTTTAAGCGCGGGCAGTTGGTTTAAGTTATTTCTAGTCCTTAAGTTAGTTTTAGTTTAGTTTCTATTTTTGTATACTCATTATATCGTTTGGCTTCAGCCTGTGTTGAATAGATAAATAAATAAATAATATCACGTCTGAAAACGGCGGCCGTTTAATATGTATTCATACGTAAACGCGGCGGCGCGTATTTATGAATGAAAATGTAATGGGGGAAAAACGATTTCCACGGTATCCTCTCGGCCTCGCAAGTCCGCCGGCCGGTCGGCGGTGACCCCCCCGCCGCAGTTATTTCGTTCATTGATTTCGCGACGACCGACAACGACGGTGGCAGCGGCAAAGGTGAATGAAATATGTTCCCTTTCGTTCTAATTTTCCGTTTACCCCGAAAACACGCACACAAACACACACACCCGGACGAATTTCGCGGAATAGCTATCGTAATAATACTTTCAAACAAATTGCGTCCAACGCGAAAAAAACAAGAATGAAAAAATCCATAAACCCGAACGCTCGACAGGCACCGCTGCAGCGTCCACTATAAGTTAATTGTCTTTGCGATTTATACACAACGACGCGTCTGCAGGGGAGTAGCAGCGTATGCAATTCGGGCGGGGGAAATTAATTCGGACGTTTTATAACCAGGGGGAGAGCGAAAACAATTTATACTTTTGTTAAGTATTATTAAAATTACTCGTAAAAATGATTACAAACAAGCACGTATACGTGGTAACCTAGACGTCTTAAAATGTGATAAAAAGGATAAAAATCGGGTTTTTTTTTTTTTTTATCCGCGCATTAACTATGAACGTGTCCGTATCTCGGGTAATTTTCCGGATAAATCCCGTACAACTATTGATTGGTTATTCAAATCTGAAGAGTTAAATATTGGGCTGTGAAAAAAAAAAAAATAAAAATTGATTCGTCATATTGCGGTTTGAAGTTTTTCCCGAAACGTGTATTTCGGTATTCTCTATCTGTTCCCGAAAACCCCGTTTCCGTTGCGAAAGTGGCTGCGAATCCCGTCATCCCTGTTATAAGGTCACCGACTCCCGGGGACCGGTAGGGAGGGGGCCGTGCGAACGTGACGCGCGATACGGTTGAATGGACCCGACGAATGGCGGGACTGCGTGTGCCGCGAGTAAATACGACGGCGGGGTGTGGTGTGGCGGTGGCCGTGGCATTGCGAACCGCCGGGAATCAATACGCTCGCACACGCGGACGCGTTGTATAGGTGTGTATAACGGCGAAGGGCCGCGCGGCGGCGGGCCGGGGGAACGCGGCGTCGCCGTCGTCCCGCTGACGAGGTGGCGGCGGTGCCGGCGCGTTTTCCCTCTCGACGACCCATGAATGGGACGTTGCGTGTATATACATGTACCGCGCGAACGAGCGGCGTCACGCGCGCGGACCCCACTCGCCCAACCTTCTGTCTCCCACCCCCCCCCGGGCGGTGAAGACGTTCGCGCCCGAGACGATCGATAAAAGTCGGCGGCCACTGCTGCCGAGAGACGTCCGAGACGACCGTATTCCATTGTACACGCATATTATGTCCCGTAACCTTTCTGGGAGTGATGCGAACGACCGTTCGCCGTCCGGCCCTGACGCCGCCGCCGCCGCGGGCAGGTTTCGCGTACCTGTACAACACTGAATACTCCGCCGTACAATGTACAGCGTTTCGGGGCGCGTGCGTGTACGTCATTTTCGCCCGAAAGGTTGTCGGTCCCCTACACATCGTCGTCCACATACAATACAATTATTATTGACGGCGAGACGCCCGTCGGATTCGTCTCGGCCTGCACGCGCACCGCGCTTTTACTGCCCCCGTGTCCGCGTCGTCCATTGACGCGCGCGTCCCTTTTTCCGGCGCCGCCGCCGTACCTGCGGGGCGAACGATGCCGGGGGCCGCGGACACGGCCGCGTCGCGTCTGTAATTGACAAATCGAATTTCACTTTATTGACCGAACAACCGCGACCACTTGTACAAATGTAAAAAAAAAAAAACAAAAAACAAAAATCTAAATCCGCCGTCGGAAATTCATTAAAATTATAAACGTAAAGCGTTTTTGTGCCGCGCACAATAGACGGCGAAAAAACGACGGAAAAAAAAATAAATCCATACGAACACGAATAAATCCCGTCACGCGATACCACCTATGTTATTATTCTCGCGTGTTCACGTGTTTTATTCAATAATCGCGATTCTCGGTTATGTCCCCGAACGGGACGTGGCCGCCTGAAGCCCACTAAATTTCCGCAGTCTTGAACCGATAGCGGCAGGAGTGACGCTACCGTTTGTTTACATTTCGTTTTTTCTATGTACAACGCCGAACGAGTTAGGTGCCGTATTATGCGAAAACTAAACCTACGCCGTCGCAGTCTTCCGATACCGACGCTATTTATTTATTTTTTTTTTTTTTTTTTTATCATCTATTATATGCCTATAACAGTTTTCGGTGGCGCGCGAACGGGAGGGAGCCTTAAAACCATCACCTCCGCAACGGTTTTATTCTCCCCAGTTCCCCGTCGGTTTAAAAATACAAAAAAAAAAAAAAAAAAAAAAAAAAAAAAAAAACAAGAGCGTTTGTTCAGTAATTTCATCTCGAAACGCAGTATACATTTCATCCGAGTTACGGGGAAAAGCTTTTTGTATTTATTAGCGATTGGCTTTTTATAGGCGTTTAAATTGCCAATTCCCAAAGTCGGGGCGAACAGAGAAGACAATTTTACGATTGGTTCGCGAATCTTATTTGTTACATCCCGTCGAAAATTCCTGGGCGCCACAGTCTCACCGTCGTTACCGTACCGCCAATACTGTGTACGGGATGTATGAGATTGCCTCTCCTTCCAATATCCTTATCATTATAATAAATGCTTTTTCACATCGCGTTTTCGTCGCGATAATACGCGCGTAGTAGCAGTGTGCGTAAAAATAATATACGCGTTTCCGACGGTAATATTGATTAACGTAGTGTTTTTTTTTTTTTTTTATTAAACCGCGACGACGGGGGAGGGGGTGGGTGAAGGGGCGTTCGTATCGATTTACGGCGATATAATTCGACCGCAGGTACATAATAAATAAACGCACTCGCGTATACCAACGTCGGTCGCACCCTGTAATTACACTACGGTGCATGCAGTGCGGCGCTGCAGCGCGGCTACCGTCCGACAAACGAATCGCGCGATCCCGAGAGACTGCGCAATAAATTATAATGTTTTCGATTACGTAAATAAAATATTACAACTTTCCGAAACGTAATTATTATTATCGCACGAGTACTCTGATGTCCGCTTCTATCGAATGCAAATTTATCGTCTCGGCCGATTCGGACTGTTGGTTTTTATTTTAGTTGTATGTGTTCCTGTGTACATCCCATATGACCGCCGTCGGGGAAATTATAATATCATAAAGGTATAGCGACCGAGCAATTTTTTTTTTTTTGATATACATCAGCCGGGAAGATGAAAACAAATTTTTTTTTTTTCAAAAATTTAAACATATTATCGTCCATTATGTACTACATACAATCTGGCACTCGACCAACGCCGACGCGCGTGCGATATTCACCGCAACGATGGTCTTATATATTATAATATTGTGTAGCGCGTATTATAGACCTAAAAATATATAGTACGTGTATCATTTCGAGCGATACTTCATAATTATTACGACTGAAAAACATGTGAATGTTATCCTTCGATTTCGGAACGTCGCGTGTAATGAAACAAATTCCATACAAATGCAATATCTATGTACCTTATACATTTTTGTAATATTTTTACTACAGCTATACGTGACGCAAAAATCAAAAGTTTCATTTTCAAGGCATTTTGATCGGGTGACGGCTTTATACAACTAAGGTACAGGCCTAGGCTTATATTGTCCATTGACTCCGGTAAAAAAACACGTTAAATCCACCGCTATCGTATACTATAACAATATAATAGTGTTGTTCGATTTCCACAGCCTATATGCAAACCCGTTGAATTGTTTGGTCAATGTTGAGTTGCAATAAATATTGTAAATGCGTATTGAACACGGATTTTTTAAAATTTAATTTCAAAGACCAACGATCTAGAAAAAAAAGTTCAGACTCAATTTTGAAATATTGGTTGGACAAACGGAATTCAATGAAGACACTTTGGGTTTTCTAAAACAAAAATACTCTCACCGCTCTACGGGGCATATTTTTCGAGTAACCAGATAGTCGTAGATACGACAAACGGATTTGTCGATATTACAGTATAGTGGTCGATACATATTTTAATTTTAAATCAATAACAATTATCGGTCGGGGCCTGAGACCGTGGCACATTTACCAACCACTAGAGGGCACTAACTCTACACTAGGCGATGGCACTTGCGAGTGTATGGACACACTTTATGTTACGGTAAAATATACTCGGGCAAAATCACCATGGTAAATCAAAATACAATAACAACAAGGCGAACATTTATATTGGCGATATAATGTAATAATCTTCTCCATTATCCGTGCACAGTATACTTGCAGTGTTCAAACACTTTACGTTATAAATCATGACGTACGACTATACGCTTTTACTTTTTCGTGAAATCCGAAATTGCGTATTATTATAATATTGTACGATGGAAAAAAATGTCGCGGCATTTATACATTATTGTACTATAATATATGCGTATATCCCGTACTGCGGGCAACATGGCGGTTATTCTCCGAACTCTAAAACACGATTTACAACGTGACGTTTTCCGTATTACGTTGATATTTTTCGTATATATATATATGTGTGTGTGTGTAATATAATAATAATAATGTATTCTAGTTTTTGTGGCAGTGTTGTTTACTCGTATAAAAAAAAAAACTTAAGTTAAACACTCAGCATGTGGTTGCGCCCGCCGATATATAGTGATCCCCAATATAGTCTACAAACCACTGGGTCAGTTGTTTTATATATACATATTTTATTTTATTTATTTTTTTTTTTTTTTGAGAACCACAGAAGAATGCGTATACAAGTACAACAATATAATGTAAAGCAAAAGAAATAAAACAAAAAAAATAGAAAAAAATAACTCAATATAAACAATATTGATCAAAAAGTCTTAATTGTTAGTTTCTCTCTCACACCTCTCTCTCTTTCTCTCTCTCTCTCTCTCACTCTCTCACTCTCTCTTTCTCTCTCTTTCTGTCTATCTCTCTATTTTAAACGATTTCAATCATTATTTATTGTTCTTGGTGTTGTTTTAACGTCTATTATATACGCGGTATATATATATATATATATATATATATATATATACATATGTATATTTTAAAACTGCACCAGTTTTATTTCCGTTTCGTTCGATTAAAAAAAAAAAAAAAAAAAAAAAAAATGGGAAATACTTGGCTCGGGAAACGGTTGTTTTTTTCTCCACTATCGCAGGCTTTGTAGAACACATAACATTAAATTATATATATATAACGAGTGGCGCGGGATTTTCACGGATTATAACGAATAATATATGCCTCTAATAGGATCTCTGATGCAGCGGATATTATGCGTGTACGTGTATATATATATACATACGTGTGATACGTGCTCAACATTATAATGTACGTGCGGAGCCGTCGCAATGGTCGCATGGGTTTTTTTTTTTTTTTTGGTTTTCAGAATGGGTTAAAAAGACGGAGAAATATAATAATAAAAAAAAAAAAAAAAATCACGTATATATAAAAAAATAAAAAAACAAATTCGCCATCGCGGCACAAACCAGTTGTCGTCGCCGTCGAGATAATCCGAAAAATATGTGTATTACGCTCCCGCGTGTACCTGTGCTCGCGCGCCCGCGTTCGAAAACCACAAACAGTCGTGTTACTTGTCGTGCGTACGCGGTACCGGCGTGCGGAGGATCTGAATTCTGGACGCGGAAACGTTACGCGTCGCGTTCGCGGCCCGTGCGCGAATTTTTATCGAAAAATTCCACGTCGCGAACTCGAACGGCGAACAAACGTAATAAACGATCGATTATTGTCGCGCGTACCGCTGCCGCTTCAGGTGGGCGCGCGCGCGGACGCGACACCGCCAGTGCCGTTTCGAGTCGAATTCCCCGTCGCGCAACACGTACAAACGTGCAATGCTTGTTGCAATTGTAATACGACGCAGTTCGACGCGTTGAACCCCGGCGCGCGCGGGACGCGGAAATCGCCGTTGGTAAAACGTGCACGCGCACAATCGACGCGATATAATTGCGATATTTTCACGTGACGGCTGTGAACAGCGTACACGCGCGCGGTCTCGTCGGCCAATTTCTCCGACCCCCCCCCCCCCCCCCCCCGAAAATGCGATCGCGGCGTTTACGCGATGTTTCCAATCGAAACCGATCGTAACGCACCGTTTAAAACCACGCCGACCCGAAAACGTTATCATATTTATTTTGCCGCCCCGAAAGGAACCCCGTTGTTGAACGTTGGGATTTCGGGGCTTTTGCGACGAAAAGGTTTAGCGTTTCTCTTGAAATAACGATTATCGTTGTTATTCGCTTAAACATCGTTAGTAACGATAATTTACGGTAAATCAACGAAATATTTATCCGCGAAATGAAATGAAAAAACAAAAAAAACAGTAACATGGACAAAAGTCAGACACGGGAAAAATGAGTGTAGCAAAGACAAATGTTACTGTACACTGCAGTACCCGCGGTAACGGATTGCAACAATCGGTGAAATTTCGGTTTTTTGTACCCGGAGTCGTAGATGAAATATATATTACTATATGAAATATAACTAGCGCGTAGTTATTATTAAACGTGTAAACGTATAATACGTGAAATGGTGGCAGAAATCCAAAATGTATTTTATTTCTTACAAAAACATAACCGCTAACACGTGTCGTGTTTTTTTTTTTGTTATTATTATTATTATTATTATACAGCCGAACGCGTATATTACTCGAATATGAATTTTTTTTTTTTTTTCAAAAATGACGACGGAGAACATAATAGATTTCCATTAGAAGTACCTATATATATATATAATGACGGGCGTCCGTTGAGGGATGCGGATGGCAAAAGGGTCTCCCCTGGCTTCCCGGTACATAACACGGGTAACTGCAGTTCGTATACAGCGAAAAGGTCAATATTATTGAAAAATACGACTAAAATATTACATCGCCTTTACCCTCCCCACCCCACCCCACACCCTCCCCTCGGAAAAATCAAAGGGCCCTTGATTTTTTAGTACGTAC
Organism: Cinara cedri; assembly: GCA_902439185.1. Taxonomy (NCBI): domain Eukaryota; kingdom Metazoa; phylum Arthropoda; class Insecta; order Hemiptera; family Aphididae; genus Cinara; species Cinara cedri. The sequence goes on from CABPRJ010002368.1 coordinate 1,248,821, forward strand.
GCACTTGACTATTATACTGACTTTTATAAAATGTAATAAAAAAAAAATAACGTCACGATTTATTTTGTTTATTTTTCCAGGATCATTGCAAGACGCCAATGAGAACGGCAGCAACAGGAGTTCCGTAGAACACCACGAGTTAAAAGTATCGCTTCAGTTGAAGACCGAAGCTATTGGTGGCGAACCGGAACAAGACGATGCCGGACAGGACACCATGTACACGACCAACTCTAGCATCCCGGGGCAACCCAGTATCAGTTATAGGTTCCCGGCGATTAACAGCCCTATCACTATGCAACCGGCGACCCCGTGCTCAACAAGTTCCTCAAATAACAATAACAACCACCTAAACGCCCCGTGGACTTTCTCCAGTCCGGACAAGAACATTTTCACACCGCCTATGTTTTCGTCAAACACGCCCCCCTCGTACCACAGCTCCAGTCCTCACTACGAAGACAGATCTCAACAGAGTCAAGTAGGATTCGGGCAGGCTATCGAGTTTAATAAACAAGTGCCGTCCACGTACGACCAAGATCTCATATACACACGCCAAATGATGCAGCAACCATACGACGATTACCCGGGACAACAACAACAGCAGCAGCAGCAGCAGCAACAGCAGCAGCAACAGCAACAGCAGCAGCAGCAACAGCAGTTAATAATGATCCCTAAACAAGAGTTCACGAACGTGGTGAACGTGATGGACGTCCAGTCACCGGGTTCGTCGGGACTGTCCGAGTACAACCCGTCTACGAGCAAAGGGCACGAAATATTGTCACAAGTGTGTCAGCAGTTGACGCAGCCGTTGAAACTAGTGCCGGTCAAACCCCGGAAGTACCCAAACAGACCTAGCAAGACGCCAGTTCACGAACGACCCTACGCGTGTCCGGTGGAGCACTGCGACCGCCGGTTCTCCAGATCCGACGAGCTCACCAGGCACATACGCATACACACGGGCCAAAAACCGTTCCAGTGCCGCATATGTATGCGGTCGTTTTCCAGATCGGATCATCTGACGACGCACATTCGAACGCACACCGGCGAGAAGCCGTTCACGTGCGACGTGTGCGGACGGAAATTTGCCAGAAGTGACGAAAAGAAGAGACACGCCAAGGTGCACCTGAAGCAAAGGACGAAAAAAGAAACCAAAATGGCATTGCTGGCGCAACAGCAACAGCAACAACAACACCAGCAGCAACAGCAACAGCAGCAGCAACAACAACAACAGCAACAACAACAACAACAACAACAACAACAGCAAAGTTCGTCGCACATGCATCACATGGGATTCCAACCGGGCGACACCGGTCATATGTAGACGCGCCGTAAAACGAAATATACCTACCTACCTACCTACCTGCCTACCTACCTACCTACCTATATAATAATACGTAATATGTCTCTGTTTATTATATTCTGTTGTGCTGCGCGTTTGAAACCCAAAGGTAAGCAAATTAATAAACTACTGTTACCATGTTTAGTTACACACTATATATTATTACGCTGCACATTATTCGCATTATTGAATCGCATTCTAAGTCTAAAATTATCACGTTAACGATGGATCACAGAGTATATAATATTAATTGTATCGCCGGCAAAAGAAGTCGCCAAAAATCGAAAACAGGGACACAACTATATTAACATTGTAAACATTATTATTATTGGTGCTATACACGATACATACATATGTACAATATATTATAATTTACGCATATACAGTGTACGATATTGTGTGTGGATCGTCTCGTACGTAGAGTATAATATCAGGAGACATTTAAACATTTCGACGGTCCTATAACGTAGAAAATTCTACGACTGTTTTTTGTTTTTTTTTTTTTTTTACCTTTTTTTTGTTTTTCTCATCTCTGTATAATATTCACCTTCCGAGTATTAGACGTTATACATCTCGCGGTCGCGTAAGCATTTAAAAAACGCATCCGTGTGGACATCGCACGCATCATTGTATTTGTATATTATATTATTGTTGTTGTTATTATCATTATCTCATCAATGCGTTGTGTTCTTCTTTTCTTTTTTTTTTCTCAATATTATGGTCGAGTGTAAATCCAAAATGTATAGACGCGTATTATATATTAAATATGTATGTAAATTCGTTAAATCGTAATGGAATTCCGTAGGTATAGTTAAAAAAAAAAAAAAAAGTAAAAAAAAAAATAGCGTAATGATAACGTATCCATGTTGTAATTATTTAATATAGCGTTTCTCGTGTTGTGTGTGCGTGCGTGTGCGTTTGTGTGTAAAACTATAATATACTCGACCGACTTCGCGGGCTTGTACAGAAATAATCGTATCGATATGATATTACTCATTTTTAAGTACCTGATTAAAATCACGATTGAAAAACATAACGCACAAAATACATTCCTCGCGAAAATATGCGTCGGCGGAACAAACAACCGTAATACTGTTACTATTTCGGCGTGTTCGTTTCCCGGGCGTTATATTTTCCATATAATTATATTGTACTATTATTATTATAATATATTGTATAGTTTGTTGTTTTATCTGTTGCATTTATTTTATTCGCTTTTTATCAATAATATATATATATATATATATATTATACAGTCGTATTATTTTCTGTTTTTTTTTTATATATATATATATATACATAAATATTATGGTATGCGCATTCCAACGTATATGTTATTTTTTAAACAGTCTTGTTTCACACTAAACGGAATTTTTTTTTTTTTTCTATTATTTTATGTGGACAAATTCAAATTTATTAAGGCTAAAACGGTACGAATTCATTACTTGAAACAATATTACAATATTTACAAATTATTTTGAAAGACATATTTTTGTATACGCGCTAAAAAAAAAAAATAATAATAAATATTTCGTTTTCTTTTTTCTTTCGTTGTTTCCGTGTAAATTATACGAAATTATTCGAAATTAGGTTTAGTACAATTTTTTTTTTTTTTGTAAATCATTGTTTCTGTTACCTAACATTACCTATATTCTATTTATTATATTTTACATTATAATACCCGCTGAAAATTATTAACAAATTATTTAACAAAACTTAGTACTGTTAAGTAAACTATGTAAGTATAAATATTAAATATATATATATATATATATCTTTGTAGTATAAATAAATAAAATTAATGTTTGTTTTTTCTTTTCAATTATTATTATTATTCATTCATTCATCGGTGTCTTGCATTATAAGATTTTTGTCATTTTGAAAGTTAATCGTATTTTTTTTCCTTTTTTTTTTTTTTTTTTTTTTTTGGTATTATAGATTAATAATATTATAATAGCTTGTTTTTGTATATCTGTATACGATAAATTATATTATAGTATTTGTACTACAGAAAAAAAAAAAAAAATTAAAAAAAAAAAAATGGTAAATCGCTCAATGGGTTTATGTATAAATAATAACGTAGTCTCTTTTCCTATATTATACAAACCGAAACATAATACCTAATTATTCTGCGATCGGTAATAATAATATTGTCATTATCTTGTTGCAGTATCTTTTTTTTAATTGTGTTATTATTATTATTATCATTCACGAATTCTTCTTTGCAATTTATTCGGCGTACATAACATCCGCAAAAAAATGAATAAATAAAACGTCGTATACAAAAGGAATCTTAGAGCGAGTAATATTATAATACAGTCGTACGTTATTATTACAATAACACTGTTGCGAGATAATTTCGCGGAAACGTCTCGGAAACGATTTCGGATTCCATACCTATATAGGTATATTTACTAACAGACAAGTATGCAGTTCGGGGGAGAGAGGAGGGGGGAATTAATACGAGATATGATTCGATGTTCGGTGTATAATAATATAATGTAGGGCTTGACCTTTTCAGCGCTGTGCTCGATACACGAACCGAGATAAAGAAAAAAAAAAAAAAAAGGCGATAAAAAAACCAATAGTAATTTGCAATAGATATATATTATTATGAACCTGCGCAAAGGTCATAGCTCTCTGGATTGCCACAACAATTGGTGAAAAGTTACCATATATTATTGAGACTCCGTTTGTTCGTTATAGCGATTTTTTTTTTTTTTTTTTTTTTTTTTTGTTACTCTAATATTATCATACAACAGAAGGCCAATATTTAGAATTTTTACCATCATAATAATATTTTATAATAATAATAATTATGCTCATCACACGACCGAATACATATTTATGCATCTATAATAATATTATACTATTTATTTAAAAAAAAAAAAAAAAAGGTTGACAATCTATATTATTAAACATAAAATAAAAAAATAATAATAAAACAGTAAATATTTCTAAAATAAATAATATTTGAAACGTTCAATATGCGGATGGCTGGCTAAATAAAATTAATTATTCCATTTTTTTTTGAGCAGCCAACGAATTTGTTTTATATACATAAATTATGTTAGTATATGATAATTAATATACTAAAAAAGTAAAAACAAAAAAAAAAACCGTTATTATATATTATAATATAATTATGTCGTTGTTATTATAAATTAAAAGATTTTTCTATCTATAGTTTGTGAAGTTTGATGTTTATGTATTAAATGTACATTGTAATATTATATTATTATTATGTATTTTAATTTTATTATATACTTGTATTATAAAAAAAAAATAATAATAAATAAAAATCAATTTTGACGTTATAATATATTTATCGTATTATTATTATTATTATTATATTTTACGTGTCTAATTATTATGTTCAGTCTTCTTTGACTGACATGTTTTTTTCTTCTTTTTATATATTTTATGTGTAAAATATTTTTAAAATAAATAAATGTCTGTAAAATCGTTAACTAAAAAAAAACGAAAGCTGTTTTCATTTATCTGTAAATACTTTGTTTTCCCGATTTACTCCTTTTCAGTAAATATATACACCAACGAGTACCGAGTGTTAAAAAAAGAAAAGACTGATACAGCTGACTGGTATGCCACTGTATCCTAATATTGCTCCTAAGTAAGTTGGAGGGGAGAATAAACATAGTAATTTAAGATATACCTGTAAACCGTTGCTAGTGAAAATCAGAGTATTATTAGGTAGTCGTATTTTTTCCAATTTCACCAAGGTAAACCAGAAATCAATAGTTATACAAAAAAATACCAGGTTTTCGCAATTCATAAACGAATCTGCAAGGAAAATAAAAAAAAACCTCTCAAAGCATAACGCACCAACTATAGATTGAAAACTCTACAAGAAAATTCCAATAAAGTTTTTTGGTCGGAGCAAGATTTCTGGTAGAAAATTTGTTATTTATTGTGTACCTGATACTCAGGTTGGGTGCGACCACCGTTGTAGGTGAGTAGTTGGGAAGGCGAGATAAATAAAGTTACTTAATTTTTACCTGTAATCAACGATAAACCATTGTCAATGAAAAACAACTTGGAACGAAGTTTGGTTGTACATGTTATAAAAGGCAGTAATATTTAAGATTTTCGTCAAAATTTGATATTAAAACTCTTATAAAAAAAATTACTAAACTATATTAAATTTTTCGATTAACTACTAAGTACTAAGTACGATTTTATAATGAACCTCATGTCAACATTTTTCGTCTTTTATCGTTTTTCCCAATTATTATGAAAACTGCTTTAAATTTAAAAAAATGACTTTCTTTTTCAGAGGCTATATGTTAATAGGAACAAAATCTATCTTTTGTCATTTTTCCATTAGCGCTATATGGTAGAAACGATAAGTTGTAAGAATTAAAAACAATGAAATCGGTAACGCCACGGCACACGGCATTCCGTGAACATTAGCCGATTTATCTGCTATAATATTTTTCGTTTTTTTCTCAGTTATTTTGAAAATCCCTTCGAATTCAAAAAAAAATCCTCTCAAATACACCAACAAAACCGAATTTCCTTTCAGAAAAAGTACCTCAAATCGGAACAAGATTTCTTTTCGAAAAGTGGTTTACAGACAAAAAAAAAAAAAAATAAAAAAGCATACATCATAGTAAAACCAATACATTCTCCGATTCGCCCAGAATCTAAAATGTTTCGTTCGACTCGTATAAGTACGATGATGGTCGCCGCATGGTCCAAATACTACATCATCGCATTTGGCTTCGTGTTTGCGATAATAGTAATAACGCCAGGAGTATATAAACATGAAAAAGATGTTTTTCGTTTCAGATTTCACCTCGTTAGACGGTCTGACGCACGACTATATGCGAGACAGCCCAGTTTGCACATCCGTATATTAGAGAACCGCTACGCTATAATATCGTTACGAATGAAGATGCGAAATGTCGTATCCGTTTTAACGAAATGTCTTGGCGTACAAAACATACACGAACAATTAGGTCACGTTTATAGTTTTTAGTCGTATGTGACGGGACGTAATGTACCCAGAACAGTGATTTCCCGAGGCGGCTGTTTCGTCAAAAATTTAGATGGTCAGGAATGTAGATGAGTTTTTTTTTACAAGTATACAACTTTGGTCCCAGAGATGAAGGGCTAAGTTAATTTTTTTTTAATTTTCTTTTGTTATTTCATAAAATATTTTTCCCTAATTTTTCATAATTCATTAATTTTCGTAATATTTCCAGATCTATTTGTAATCTTTTAAAAACAATTTTACCAAATTGACTGACAAGAAATATTATCTTTAGTCATAAATTGGAAGAGATTAAGTCAATTTTGTATAGTTTTTAATACACCTAAATTAAATATTGAAAATCGCTAAATAACATGTAATGACATAATATTATTAAATGACCTAACCAACATATTGCGTTCTAAATAGCTCAAGTCAAACAACTATATGAATTGTGTCTTTTTGTTAAACAAAAATTACATCATAGTGACTCAAGATATTTTAATTTTCAGTATAATATTGTTAAAATATACATTCACTTTTCAAATTGAAAATATAAAGGGGATAAAAATTGCATAAGACAAAGTTATGAAAATTGACTTAAGCCTTTCTTCCCTAGGACGATAGATATAGTGAATCATATATTGTAGTTCGAGGTGGTTGGATACACAAATTGTAATCTTAATCAATGGTATCGATACACCACTACCCTCGCAAAAAAATCTGCCGTTAAATGTTCGTTTTAGTATAATAGAGCAATATGCCCTGGAATAATTTATAGCTGCAGTTATCAAACTCGCACTTAAAAACACACTCATACTAGTATACCAAAATACGAGTGTACAATATTATACAATGGTTTCAATATTTATATATATACACAAGACGAGAAGGTAAGTATATTATAATATGAGATGAGCGTTATTATAATAATATTCTTGACACGTTATCGCGTTATCACTTATTATCAGCTATTATTGACGGTCGGACATTATATGGTACGCAAATAGGACACGTTCATTAGCGACGGAAAAAAGGTCTACGGGTCGGAAACCGCACAGCAACGACGAGAACAGTTAATATAAACTCTCCGTCTCCGAGACCTTGAAGACCTTCGATCCCTGACATCTAAATTTTTAATGTACAACGGTCGAGAAAAGTAAATTAAACGGCCACGTAATATCTCGTCGCAATTAAATTTTTTTATTTTTATTAGACTTATTCGATGGAACTATTTTACTATTACTGCAGTACTCCTATAGGTACTACAATTTTTTTAATTTCAACTTTATAATCTAATTTTACCAATCAAAATATATATATATATATGTTCCGATTAATATTCAACATATTGGACAATATCACATTTTTGTTCAATAAATTCGATTTTATACTATTAATTTCAATATTAAAAAAAATCAGCTTAAAAACAAATTAAAATATCAAACTTAAAGATAATATTATCTGTATAGTAGTTTATTTTGATATTTTAATATTAGATTCCGAGCGTAGCAAAGTAGCTATTGGTTTCACAATGCTTTTTTTTTGTGTTCTTTGTTCTAGTCTGTGGACACATTTGTTGCTAGTAAACTTATTCCGATTTTTACGTGTAGCAACTTTTATAAAAGCTCAAGTTGTCTAGATTATAATTTGAAGAAGTCAATTTTTTGATTTTCTACGCCATTTGTTATTTATAAAAACGTTTCTACTAGAAAAAATAATTTTTGATTTACTTTCTTAGGTACCATTGCCAAAAATGTGGAGCCACTTTTAAACTTTTCAGGAATTTTAATTTTTGATAGTTTTTTTACTAGTAAAAATTCCAAAATCATCGAACGACTTTTTTTTTTTAATAAGCGTTTTGAAATCAAATTTAAAAGAAAATCGTTAAAAATATTAAGGCACTTCAAATTATGTATTACCGAACTGCGCTCGGAATCGTCTTTGGTCAAGCAATAGTCTATCGTTGCTTACAAATATAAATGAAATAACTTTATGTATCCTACCTTCCCAACTTCTCACTTACAACAGTGACCGCTCCCATCCCCAGTGTCGGTTCTTGTTTTTTTTTTTATAAGCTAGACATTACAATTTAAAACAATTACCGTGAAAATGTTGTGATGAGTAGAGTATGTTGCATTTTAAAAATGGTTGAAAAATACTGATACATTATTTTTATAAAATATATCTATTATACAGGTAATGTTGAAAATAGGATATTTTTGATATTTAGATTTTTAGGCGAGAAACAAAAGTTATTAAATTTGAATATTTTACATCTTGCTTAAAAATTAAAATATAAAAATAACAAAAAAAAACTACAAACATAAACAATATGTTTTTACCTTCACATTTAGTAATAGGCCAATCCAGCACTATATTTTAAAATTATCACCACAAAATTAATTCTACTGAATGAAAATTCGACACTATCTAATTATCAACATAAGCCGTAACTTATGCGTATTATATATCTGTGGCTTTGAGAGAGGAAAATTAAAAAAAAAAAGCTGTCCTAGGATAATGGGGACTGGTGCAATCACTGTTGTAGGTGGGAAGTTGGGAAGGTAGCATACTTAAGGGAATTTAATGTATATCTATAAGCAACGATAAGCCATTTCTAACGAAAAGACGATTCTGAACGGAGTTCAGTTAATAGTGATGTCAACAAAATATAGGGATGCGTAAAATATTGGGAAATATATGTTGGAACCGTATTTTGTTGGAGAGTTTTTTTCAGAAAAATAATTAGTCGAAAAGTATTTTGTGGGAACCGTATTTTGTTGAAAACTTATTTAGTCGGAAACGTATTTTGTCAGAAAATAATTTTTAACCAACGACTATAACATGCAGTTCACTGAGGGCTTATAATGAAATTATACTGAATAGTTCCGAAAAAATACTTTCCAACAAATTATATCCCTCCCAATATATATGTTATTATGGTCAAATAATAAAATAGGCATCACATATTTTCTTTAATAATATTTGTGTAATATTGTACAAATTTTCTCATTTTTCCAACGTTTTTTCCGATTTTCCCATGTTTTTTCCCGGTTTTTCATTGGTTGGAAAATGATTGGAAAAATCGAAATATTACGTTCTTAAAGTACCTTTCCGGTCAGATTTCCTTTCAGAAAAAGTGTTAACATCAGAATAAACTTTCTGGTAGAAAGTGTTCACATAGAAAAAAAATTAACGTTTTTGTAAAACCAATACATTCTTCGGTACACTCAAAATCTAAAATGATTATGGATATACATTCAATTTTTGGAATTATTGAAAATCATTTTGTTTATTTCATTTTCCAAATTCAATTTAATTTTAAACATTTTTTTTTTTTTTCTTACAACAATCCTTTTTTCACCAAGCCACCAATTATATATTTTCAGCCCATAAATTCCAGCAAAGTTTTCAAATTATTCCAAACTCCCCAAACATTAATATAGATACCGACCTATTATAATTACGTATACACAACGGTTCAAACTTAAACTAAAATCTTTAATAACATAATAATTATAAAATATAAGATAAAGAAAACGATTTTATAATAGGTACTTAAAAATAAAAAATAAAACTCCACTTGTTTCATAAAATTAATACTCGTGTTTGTACTGTAAGCAAAAGAATCCCATTTCATTTTACACAAATATTCTGTATATTATTATAATTACTTATTATAGGAATGTATACTTAATCTCACTATTATTATACTTATATTATATATGTTTCAATAAAACAATTATTTTATTTTATCATCCCAATAAATGAAGCTTACATTACAATCAACCTTTAAAAAAATAATATTTTATATAGGTATAAGTATTATAAAGTGATTTGAAAAAAAAAACATTTTATGTTTGTTGTCTCGTTTTGAAGATTTATAAAGCATACAATTTAAATTTCATATAAGTATGTATTATAATCATAATACATTTATAATATTCTTTACTCACGATCAGTGCCGGGGCTAGGGAAGGACAAATGTAATTGTTTTGTTTTTGATGGGCCCCACGGTATATTATCATTTTTATTTTATTTTATTTATAAACTAAAGGACCCTCCTTTAGATTAATAGAAACAGTAGGTGAAAATTTCATTAAAAAAATATATTTAGAACAGTGACAGCATACATAATAACTAACATCCATTGTACAAATAATAATAATTATTATAAATAAACATGATATGACAGTAGAAATGACTGTAGTAATATGACAGTAGTGTTACAAATAATTAACATCAGAACTTCATGCTACATAAAAACAATGTGCTTAAAAACATGACGCAGCATAAAACTGAAATCAATGTGATTAATAATATGATTAGCTTAAGCAAGAACTCTGGAAAAAAATTATGTAGAACTGTAGTTGTAATTATAAAATGGAACAAATAATACATTTTTTGACCTAGTATCATGATTATTAAAGCTTTAACTGGCCATAGAAAGTAACTCGGAGGAATTTATGTCAGTATTTAGTAAATTGAACAAGAATATCATATCTGCAACTTTTATTCCTAATTCACATAAATACATTCCCAAAAGGTTAGCATGCAGGTAATATGAGTCACGACCAATAGACAAAATTTACTACAAATTAATTTTAGAAATTTAAATAGTACATTTTCTACATGATTAATACGAAGAGCGTAATCCGGTGAACAAACTACAGAGCCAAATTCTAATTGAGAAATATAATGTTCTCAAAGAGTTTATATTTTTAAATCTTTAGTGTTTCTGTAAATTAAACCTAACATTTTAAACATTTTGAATAATATAAATATGTATAGTATCTATATTATCAAGTATGAATTATTGTGACCCTCGTGTAAAATTGTCAATAATTTCTCATCAACCAAAATAATTGTATCCACATAAAATCAAATTACAAAAAAAATAATAATAATGAAACCGAAAAATAATGAAACTGTTATATTTCCGTAAACTTTTTCGTTTTTCAAAACTATTACAAAAATTACAAGGAAAATAAAAAAAAAAAAAACGACTTCCTATTGCACCGACAAGATAAAATTTCCTTTCAAAAAAGATATTATACTAGAATTTCGAAGCACGATTTATGGTAGGTAAACAAACAAAATGTCCGACGAAACACATTACACATTACGTCATTTTAAATAAGTCAATAAACTTATACTGAACAATAAAAATTTAAAATACATTATCGCCTATATCTAATAATATGTAATGTATTAAAAAGAATAAAAGTAATATATACCAAATCATAATAAAATCCTTTTATTTATTTTTAATACGTTTTACTATAATATATAGTAACTATATTTATTGCATATATCATCAACAGTTTTGGTTGATTTAAATACATTTTCGTTACGGTGAAATATAAAGTTGTATTAAATGAAGTATTCGAATACTATATTCATTCGGCGAAAACCATCAAATTAAAATTATATTTAAATAAGATCATAAAATTACGTCACTGACCGTTGTTCATCTTAGGCTAGGTTAGGTAAGGTTAGGTACGGTTAAAAAAAAACATTGAGCACCGTTTAGAATGTATAAAAGTTTTTAGCGTTCCTTAAATAACGGATTTATAATATTATTATTGTATGATCGTATGATATGTTTATTATATATTACAAATATATTTTTGTTAAAATTACTGCCATTATTGTCGCAATAGATTACAATTACCTAAAATATGACACGGTTTTACAATATACTTCAAAATATTTGAATACATGCATATACAGTATACATCGATAATTAGTTTTGACAAACCAAACAATCTATATGTGTAAATGCAAACATTTCAAAAAAATATTGATATTAAATTACTATCGAAATTATCTTATGTTAAGCGCTTCTCGCGAGACCTGTTTATTTTGATCAAAAACCTGCTTTTTAGATCTTTTTTTTTTTTTTGGAAAGAAATACCGAATTTCGAAAATTATATGTCTAAATGCTATAATTAGAGTTGGAATATGACATGTATTTTGTAGTTTTTAATTACCGACATTAATCAAAACCCGAAGTCTCCATTGGATTTCGATTTACGAATTACCTGTAGGAAATTTTCCAACATAGAACAAAATTATCGTATAACTCTATCGGATCACTCAATACGAGGCATAATATTTTTAAGCACGTTTTGAACAAAAAAAAAAACATTTCGAGCGCAGACCCCTCAATATAAAAATCAAAACTGACTATTTGTTAAAATCTGTAAAGACTTCTTAATTGTTAATGTTATTGACAATTTATAAAAAGCCACGAGCAAGCATTTTTAAATCCAGATCTAATGATTATAATAATTGATTATAAGTTCAATAGAAAATCAACACTCTTACGGTTAATTATTATACACACAATTGGTTTTGCGTTAACGATATGGGTGCACATTATATAATATTACGTTTCACTATAAATTTTACTTTAGCCTGCATACCGTTGTTATAACTAAAACTAAAGTAAAATAAAGTAAATAAATAATATAATTTATTTTTCACCGTACGTGTTATATATGCACTAAATCCAATACATCTTTATACTTATATATGCTATTATACTATTGTGTATTATAATATTCACGTATAATTCAAATCTCATAATTTTTTCAACGACACTGTCATACTTTCAGAAATTTCTAAAAAATATCCAAAAAATATGATAATTTGATCACTAATATAATCATAATAATATTTGAACACCACGTGCAAGTTCATTATTTTTCTTAATATAACCAAAGAATCGTACACACAAAGAGCTTTCTTACATTTTGCATACTTTGTGTATGTAAATTCACTCGTCATTCTAGTTTTCGAATCGTTTAACCGAAAAATAATTTGAATTAGAAAGCCTCGGAATTACAAAAATAACTTATGATCTGCGGATCAGATAAGTTTATCGCGCGTGCAAATTACCTACTACAAATTTAAAAAAATTAGAAAATCGCGGTAGTTCTGTTTATAAAACTGTATACGGCCTTAAATTACTATCTGAATATAATAAATCACACAAAATATTTTCGTCAGCTGTTATATTGATAAGATATATAAATAGGTACCTATATAGTATGTTTTATTCCAGTGTAATTTAAATTGTTCATGTTTTCAAAGCGTTGGCCTAGGAATTTGCGCGAAAAACAATCACGCTCCGGTAACTACATCTACCTGTGTTCATTTATTTTATATTTATACCTATAACCTACAAGGTTATATTGCAATGAACTTTCAAACACGTTTATAACCGTTTCGAAAAGTGATAACGGACAAAATGTAATAATAATAATAAAACACGTCGTTTCGAAACTTTACTAATAGCTCCCTAGTCGGCTGTTCAGAATCTATTCAAATACAATATAATATGTTTAGTACGCGCATTAAAATTGAAACTAAAAATGTAAGTATATTAAGTATTTAACGTTAACAAAAAGTCTGTATACTCGGAGCCAGGAGCCGCAGCAACAGCAGCAGGTCGCTTTGATTTAATATTAGGTATACCTATACTACTATTATATACATATATATACGACATTGTTCGGTCAAGAGATAATAATCGTAAATTTTATGCTCTTCGCGATGTAAATACGTCTCGTTTCCGGTGTTTAATAATAATAATTCCGAAAAAGAATGTCCATTAAAAAGGTAGAAAAAAAAACAACTTGCGACTTCTTATTTCGGTGTGTGTGTTTGCTCATTATCGACTACCCAAGAGGTGTCTGAACGATTACAATATGTGTTCACATACACATACACACGCACACACACACCCAACACCACACTTATACACCGAGTCTTTATTTCTCTTTATTTTTTTTTTTTTTTTTTTTTTTTTTTTTTTATATATATATATATATATACACGGGGGCCACATCGAAGGCGTAACAGGAGAAGTGTTAGACCAACATCACATGATAGCTAAACAAACAACAGTTTATCACCGTCCCGTGTGTACCGAGTGCAGCTACTGAATATGCTAATGAAGAATTGTTCGGCCACGGATTCTTGTAGTATCGTTTATTTATTTTTTTTTTTTTTTCAATTTAACTTGAAATTCCAATATTCGTATGTAGAACCCCACTAATAGTATAATACAGGTATAGTATGTTATAAAAACAATTTGAAACATAAAAACATCAACTATAGGTACATTAAGGATTCTAAACTATATGATTTAACCTCATAAAATTATTCTGAAAATATCCCCTACGTTATTGAACCTATATACCTACTCAACGATTTATAAATTTAGTTCGATATTTTAAGTTCATTTTTTATATATATATTTTTTTAATTTCATCGATGAGCCATGAAAAATGATATTGTGTTCTGCATTGTACCTATAATAAAAATATTGTACTTTACGATTTAAAAAAAAAATATACACAGTAGATAAATGAAGAAAAAATACAGTAGGTATAGTATTATTAAATGTCCAATGATTGAATTTAATAATGTAATAGATAATAAAAATTAAACTGTAGAGGTCGACATAGGCAAGGTATTCGTTTCGATTACCTGAGACCTCAGCAGTACAAGATTTATATATTTATTGTCTTTTATAATATTAAATTGTTTTAAGAATTAGGTTATTCGTTTTTTTTTTTTTTTTTAATTATTATAATAATGATCTTTATTAGTTAATAATTATATTATATTTAAACTTTGAAATAATTTACGTTGAAATACATAAATTCAAAATTGTCTTGATTATAGGCTTCTTTTGTAGTCATCTTCAGAGTAAATTAACTTTCATATACTTAAGAAAAAAATTATATTAAAATTGATTTACTAAAATAAATTAATATGCCAAAACGTGTTATATTTTTCAGACTATTATAGGTAAGTACATATTATATTATTTATATATGTGTGAATTTAATTAGCGATAGTAGACAAGTATATATTATTATTAATTAATAATTTCAATTCATAAAATATCGTTGTTTTTATAAACATTATTATGAACGTTTTTTAATGGAATTGTTTAGATAATTATTATAAAATACTTGTTATATAATTAAAATTTGAATTAAACTCGAATAAAAATGCATAGTTATTATAGGCACCATCAGTTACTATGTAATATTGTGGGTGTCCTACTATGATCCGACTCTTGAAATAACTTTTGTTTTATTCAATATTTTTAATTATTTTTTTTTTTATTAATAATTAGTATGCCTCCGTGCTACAGTTAATAAATATTTTTTTTTTTTAGGAGGAGAACTTAAAATAAATAAATCCAAAATAATCATTTTGTAAAATTTAAATTGAATAATTTGTTTGGATATAATTTTTCATTTTCTAAAATTATTTGAAGTTTTTGCAAATGTGAATATTAGTGTGATTTATAATTATTATCATCTATTATCATATTTAATCAGTAGTCGGAGTATATCAAATGATGAAAAATCCGTGAGTTAATATCATATAATAATAAGTCTGACTACTGATTAAATATTATAACAGATTTTAAACCACAATAACATTCACATTTGTAAAAATTTAAAAAAATATTAGAAAACGAAGACCCTAAAAAAAACTTAAAAAGAACTTAACAAAAGTTTCAGTCACCAAAGATTTTTTAAAAATCTATTTTACAAAATGGCTATTTTTAATTTTAAGTTCCCCAATCTAAAAACAATGTAATATGTTAACTGTAGCGCAGAGGCATACTAATTATTTTAAAAAAAATATTGAATAGAACAAAACTTGTTTTCAATAAAAGATCATCGTGAAACACCCCGAATACCTGTATATATATATATACATACCAGGTGATTCACTTTAGTGAGTACACTCGTTATCTCGAAAAGTATTAGTTTTTTTTTTCTAAAACAATCAAGATATAAGCAGCTTTACAATGTTTAAAAATAAAAAGCAAAGATTAAGCATCTACCAAATTGTTTTCCATATATTATTATACATTTTGGCTCGCGAGACTTTGTGAAAACGTTTCAGTTCGGCTATATAATTTAGAGAAAATACGGTATAATATTTAAATATTATATAATTATCCGGGATTTATTATAAGGCCTGGCACGATGAAAAAAAATCCCTTACACATGTACAATTAAGTTTGATTATATGGCCAAAAACCAAAATAGAAATAAAAATTTGTTCGTAGTCAACAATAATTATTGTATTATAAAAGCGCCCGCCGTCAAAAACACGCTTTAAACATGAAAAACTTTCACGTCCCGGAGAATTAACCGATTTCGATTCTGTTTATTTTTTCTGTAACGACGAAGACTTCTTACAGAGACCGTTGATCTTGGATTTTGAAAATTATGTTTCTAAACGCTATAATCAAAAAATGGCCCATGCTCAAAATTTAACTCACGGGTTTACAATCAAAAACCGTAAGTCCAATACACCGTAAGAAGGTTTCCCTTGTCCAACGGAAAAAGAATTATCGAAATCGGATTATTCTACGGTGTACAGAGTTTTTTCTGTAATGCGTGTTTTGAGCGAAAAAACCGGTCGGGCGCAATCCCCTTAATGCAATAATTGTAACTGACTGGACTACGCAGTTGAGAACATTGAGGCTTATTGATTATGAGTGTTCGCTGCTCGTAAAAAGCCACGCATAACAGGACTTTTTACAAAAACAATAAACATAACGAGAAAACAACCGCAACAGCGTTGTTTATCTTGAACGAGAAACGATCAATAAAATAATCGTCAGAAAAATGTAAATTCAAAACACGGGGTAATATATGGGTCGTTATAAATTGTGATAGTGGAAACTAAATATCGAAATATCCACGCTATGCACGCGCTATTGTCGGTAAACATAATATATTATACGGGCTATGTCGTTGGCTCCCGCGAATGCAATACCCGTGGGCACCTGTAATTTTAACGTCCGCGCGAACGAACGCGTACCGAAAGCCCCCGTCAATACGCGCGATAACAAAATACAACACGGAGTTTAACGTTAAACCGTCGCGGTCAGATGCGTAAATATACGCGTGTATAATATTTATACGCGCGCGATGCACGGCTGTTATATTATTACAATTGCATATAGCGACGAGACGAACCGCGAGCAGCGAGCGCGGGGGGAGACGACTGTCCGCAGGCGGCGTCGGCAACAGCGGCACGGTAAACGGTGTCGCCGTCGTAAAGTCGCCCGCTCCGCGTTCGGCGGCGGCGGCGGCGGGGCCGGTCATTACTCATTAGGAAGGAAATAAAAGGTCGCGATGCCGTTACGGGTACGTGATATACGCCGCACGGGTATACGAGCGTTATAGGTACGCGCTCGCGCAATAACGCCGCGCGCGTGTTGCATTGCAATACGCGTACGCGCGCCAACGATAGCAGTAGTATAATAATTAAAAAAAAAAAAAAACAAAAAAACAAAAAGTCCACTTTCCGCGGTTAGGATTTTATAGCACCGCCTCGGCAGGCTGCGGCAGCGGATCTCGCCGTGCGCGCTGCACTATTAGTATACCTATACGGGAATAATATTATAATATCATACACCTACCTATATAATACAGTGTACACATATATACATATACCTGCGTATACTTACGCGACACGTTACCGCCGAGCTAGGCGACGAAGACCGTGCGTACGACTCGCGCGTACGTGTATTCGTGTACAGGTGATATGTACACGGGGAAAACGCGCGACTCCATTAGCATTAATTTACCATAAAACCCGATCCAGATACGTTCGGTCAATTTGTACTACTTCGCCTACGGACATTATGTACGCTCACCTGTTTTAGTCGTCGTCTCCGTTTTGCCTTGCTGTAAGCGCGCCGCGCGCTCGATATTATTACGCCCTCTCCCCGGTCCACGAGCCGGCCGAACTCTTCCGGACGGAATCGCTTTGCAAACACGCGTATTACAAATGTACACGTTCATTGTTTTCGTTTCTGCATTTTCGCCGATTTTCGAACATATTTTATGTACGAACACAGCGTCGTAAAAATATCGAAAATACCTATGCGAAAATAATCTACGTATAGACATTATACTACGCACACCTCACCGGCACCGGCGTGGCCGTATACGGAAAATTCTCGATGAACTCAGATCTGGGGAAATCGTAACAACTTCAAAATTCCCAAAAATATCAGAAGAAATGAAAACCGATCTGATACTGAGGATGGGAGCGGCCACTGTTGTAGGTGAGAAGTTGGGAAGGTATAAGAATACAGAAAGGAATTTAATGTATATCTGTAAGCAACCTGCCATTCCGAGCGAAAAAAGAGCAAAAAAACAAGGTAGCTTATAATTTTTCGATTAAATCATTTTTTTTTTTTTTGGTATTAAACGTTATAGTGTTTTTATAAAATAATGAAATCGTAAAATTGTTTGTTTTCCTACGTTTTTTCCCACTTAAATACTTTTATCTTAAAAAATGGCGTCTAAAACCTGTTTAAAATACAATTTAGACAACTTAAGCTTTCAGAAAAGTTGCTAAACGTAAAAATCGGAGCAAGTTCACTAAGAAGAAACGTGTCCAAAGACTAGAAGAAATAAACATCTTACTAAAACCAATAGCTCCCTCGCTAAGCTCGAAATCTAATATCAGTCTCGATCATTGAAAAATGTGTAAAAGTAAGCTCTAACATCAAAATTTACTAAAATAAACACTATACGATTTTTGGCGGTTAACATATTTATCACCTTTAACATTGAAATTTTACTACTAAGTTAAGTTTACTACTAATAATAAACAATCACTTTCTTTTTTTATTGTTTTTAGATTTTGAGTGACACCGAGTCATTAATTATACTCAAAAGTATGATAAAAAAACTTTTTCAGTTATAAAATAATGCTTCAAATTGTTCATTTTGTGATTAAACACAATGTTCATAATATAGATATCTATATAGTTATTAATAGTCTAGTTTCTAAAGGAATTCCTAAACAGTTTTCATATAAATTATAAATATGTTCAACAACTAAAATATTTTTATTATTTCTTCTTCTTCTTATTCGCCTTTATCTCAACTATTTGAGGCCGGCTACACTCGTCCTAAACTTCCACTTGACCCAACCTCCGACATTGTACTTACTTACACCCACCGTCCTCATATCATTTTCAATCGCATCCAACCACCTGTTTTTCGGTCTTCTTCTCTTCCTCTTTCCTCCTACGTCTATTTTCATTACAATTCTTAAATTCTGAATCCTTTCTTCTCATGACATACCAAAATCATTTCAAACTATTTTACTATTTATCTATTTTATCGAAACCACACCTAATATTTTACTTATTATCTTCTACAATTTGTACTATTTAACATTCTTAATAAATTTTAGATTTAAATGAAAAAAAGTATACCTAACCTAACTATAGTTCGCACGATGCATGGGCCACTGTTGTAGGTGAGAATTTAGGAAGGTAAAGGGGGAATTCAATGTACATCTGTACGCAACGGTTAATCATTGGTAACGAAAAACGATTCTGAGCGGTATTCGGTTAATAGTATCGCTTTGTCAATAATATATATGTCATAGTATGATAACATAATTTTATATGAATAATAGTCATTTGTACTTGAATGTATTACATAATAGCTATAAAAAAAACTTAGTCAAACTTTGATATTAAAATTCTTATAAATAAAATTCTACATTACTTAATTTTTCGACTACAAAATACGACTAATAATGAACCACCTGTTAAATTTTCTAGTATTTTTGTTTGGTCTAATAGTGTTATCCACAGAAAACATACCGAACAAAAATTACATTAAAAAAACCCCGTGAAATTAAAATGTCTGTAAATAGCTCAAAAATGGCTACAATGTTTTACCAAAAAATTTTACCACTTCTAGAAAAGGCAAATATAAGTTTTCTGACCAAACTTCAAGTCTCTATAAATATTTTCAACTGAATCGAAACAAAATAAAAAAAAAAAACAAAAAATTGAAAACATAAAACATTTCGTAAACTTCCAAGTTTTTCTTACGTTTTTTTCTGGTTTTTCCCATTTTATTTTTATAAAAACAGCTAGAATATCAAAAAATTACCTCCCTAAAGTACCACCTCAGTCAGATTTCCTTTCAGAAGAAATGCTATACTTGAAAATCGAAACAAAATTTCAGGTGGAAAAGTTATTCATAGATAAAACATATAATAATAAACATCAATGAATTACCATAATACGGTAATAATGACAGAAAAAATTTAGTAGAAGTAAAGTTGTGTATTATAAATATTATTACATTATTATCATTTATCAGTAAAAACTGCAATAAAATCCTCCGTACGCTTATGTTCCCTTTAATCCCTTTAATGATGCAGATTTTACCAACAAATTTTAAAAAAAAACTTACAACAAACGATGATATAGGTATTATTATTTTTGGAATTTGGGTTATCTTTGATATAATGAAAGGAAAACACACGGCTTACACTATAACTTAACGAGTTTACCTAACTCCACTCAAAATCGTTTTTTGATTGCATTGTTTTATCGTTTCAGTATACAAACTAAATTACCCTTAATTATTCTATATTACTCTACATTAAATTTGAGTATGCTGTATTATAAAAATATTTAAAAAACACGAGGTGGTTATTCTATTTTAACTGTATAAATGTAACTGTACGAGAAAAAAAAATATTATTTTGTCTAATAACAGTCAATTGTAATTTGTTGCTGGTCAATTGATTGCGAGGACAATGTTATTTATCACGAATTAAAAGTATATAATATTATATCGACCAATTGATCGTGAGATCGTGATGTTATAATAAAATAAATGTACGAAACACCCATAATTTTGATTGGGAGCTATAAAATATATACGAACTTAACAAATATTGTATTTAGGTTCGTATTATTGATTAAATATCTATATTAACACTTAAGCAATTGGCTTAACTGCTGTAAACATCAAACAGTCGTATTATACACATGTTAAATATTTTATAGGTACCTAACAAATATCAAAATAAGTTTTTATGTTCTGTAGTTATTAGTCAATAAGTTATGGAAAATGTATAACAAATGTTTTGAAAACCCCAGGGAAACAAATCGGCAGTAAGTGATATTATTTTATAATGCCATCAAATTCGTCGAATACAATGATGATGATTGACGAGCCACAAAATGATCTAAATCAAATCTTAACAACTATATTTATAACTGCTTAATTTACTTTTTAAAACGATAATGACGTAATAATTTGCGGTTATGAGTGTATCTGTATAGATTGTAGGCAAAATGTAAATGTATACACGTAAATATAATTTACACAATTTTAAAACACGTCAGCAAAATTCGACACAGTTCTAAAAAGGTTTATAAAAAGCAGATAGGTAACCACCTACCTATACATCAAATTATTTTATAGGATACGTACACGGACATCGTCATATTATATTACACAGTTTATTTAGTTCCATTTATTTAAGTGTTCATAATACATTTTCGAAAATTAATTACCCGATCAAATGTCAAGGCAAATACGGAAATAATATTACCTAACACATTTATACAATTTAACAGTTTAGCATACACTTAATACACATGTATATAAATAAAGTACATCACTTTACAAATAATCATTAAATACTATAATATTATATCTTTGACGGAAACTTCTTTTAAAAACGATATTTCAGTAGTTGGTAAAATACATAAATCTAGTTTTATTCGTGTCTATTCAAATAAAGTTCAATAAATTTAATATGTTTAAAAATAATTCATAAATATTCACAAATTTTCCTCCAGACCTTGTTTTCAAAAAATCCTCGATTTCCTTTCCCTCGTCGTTGTTGTCCAGGCCTCACCGAGTTGGTCTATTTTTATTAGTACTCTATTTATTTATTTATTTTTTTTGCAAGTAATTTTTTGTCTTAGAGTGGCCCTCAAATATTTCGAATTTATTACATGTTATTATTTTTGTTTTAAACGTATAGTCGTCCGGTTTTTTACCCCGAGCTCATTGCGATATTCCCTCGGGCCATGATATTCCGTATATATGTATATTACAAAACGTATTATCGTAAACGGAAAAGGCAAGTACGAGCAATTATTGACATTTATAGTATACGTCACGACAGGAAAAATGCAGGATAATACGTCAGCTATATTTAGTACAGGTAGGTACGTAATCGAATCTGTATACCCGTATAAACAATAATGATCTAATCGCGTAAGTATAGTAAAACGATTTGCGAAAATCCTCTCCGAACGCGCGAAACCGCACAACTATATTGCACACAACGATATTATACATTAACTATGTTTACTCATTTCCGACATCCGTCGTCCGCGTTATGATGGCCACCTCGTCGAGGTCATAGTCTCATTATTATTGTTTTTGTTATAATGATAATATACGCGTATACGTCGTCGCATTCATAATATATTATAATAATATAATAATAATACACAAGGTGTACCTATACATCATACGAGTACTATTATTATTATTATTATGAATATTGGCCGGTCACGAACCGTATAGTCGTCGTCGTCACGGTGTCCCATTGCTCCGGATGTGCCTCGCGCGCCTCCCCAATTGACCCGCACGACCTCTTTTTATTATTATCATTATTATCATTATCGTTATTATTAATATTTATCTGCACCTTTACATCTCTCTCGTGTTGTTGTACGCGTATAGTACCTATACTATTGTTTTCGAAAATCTCTCGCGCACGGTGTATACCTATATGTATAATATTATTATACTTATATTCATCAGCCTCCGCCGTCGGTGGGCCCCCGCGTCGCCGCCGTCTCGAAAATAAAAAAAAAATAATAATAATAATAATAATCGGCGAGAGACCGTCGTATAAGTACGCTCGCATATACATCATATTATTTTTATTATCGTTGTATATATTTATAATACGAAAGATCGCGGCGGAAGAGACGCTGCACGATACCTGCGACGACGGTCCGATCGTATTATACAGGGCGATTATTTTACCGCGAACCAGTCTATAATATAATAGTTATCTTTATGGGTATAGTACAAAGGTTTTAGATAAATTTACAAATATAGTTTGTTTTTTAGTCAGTTTTTTAAAACGTTTTCCGTATTATTATTCCGTGTATACCTGTATATATGTATGAAATGAATAGACTGTTATCAAGCAGGGAAAGAAAGAGAGAGAAATAACGGCGTAAGAATAACAAGATGTCTAGAATGGTTGTTTTTTTTTTTTTTTTTTGTAGCGAATGGGAGGGAATAAGGTTAAAATAATATTGATAAACGTAACTGCATACTTAAAATAGTATTACAAAAAAGTACGACTATTCTCGTAGGGCCGGCAAAGACCCAAATTCGCCACTGCAATAGAAAGGTTTGGGATCCAATATTTTTAGAAACATAATGAATACAATTAAGGTTTAATGATATGAAAAGATATTGGCTATCCCGTTCTGACAATGTTTGTACTAATCAAAACCAGCTTATGTGATAAAATGGTTTAAAATTTAGATCCGAGGCGTATATATTATAAAAGGGCAATCAATTTCGTGTCTGTGCGTTTATATAACCCTTCTCTCATTTTTTATGAACCCTTAATAAAAACGATTTCATAATAATAATAACAAAAATAATGTCTGAAAGATAATCAAGATAGTTTCGACATTTTCGGAATCGTAGATAAACGCCGCGATAAAGAAAAAAACAATCGCCCTGTATAATATGTACAGGTATACTCGCGACGGCGGCGCACGCGCACCACAGTCTGAATCGTACGCTCCGAGTCATTCACGTGAACGGAAAAAAAAATATTCGGTCAGAAAACGCGTGTATGCCGCGCTCCCCCTCTGTACCACAACCGCGGTAACCGCACCGCGTACTTGTCTAACCGCGCGCCGGCGGCGATGCCGACCTGCAGCCGTTATCGTTCATTCATGAACGCTCACTCGCGTATATCCACTACACCTCCCCCACCCCTTCCTCCAACCCGCCACCCATTAACCCGGCTTTCCCCTCCAGCATCATCCGACACCGCAAAGCCTTCCCCTGCTGCAGCCCGTCACTCGGTTGACGTCGCCGTCGTTATAGTGTGCCACCCGTGACCTACGACCCCGAACACCATTTAGAAACCGACGACGACGGCGCGCACGCCCGCAAGAAAGTCACTTATACATAGGTGTAACTATACTTACGAGTTATTTACACTATACGCGTATTATTATGCACTTACAATGACCACGACGACGAGTGGCCACTTTTCGCGCGAACCACCGGACACTGGTCGGTTACAAGTGGTTTTTCTGTCACGTTACGTGCATTATAAATAACATTGCGTACCCGGTATAGTATAATAATAATATCGGGTAAACATTGTTACGCGCCAATATTACATCGATTGCTGTTACACTCGAATTTATGTCTGTGTTAAAATTTCCATTACCTATTGAATGTCCAGTAAATAGGCACCTGGTTAAAAATTTTCAAAAAAAAAAAAAAAAACGTCTAATGTATACAATTTCCAAGGGCTTTAAATATCTTTTAGACCTGTCGGGATCGCCTGCACAGACTACCGGCGACCGTTTAGACCAAGTTCAGTCCAAGTGTTAACGTGAACCCTAAGAATTTCAGGACTACCCCTAACGTCTTTTCCAAAAAAAAAAAATTGGGGCGCATGATAGTTATTTTGTTCACCTTCCTAAGTTTTCATAATAATTGAAGCAAATTGGAAAAAAAAGTGTAGGAAAAACGGAAAAGTATCGGCTATAACGGTTTCGATATTTTTAATTTGGTTTTTGTAGTAATTTGGTTAAAATTAATCCTAGAGACTTAACATAGTAACAGTAAAGAAAAATTGTTCTTTTTTAGATGTGGTACAATTTTCAAAACATTTAGGTAGTTTTTAAGTTATTATTATAGGCATTTAATATTTTCGAATTTTTTTTTAGGTTTGCTTTGGTTTTATTTGAATAAAACTGGAGAAAAACAAAAAATTTTTGAAAATTTTCCTCGAGATTCATCATAAGTTATATTTAATGGTTAAAAAAAAAGTTCGAAGATAGTTTATAGCAGTTTTTTTATAAGCGGTTTAAACTCAAATTGTTTTCAAAATTAAAAATTACGGCATTTTAAAATTTGTCCAACAGAATTTCGCTTAGAATCGTGTTTCGGCAGGAATAATTCATTGTTGCACATGGATAAAAATGAAATGACTTTAGGTGTCATCAGTGACGTCACAAACTTTAAATAACATAGAAGCAAATCATTGTTTAACAACAACCGTCCACCCAATCCAGCAATTTATACAATACCCATAGCCGTTATATAATAGCTACACATACGTTTAGTAACATGTCCCTTCACAAAAATCCACTCACCCACCCTGTAAAATTCCGAAGAAACTACTTCTTATACCATGGTTTACTATGCTATTGGGTGTCCTACATTTCCATTCCCCAGCTTCTCACTCTACAACAGTGGTGCACTCATCAACAATATCATCTATTAACGTTTTTTTAAATTCGCATTCAAATACCACTTATACCATAGTCAATATCCGAAATAAAAATTGATTTTATACAAACGCATTATTTGGAACCATTAAGGCGTACGGGCAATTTGTTTAGGATTTTATAAATAGGTCATAGGCATAATATTCACAGCCTAAATAACAACACGACTTTTACTGCCGTTTAATTATACGTTTTTATCGAGTAAAAAATAATTATCCTTGAAAACGAGTAACGAGGTACCTAGCCTAACCTACCGTAGACATAAAATATTATTATATTGAACAGATCGTCTTAAAACTGTAGGCGCATAGATGCCTCCATACGATCAACGATGCGTCCAGATGGGCTTTTTGAGTTTTGTCAATCGGCAACAACGATCAGTAGACTGTATATTACAATATTATATTCACGTACCGGCCACATCGTACCTGTAATATTTAATGGCCCAGTACGTACCTCCGATTCGATTCGGAACAATATGGACACTCGATAACATTCGAGTTTATTCTTATTGTGCGCGCTCAGGTCTTATAATTCATAAATATAAGATATGTAATACACCTAAGCGGCTTATCTGCGAATAATATTACACACACACACACAAGTGAAAGAGAGAAAGAAAACAACTACACCTATGTATAAATACGAGTGTGTATCGTGTACGGACATAATACAGTCGAGAAGAAGAATTGAAAGAAGGCTTCCGTTTTAATTTATTGTCTGCGCCACCTATATAATGTGTGACGGAGAGCCGGTCCACCGACAATGCAAACGACACGGCACCGTATGCGGTAATCCCTCTGCACCCATAGATCTCGAGTATTTTTTTTTTTTTTTTTAATTTTTCATAGTATTTTTTTTTTATTTATAATATATATATAATGTCATGTAGTAATAATAGTAGTAGTAATAGTAATATAAAAAAAAAAAAAACTCAAGATATGTGCGTAATGCAGATTGACCTTTTTACAATTTGAATAGGCCACGTTATATATCCAAATGGGAATTTATGAGACACTAATTTAACTGTTCGGTTATACTGCACGGTATTCGGTCATACAATGCCTGTATAGTCATAAGTGTAACTATAGTAATAATTCTGGTTTTTTTTTAAAAATTTTTGTTGTTGAAGATTACACATTTTAAAAACCTATTATATATTATAATAAGGGATGCCGGAGAAATAAATAAAATATCTTAATATTCATATATAATATTATATACGATACTCAGATTTACATACTGTGCATAATAATTGATTTACAAACAATCGTCGCTGCAGACAAAACGCGGTAAGAACTTACTGTGCCGAGGGGTGTTTTTTGTTAGTGAAATATAAGAAAACGATTTTCATTCGGATTATATATACATTGAATTTTATGCCCGCGGCGGAAAAAGTCCGTGAAAATTGTTCAATAGGCTGTAATAATTAATTTTAGTCCATAACCGAACCCCACTCGACATAATTAATAATTATATTATCATACGAGCATAATCGCAAAGTCTTTTCGGGAGAATGGATACCGTTATTATAGCATTCTCTATCCAACACGTACTCCGAATACAAATGTATTAACCGATTCCCTTTCAATTGTTCCTCCAACCGACGAATACAAACGTTAAGAATTCTGAACACAGATAAGAACTCAGCGAGAAGTGAACACGTGATCGATCGCCAGGCCACGTTTTTCGGATTTCAGTCATTGATTCCCAAAAACAAGGTTTGAAAATTCATAAAAACTAACCCGGCCGACGATGTACTTTCTGCTCAGGTTGAACACGGTTCGTGCCGACAGGGAAAAAAACCGTTTCACATTTGTCTTTGAATTATATAGGTACTACGTCAAATATACAGGTGATATTATATTTTACATATCGATGTGTATTACAATATTATTTTATCACGGATATTTTATGGTATTTTAATACCATCGTGTGCCTACTCTTACTTAAATATTTCGACTGAAATCTAAATGCGGGATAAATGTACCGTTTAACCGCAAAGCCTACGGGCGAACTTTTCGAATATTATAATAATGTAGCAGTCGTGTGTTACATCTATAAAGTGACATTTTGTGGTTAAAAATGATAAATCGACATAATATATACACGGGTATACAATAATAAGAATTACTTGTTAACTTAATATTTGCAGGATCTGACCGTGTCAACAACTTATAACTACGACTATGGGTACGTTTAAATATAGCAGATTTTCGTTGACCACTGTGGTACCTATACTTGTAATAATATTAAACTCTTCGATTATAACATTATTCAACAACGGAGTTGCCCAAACATTACCTCGTATCTCCGGTGAATGAATTTTATACATCAAATTTTACAGAAAAAAAAAATCGTTTAGCGAATAATTACCGTGTAAAATGCACGAAATTCAAGGTTAATAGTATAAATGTTGAAACATTATCATTTATCACATATGTTCGGTAAACACTTTATATCTGCGGGTAATCACGATATTATGAAATCGAAAAATATCAAATGTAAAACGTTTCAACCAACTATAATTGTTTAATCGTACGTTAAACTATTTCCGAAATTTGATTTCATAATTAGTTTTCACGTCTCTTGAAAGAAAAAATTACATTTGTTTGGAGACACGATGTACCTACTCTACCTACTGGTTTGGCAACAACGAATCATATTATTTAATATATTACGTATAATAAGTTTAATCAACTCCCTAGTGCAACAGCAGCAGCAGCAGCGGCAGCAGCAGCGGACGATCGTATTATTTGAATAGTATAATACAGCGTTACGGACCAGACGAGAATCTCCACTCGTGCAGCGGTTCGAAATCCGGTAAAAATATTTTCAAATAATTTTGTTTTCTCTCCTCTCGTCTGCATATACTAATATTATATATTATTATTATGATAACTATATATATAAATACGGTCTTCCGGGGTCAACGCGACCATCCGGTATTACATTTTCGGCCGTGATAATCGCGATAAAACGCCGTTTTTGACGCGTACGACACATTTCGCGGTCTCCCGTTCGTTTACCGCCCGTTTCGAGTGCCGTAACCGTAGTGCCGTACGTGAAAATCCCCGTTTTTCGAACATTTGTTCGCCGCCGCCGCCACAGCCAGGGGAGGGTCGTATTTTAATCGAATTATTGTTTATATAATATATATATACATATATATAAACACAAACATATAGGTGTATATAATACATACGTATTATATAGTTTTTTTTTTTTTTTTTTTTTTTTTTTTTTTTAACATCGTATAGACTTGTATATAAATCACGTGTATTTTGTTCAGGGTGAACAAGATCGGACGGAGGAGACAAGCGAAACAAAAAGGACTTGCAGGGGGGAGGGGTCGAGGAGGTGGCAGAGAACCTGGCGCATATATATATATATATATATATATATATATATATATAATATACGTATAATACTTATATACACTGCGCACATATAGGAGTGGCCTTGCATCTCATTAAACTGGCCGCTGTATATATACAGTTATATATATATATATATATATATGTATATATTTACCTGTATAGAGTTGGGTCCCATCAAAAGGTGTGATGACCATCTGGTCACCCATTAAATTATTACCGAATAATGGGTTAACGGGCGTATGGAGATTATAATATTATTTTATTTTTATTTTTTTTTTTAGTTTTCTGCAGGCTAGATTGTGAACAGAGACTAGAGAAAGAGAGAGAGCGATAGATGGAGAGAGAAAATTTAATTTTTTCGTTTTCTCATTTCACTTCGTCCCCCCTACCCCGGCATGGAATTTAAAATAATATTAAAAAAAAAAAGTGGATATTTATTTATTTTCAAGCGTTAGAATATTATAATATTATATACTATATAGGTTCAGACTACAAGTACGTGCAGGTATGAATATTATTTTCTATCAACTTGTAATAATATTAGCAACCGCATCATAAACTCGTACATTCATTACGCTATAATATATGCTATGTTATAATTAAATCGTATTCATTCAATATCTCTATACTCTATAATCTGTATACACGAATGATAATTATTGTAATATGAGTAACCCAAACAATAATGGACTGTACAATAATTATTATTAATAAAAAATGTAAAAATATATTATAACAATCGTACTTCGCACTGTTGTGGGATATAAAGGATATAGTTCAAAATAATTTATATAATGTAATGGTACGATAAAGATAAATCATTGCAATAAAAAAAAAAAAAACGATTCTGAGCAAAGCTCGATAAACTTGTATAACGTAATAATATAAGTTGTGGTTTTTCCCCTGATAACCATATCCAAGGTAAAATGTTTGAAATTAAATAGGTACCATCGGACATAAAATCTGCATTATTAAAGGTATGATGTAAACAATTTGACGCAATTTTACTAACAGTAAAATGATTTCACAGCTTAATAAAAAATGGACTAAAATAAATTTAAAAAAAAATTATTCTTTGTTTATACTATTTAATTTGAACATATACTATTTAATATAATATATAGGTAAGTATATTATTATATATCATATTATCAGTTAAAAAAACGAATATATGATATTGCTACACGTAGGTACCTATACTTATTATATAATATCTTGTTCTCGTACCTGCTCAGTCGTCTAATTATAATTCATATATATTTACTATACTTAGATGGTTAATTTAAAAAAAAAAAAACCCCGATTTACAAATTATACGTTATCTCCTAAATTAAATACGTTTTAATAATTTTCATTTTAGATTAATTAACATATTATAAAAGTACTACTATAATAATTTTAAAATTGCAGTCGGGATACAAAAACCGGGTGTTTATCTCGCTTCGCAAATCTATAAGCGATGTAAACCTGTAGCGTTGCGTTATTACAGTATACGTTTGGAAACAATGATAAATCATTGTATTTGAGAAATTATTCTAAACGCGAGTTCGGCTAACTTTATTCGTATAGTGTTCCTAACTGAATTCAAATATTTGTATAAAAAAAATATATATATCGGTATATACTCGTATTCTAGAAATGTATTTTTACATTCTATACCGGGAACCTGGTTTTTGATACAATATAATAACGTTAACTGTTAAATATAACAATATTACACTAAAACCAAAAATGTGTCTAATCAAAACATATCGCAAAACAGTATCGTGATTAAAATTATGAAAACAAAATAAATAGTACCATAATATTAACGAAACCTTTTACCTATTCGATTAAAAATGTAAAGGCCAAAATTACTGGAAAATTAAAATATCGAAAAAACACTTAAGTCGAGGCGCAGTTTATGTTATTGCCTTTAATTTTAGTAATAATGTAGTTTTATCTAATATTAAAACTAAGACATGAAGACATAAAAAATAAATAATATGAAAATAGCAGCTTTACGTCCTCATAGAAAGTATGGTAGCGCAATTTTCGTCAAACCCAGTATACAAGTGACTTCTTTGAAATTAACAGAAACCAATAATAGAGAAGTATTAATGGTAGACCTGGGCAAATACTCAGTAATCTCTGTGTATAACCCCCCCCCCAAATTACACCTTTGTATTTAACCAGCCAAAGAACTTTAATACCCACAAAACAAAAATAATGATAGGAGATTTCCATTACGATAGCCAAAATTGGGGATATACCTTGACAGATAGCGATGGGCATGAATTGAAAGACTGGATAGAGAGAAATAAATTGACTCTAGTTCACGATCATAAACTCTCCCATCTTTTAATAATGGGTGGTGGAGAAGTGGTTACAACCCAACATTTGCATGAATAAAGAAATCGCAGCCCGGTGCATAAAAAAAATCAGCAAACCAGTGCTTAACATTTATGTAAAGTGCCTAATCTATTTAAAGTTTTGACAGCCATAAGAACTCATACCAAACCTTTCAAAAGAAAATAACTATAATTTTAAAAAAAAAAGACATACTTCGCCCGTGGGTGGACCACTGTTGTAGGTGAAAAGTTGGGAAGGTAGAGGGGAAATTTAATGTATAACTGTATGCAACGATTAACCATTTTTTTATTCCAATATACATATTACACAAATGTTTACAATAAACTATAAAAATTAAATTATGAGCCTCCTTTGAGCTTTAATTGTGGTGGAGGCACAAAGTTACAAAAGTGTTTATTTACTAATTTACACTATTCAAATAACTAAATTTAAATTTAAATATTTAATGTATAAACTATGTAAAAAGAGCAAATTATGAGTACTAGTTAAATATTATACAATAACAAATAACAAATAAAAATAAAAAAGAAAGGTAAGATAGTAGGGCTGGGAACAGCCCCCAGTGTAGGTGAGAAGTTGGGAAGGTAGGATACAGAAAGGAATTTAATGTATATCTGTAAACAACAGTTAATCATTGCTAACGAAAAACGATTCTGAGCGGAGTTCAGTAGACAGTGATGCTTTGTCAACATTATATATGTCATTTTGTAGTAAATTAATCAAATACGCTTTATATGTTTTCTTTAATATAATTTGTTTAATGTTGCACCAAGTTTTCTAATTTCCTACGATTTTCTCATGTTTTATCCCGGTTTTTTACATTTTCTAAAAAAACTTTTGAGAAAATCAAAAAATGATCTCTCTAAAGTACCTCCTTAGTGAAAGTTCCTTATAGAAACATTGTTAACATTATGAGTTGGAATGAAATTACTGGTTGAAAAGTTGTACACATATAAAAAAAAATAAAACAAACATCTTTGTGAAACCATAAGCTACTTCGCTCCACTAAGAATCTAATAGATAAATAACAAATTTTCAAATATAAGATAAAACACGTAAAGAAAATATATAGAAAGTAAAGTTATCCAAGTTAGAATTATATCTACTCATGAGTACTAAGAACCATTCCTAACGAAAAACGATTGTAAGCGAAGTTCGGTTAATATTATTGCTTTGTCAACAATATATAGGTTATCTATGGAGATATACCCCTTGAATAACTCCGGAGATAATAAAGATAATCAAATTCTGTTATTTTTTTTTTTTATATATCACTCAAAGGGATGAGAACCACAAATATTACATTTTTTTTTTTAGTAAAAAAATTTAAAAAATTACTTTTTATTTTATGAATTTAGGAAAATTATAAGATAGCCATTCTATAGAGTTTATTTTTCAGAAAATTTTAATGTATCACACATTTATATCCGATGAATAGTTTCTATGTACCAGCCATTTTAAATTCTACTAATCCGTGTGAAAACCTATTTTATCTAAGGAATAACCTAACCACGTTACAGTTATCATTTTCACCCTCAAAGAATAAGTAATGACAATAAATACAACAAAAAAAAAAAAAAGTAAACAATGTTCTATAATTTATGCAGTTCTTTTATTCGTTCCGTTAAATCTAAAATAATAAATGTGTAAAAATAAAACACTCGTGTAAACAATAAATCAATATTTTTTTTTTCGTTTATGTCCTTGTCAACACTTTAACAGAAAATGATGGTTCGTTTACACCAAAACATATTTTAATATTAAAAAAAAAAACCAAAAATAAAAAAGTTACACGCTATGAATCTTAAGCCGTTACTTTATGGAAATGTATATTAAACGATGCCAAAAAGAACGCGGTTGATATAGACGTCAAGGTCGTAGAGTTAACAAACAAACCACCGAATTCGCCCATCCTACGAAAAATAAAATATTTGACGTCTCGTTCTATAAATAGACGAGCTGAAAATAAAATATGATCGAGTTCGCAGGGTCCGTTCAAGGTTGAGTATGAGAATTCCAAATATTCGCATATGATTCGCTATCACTGTGCGGTGATAATTTTATTTTGTATACGAATTGATATAAAATGTTTATTATACAATGTACGAATGTATTTTTTTTTTTATTATTTTATTTCAGAATACAAAAATTGAAGAATAAAACAAACGGACATATATGACGGATGAGCCACTAATGTAGGTGAGAAATTGAAAAAGTAAAAGGGAAATTGATTGTATCTGTACGAAACGATTAAGTATTGCTAACGAAAGAGGATTCTCAGTGATGTATACATTTTTTAAAAAACCATAATATTTACGATTTGAAAATATTACATTTCGTAAATATTCCCATTTTTTCTCATTTATTTTGTAAACCCCACGTAAAATTTAAAAATGCACTACAGTATTCATAAATGAAAATCATATCAAAATTTCTTGTAGAAAAGTTGTTTACAGACAAAAAGAATAAACATCATTATAAAACCAATACATTTCTCGATCAGCTCAGAATTAAAATATTAATATATAATAATTGGAAAAAGACACCAATTACCTATAAACAATAAATGTACTGGGTTTTTTTCACATATAAAATATACCTGTGTTTGTATAAAAAAAAGCGATAGCTTGATCTCTAGGTACACCCAAAATTCATTTGTTTTTCCCTGTTTAAATAAGGAAAAAAATAAGTGCAAATGATATATTTTGAAACACAGGTTTGAATTCACGAACTTCAGGATGAACAAAGGTATGTATACCATTATAACCATTCGGCTACGACAGACATACTATAGAGTTAACAATACTTAGTTATTTAACATAACATAATATAATATCTGCATAATATCAAAACTTCAAAAAGCAATATTTTCGAAACTTAGTCTACTCAATTCTGACCTTACCATCATTCTCAAATCGATAATATACATATGTTCAAAAAAAAACAAAAATTGAACAATTAGACTTGTTCCACATAATTTTTTACTCAGACGATTTTCGTCAAAATTTAATATTAAAATTCCTTCATAAAAAAAAAATACTGCATTAAACTAAATTATTTTTTGCTCACAAAGTAAGATTCTTAATAAACCTCCTGTTAAATTTTCAAGCATTTCTATTAAGTCTAACAATTTTACCGCTTTAAATTTCTATAAATAGCTGCTCAAAAATGGTTTACATTTTTTTTTAAATTTTACCTTTCCAGAAAAGGTAAATATAAGTTTCTCGTCCAAATTTCAAGTCTCTACAAATATTTTTAACACATTAAAACAAATAACAAAGTTAAAAAATAATAAAAAACATTATTTTCGTAAATTTCCCGTTTTTCTTAAGTTTTATCATGATTTTTCTCAAATATTATGAAAATCGTTTGAGAAATCAAAAAATGACTTCCCAAAAATACCATCTGAACAACATTCTCTATCAGAAATCTTGCTAGGATATACGCGAGGTACCATTTCTGATAAAATTTGTGTACACAGTTTAAAAAAAATAAATAAATAAACATCTTAAAGTAAAACCAATCCACTCTTCGCTACACTCAGAACTTAAAAGATTTTTGAAAAATACATAATTTTTGTTTTATAAGTATATAATCATTTAGATGAAACAAAATATTATTTAACAGTATAATCGATTGTTGTTGTTTTTTTTTTTAGCATAATTTGTTTACACCTATAATTTAAATCAGTGTAAAAAAAAGAAAAAACTAATTTCACTGTAATAAAATCACTTTTATCGTATTATATACTCATTACTTATTTGTACATTAACATAATATGTACATTGTACGTGTATACATATAGGTACACAAAATATACATTATATTATACGCAAAAATAACATTCAGCAAACGTATTATTATTATAATAATATATTATGAATGAATATCCTTTATTATAGAATTTTAGATAGTTTTAATTCAAATATACGAGTACATAGCGCAATACGTAATGATAAATCTTTATTTTTAAGGTAGGCATACAATACTATGTGAGTTGATCAAAGATACAGCAAACTGATATTATGATCATTTAAACTAATAACATACAAAGTACAAACGTGGTTTAAGAAAGTAAAATACATACTAGCTGGTATAGGTACCAACGGTACCATATGGAAAATGATGAAGTACATTATTGAAGTGTTAAACATTTACACCAAGTTGATATTATTTTTTATTACCTGTAGTCTGTACGATATTATGATGCTTATATAAGTAGTACCTACATACAATTCCGAGCCTTCATAAATAAATTCTTAGCAAACATTATAATATAATATACCGTTAACAATTCTTTTAATAGAAAAAAAAAATCATAATGAATCGTCAAGTTTTAAACAAAATTATCAAATAAAAGGTACCTATAGAAAGTAAAAAGTCTTCTTTGTCCTCTCTCACAATGTGAATAAACTATGAAATAATATAATAATTATTGTTTGTGTACCCAACATATTTATTTATTTATTACCTACATAATATTAGAGAGATTAGAAATATAGATGGTGCTTTTAAAATGCAGGTCGATTTAGATAATACTTTTAGATGGTGCCAAAATAATGATTTGTATTTAAACTTGAAAAAATGTTCCACAATCACTTTTTATTTAAAAAAAACGACAATTCAGTTCAATTATTCATTAGCAAATATTAATTTATCAAAAGTATCCACAGTTAAGGATCTTGAGGTCTGGTTTGATTTTGAACTCTCTTTAAATGACCACATACATTTAATTAAAAACATTAAAAACAAGCGTTTATGAAATTAGGTTTTTTAAAACGCGCATATGTATACTTTAAGGTAAATTTGCATTGAAAACTCTACATCAGTTTATTGTCCGTTCTCATTTGGATTATGCACTTCTTATCTGGCATCCATATTTAAAAATTTACATATGAAGTTCAGAAAAAATTCTAAATAATTTTATTCATATCTTATGTTTTCAATATTTTGTCTTTAAAACTCCGCATTCAGGCTATGAGGTAGAATCAAACATTTTTATTATCTTGACCCTTGAAAACTGTTTTATTCAAATAACACTAACTTACTAACCTTTATACAAATTAATAAATAATATGATTGATTGCCCTAAAATACTTCAGAACGTATATTTTAAAATCAATTAAAAAAATTATTTAAAAACTTATTTATATAAAAAATGTAAACACATACTGTATGTCAAATTCGCTGTCGAATATTCTGTCAGCTGATAATTACGTGGAAAATATTGATTTTTTCAATACATCTTTAACAGATTTCTCTGTTCAGGTCCTAAAAACTACTAAAATATATTAAAATAATAAGAGAAAATGTATATATCAAAATAAATAAACTATAAATAAATTATGAAAGTTTTTTTTCTTTTCTTTTTATTTAGTTTTACTTTGTAATTTTGTATATCATGTATTTCCTTTTTTTATTACTTTTTTCTGATTTATGAATTATTGTAATTTATTATACATATATTATAGCATACATTTTCCTTGTATAAAATTGTAATTAGAATTTGATTTCCGTTAATAAATATTATTATTATTATTATTTTAATTCCATATGTATTTAAAATATTATGTATTTTTGATAAATATTATTTCTGTACATTAATACTAGTTTTAAATATTTTTAATTTTAAAGTAATATGTATATAGTTTATACCTATATTATTTGAAAACTTTTTTTTAAAAAATGACTGAGACGCTATATTGTTTTTAAGTTAAAAATCAATATAAAATTCGCGTGTATTATTTCTTATTTGATACATTGTCCATTATCTTTTTGTTTCATTATTATTACCTACCAATACCTATTTTCGGACTATACAAAAATTATCATTTGATTTTCTATGTCTGGATGAAATTTTTTTAATCCCGTGGATAAACTCGTATAGTATTGGATCACTAACCGGCATGTCGTATATCACTCTCTCGGAACGCACAAAGTCGACAAATACAAACAGTACCCATTTGTTTCGTGTCAGCCTGTCACAATGGGTCATAAAAGTGTGTTGAGTGTATAATATGCCCTCGCATCACGGTGGTTTTATTTCTCGGACATTTTATTTTTATTTTTATTTATCGTCGGTTAAAAGACAAGAGAGGAGCCAGAAAACGACTATTGTATTACCTGCATATTATGTATAAAACAATTTCGAACGGTTGTAAAGAAAAATAATAATATTCTACCTAGTCAACATTGAACATTGTTCGGATATAACACGTCTAGAAGGTGGCAAATGGGCGTGGTGTTTTGTCAGACGATAAATCAATATTGTTCATTGGTTATTGGACAAACCAGTTGCAAAATTTTTTCGTCACGAACATAATATAATTATGTATACCTATACCAGTCTATTATATTTGTCAAATCAGATACCTAAATATAATATTAAAAATAAACCGTACCTAATTAGAAGTTATGTTGTAAAATAAAATAGTTATGCATGGTTTAAAATATTATTAATTTGAAAATGAATACGTTTATAACTCATATAAAATGTAAAGTCCATAAAAAATAATAATATAAATTAATTAAAAAAAGTTTTGATATTTTTATCTGCGATTTATTAAATATTTAACACATGTTACTACCGTGCAATACGAATTACGGTGGTTGACGAGCAAAACGAACAACAGAGGGCAAAGCGCCCTAGAATTCATACCTAATAATTACAATAAACTCGTATTTTTTCAATTATTTTAATAAATTGAATGTTTTTCTCTCAATAATCTTCTTTGGAATTCAAAAGGGGCCATCCCATCAAACATCCAGACCACTGACCTACCCGATATTTATGTTTTTCAATAAAATACTCTTCGTAATTCTTCGCATCTCTCTTGAGTAAGTTTTCCACCTCATTCTCAGTTTTCCAAATGGTGTTTTCCTTGTTGGGTTCCTTTCCAGCACAAGTTTTGGCTTGGCTTTCCATGTGTGCCCTGCCCTTCGTTGTATAATCTCTTACTTATAATGGTTTCTAAACCATATTTGGTTTCTGCTAATAGTTCCTCGTTCTTTATTATTATGCACCCATATTAATCTAAATATTTCATCTTTTATAGCGCCAAAAGCTTTACAAAGAATTTTCCTTTCAAGTACGAGAAGTTAATTTTTGTCGAATTTTCTTATTCTCTTTACATCATATTATGAAACAATAGGTCGTATTTTTTTCTCTGTGAATTATTTTATTTTTTTAATTGTTTAATTGATTAAAGACGTTTAATCATTTTGATCTTCTATACTGATTTGTCATATTATAATTTATAATATAATATCGTGAGAACGAAGAATTATATTGTACATAGGAACCTTATCGGACCGCCCTCGTGGACAGGCCAACAAATAAACGATTTTCGGTAGGCCAAAATTCAAACGGATAACAATAGACCTCCTTCAAAGACGTCGATAATTAGTCACGATAATAACGACGGGACCACCTAATTGAATATTTTAAATATGGTTTTATTATTTAGTAAGTGTGTAAGTATTTTATTCATTATTATTATTGTCATTTTTTCCCACGAATATACATTATTATAAAAGAATTGTTTTTCAATAATAATATTATGATTGTCTTAATATTCCAAACGCATAATGAAATTAATTTATGAACCCAAATATAATGTTAAGTAGGTACTAAACAAACAAAATTATTTGTACATTATTTTATATTCTGAGTTTAGCGAAGAAACTATTAGTTTTATTAAAATGTATTTTTTTTTTTTTAAAACACCTTTCCGGTTACTATATAAAAGCTCCAAATCGTACCTTCAAAGATGCTGAATTTTTGTCAAGTGATACTTTATTTAAACAACAATTTCTTTAGATTCCCAACAGTTTTTTTTCAAAAATTAAAAAAACTGAAAACAAATAAGGCTACATTGATTTTATTTTTGTTGATTTCTGGATTATCGATGGAAAGAAATATCTTTAACTTTTCTAGTTTACCGAATATCACTAAGAATAGGTTTTAAGATTGGAACGATTTATCCTATATCCCAACTTCTCATCTACCAATAATATGAAGTATGTCTAGCTTTTAAAACATATTGTTTTTATTGTATGTTTTAGTTAATGTTTAGATAATAATATCGTTCAATATTGATTTTTAAAGTTGAAAAATTATGAACATTTCATAAAAATCATTTAAAACGGAACTTCAAAACTGTCCTAAAAAAATTTTATTTTAATTAGGATCATCAAAAAGTTAATATAATATTTACGCAACAATAAAAATTATTTTAGTCATTCAAGTAGGTAAAATTATGTTAAATATTAAAAAAAAAAAACTTAATGCCTTGTATTTTCAAAATAACCACGCGTGTATAATATTTTGTCTATACGTGAATTTACTATTAATAATACTAAAAATTATGTATTACCGAACTACGCTCGGAATAATCTTTCATCAAGCAATAGTTTATCGTTGCTTACAAATATAAATGAAATAACCTTATGTATACTATCTTCCCAACTTCTCATCTATAACAGTAGCCGCTCCCATCCCCAGTATTTCTTTTTTTTTAACGTTATTTTAAGTTAATAATACAGTAATATGTATAAGAATATATGATATTATTTAAAATCAGTTATCAATCATTAGTTTTATTTATATTTTTATATCAGAGGCGCAGGGCCGGATTTAAAATTAGAGCCGCCCTGGAACAATATTTATTCGGCACTTATTATAAAGAGCCATTAAAAGTACATATATTTCATGTAATACTATAAAAATATGCAAAAAATTTAATATAAATTCGATACTTTTTTTTTTGTTGTACAATTAAATACGTATTAAAACATTACAAGTTCAAAACATCATTTTATTATTTTATAACAATTAAATAATTTTTTTTATTATCAGACTACATTTTCGAAGTTCTTGATCAAAATCTAACTTCCTTATATCATCGACCATTCATTTCACATCAAGGAAATCGATCTGTGTGTACTAAATTATTATTCCTCAAATCTAATTCCTAGTGATCATTTCTAACATTTTTATAACCAATGGCATTTTATATTACCGTAAGCAAAATATAATTTGAATTCAAATATTTTCCACGTTACGATCAGAATCTAAAAAAAAATTGTAGGTATAAAAAAATGATATGGACATACTTCGCACGATGAGTGAGCCACTATTGTAAGTGTGAAGTTGGAAAGGTAGAGGGAAAATGTATTAATGGTATTTTATTAGGCAAACCAGTTCACGAGGTTTGAAAAGGAACAATAATATTTTCAATCGTCACACACAAAACCGATACGATAGGTACGTGGAACTTTCATGATAAAATACGAGTCGAAACGATTTGCGATAGCTGGTAGGTATAGGTGCGTAATATTATTGCTTCTGGGAAACGAAATTATGATTATGATTAATTCTCTAAGAAAATCATTTTATAGATTAAAATAACTATTATATCGTGTATATTAGACTCGGTCATAAAAATTACACTACCATTTTGTTAAGACTTACTGACAAACACTTTATATTTTCGTATCTGGTCACCTCGTGAAGGTTTCATCGTGACGAAATTGACATTTACAAAATACCGAGCAGGCGCGTCCCTCATAAGCCGTGTGATTTTCTTTTTTGTTATACAAAATATCCATAATTCTCAAGTAAAAATAATTACAAAGGCAACTACCAAATTGGTTCCAAATTTCTTAAAGATGATTCCGAATCTTAGAAAAACTTTGATTGAAACAATATAAATGAAACACTTCTCATTTATAAATTCCAATAAACATTTTCTCAAGGGTGAGATAGAATTATGGAAAAACAAGTGGAAGTAATCAATTTGCAAAGATATAATAAAATAATATATACTGTGACAACAATTTCTATTAGAAATCTTGCTTCAATATGTAAGTGTAGCACCTTTTTTGAAATGAAATATTGTCATATTGATTAGATGGTACTTTACGAAGGTCATTTTTTGATATTCCAAGCAGTTTTCATAATACCAGGAAAACCCAGGATAAAACGTAAGAAAAACGGAAAAAATTACGAAAATAATGCTTTTATTATTTTCAATTTTGTTTTTTGTGATATTTTAGTTAGAAATATTCGTAAACACATGAAATTTGGATAGAAAACGTATATTTGCCTTTTCTTGACGTGGTAAAATTTTTAAGAAATTTATAGCCATTTTAATTTTGCGAGTTTTATACGTAATTTTTATTTGGTATGTACTCTGTGGATAAAATTGTTAAACCGAACAGAAATGCTTGAGAATTTTACATGAGGTACTTTGTAGTAAAAAAAAAAAAAAAAAATGTTGGCTTAAAATAACTTGGTGCATTAATAACACGTCGCGCGCCGTATCGTCACACAAATGATACTCCACTACTCTCCTTCAACGTAAAATTAAAAGTGGAATATCTCGTCAACGGCTTGACAGAAATAAAAAATGTCAACACCGAAATTTATTTTAACTAATACTCTATTTATGGATTTTTCAATATAGTTTGCCATTTGAAAATCAAAAGTATATAGTAGTTTTACCCCCAAAAATAAGTGTGACAAAAATTAACATAAATATAAAATTTTAGAGCAACTTGTTTTTTAAATGTTCTAGAAAACAAATTCCGAAAAAAATTAATACTTTCCGAGATAATGAGTGTACCCACTTAAATGGATCACCCAGTACCGCGTCACTATTATTATACAATACTATTTACCATAATTATTTTTGTTTCCATATAAATTCTTATTAATCGCCACTTACTAAATTTACGACGAATCAGAATTATTGCGTTTACCCATCGTGGAGAGCCATATGAATTGTGCTAATAACGATAATTAAGCGAGGTGTAAATGTATATTAAATTAATATTATTTAACGTTAATATTTTTCACAATATGGGTATATAATTCGGTTTTGAAAATGATTGGTTTCGAAATTACTGCAGAACCCATTTTCATACATTTCAACAATTTCTATTTGTTCGTTTCGCGTTATTTATCACAAGACGTCATCGTCGTAACAGTAGGTACACCTATGTAGCGTATACAATATATAATAAAGCCATAAATATTTTGATCAAACAAATTTTAGCCGTTTTACATAGATATTATAAAGTACTGTAAAATGAAAATTAATTATATAATGTATAAAATGTTCATTCACCGTTTCCAGTATGACGTAAATGATGACACGATTGACGTCAAAGGGACGCGCAACAAGTACCCATGGTAACCAGACGTAAAATGACGTCAGTGCAGTTATTGATCCTTAAGCAGCCTTTATGAATGAATAACGCTGAAAGGGACAACGTTACCCTTGAAGAAAACCAACGAATTGGAAAAAAAAAATATATTTAGATATATAGATAAAATATATTTTGTACATTTTACAACACAATAATTTTACTATTTCATTTTGTTTTCATTATTCAATAGACCCTATCATAATCAATTTCACAAAAACGTAAGTCTCCTTTTTTTTTTTTTTTTTATATATTGTTTAGGTCAATCACTCGGTTAGTTTTTATATAATATATTCCATGTTTTATATTTGACTAAATATTCATTAAATTTTAGATTCTGAGTGGAGCGAAGAAGCTTATGGTTTTACAAAGATGTTTATTTTTTTTGTTTTGTGGACAATTTTTTGACCGGAGATCTTAATCCGATTTTTTAATGTAAAATCTTTTCTAAAAGGAAATCGGTGTGAGGAGGTACTTTAAGGCGGTCATTTTTCGATTTTCTCAACAAATGTAAAAAACCGAAAACAAACAAAAGAAAAACAGGAAAATGTACGAAATATTAT
Organism: Cinara cedri; assembly: GCA_902439185.1. NCBI lineage: Eukaryota > Metazoa > Arthropoda > Insecta > Hemiptera > Aphididae > Cinara > Cinara cedri. The sequence goes on from CABPRJ010002368.1 coordinate 1,292,061, forward strand.
ATTAGTAAAGTATTACGGTTTTTATTTTCTGGGACAACTTTTCTACCAGCATATCTTGCTCCAATTTATAATGATGACAATTTTTCTAAAAGGAAGTTTCTAGGAAGGTAATTTAGGAAATTAATTTTCAATTTTCTCAGGAGTTTTCTCAACAAATGTGAAAAACTCAAAAAAAAACGGGAAAACGTAGAATAAACGAGAAAATCGGTACATTAAACCAATATTATTAAAGAAAATATATAATTCTTATTTAATTATTTTACCATAATATGACATATATTAAATTGTTGAAAAATCATCAATATCAATTGAACTCCTCTCAGAATCGTTTTTTCGTCAACAATGAATGACAGTAGGTACGCAATGGTTTATTGTTACTTACAGGTATACATTAAATTACTTTTAACACTGGCTGAACCCAACCCCATTATCCTAGGACGTCCTTTTTATATCACTCTTCTGAAAAAATCGTTTTTTTTGAGTTGTTGCAGTATTAAACTGTATAATCGATATTTTGTATTTATCCCGCTACTTTTAGACACTTTTAGCAGCTCCCTTTGGGCCAAATGAGATCAAACTCGTTATAATTGTAGTTGTTTTCTAAAAGATTTAATTGAATTGGTAGCATTTTTGTTAAACTCCACCATGTTGTTTCGAGAGATGGTATTTTAATAGCTTTGTACACCCCTAAAAATCCCTCAAATGAAACCAAGGGGATGGAATTTTGTATATACATAATATAAGTACTAAGGATCTTTTTTTTGGAGGTTTCAACTCATTAAACCCATTTCAATCAAGTCATGGTTCAAAAATAATGTACACATTTAAAAATATTTTAATATTTTGTGGTTTTTCAGAGTTTTAAATTTGTTATGTTTATTATTTTCTTTAAAACATTACTGGTAGAAAATGTGTTCACATAAAAAAATAAAAAATAAATATCATTGTAAAATCAATACATTCTCTGAATCTAAGTCAGAATGATGAAGATAACATATAATCGAATATTGTCATAAGTTGTTGTATTATCGGTTATTGCTTAATAGTCTAACGAGTTTATATAAAATAATACAAAAGATTGGTGTTTTGAAATATTAACTATTTTTAGATAATATGTTTACAATTTTATTTTAATATTGTTTCTTTAAATGATTGTACAATATTTTATAACGACCATTCTAAAAAATTATTTTTCACACGTTAATGATAGTAAAAATTAAAAATTACTTAAATTTAATAATAAAATGAAAATGGCTTAAAAAATTGAAAATGACCCTATAAATGACAAAAAATGCAATTAAATCTTAAATAGTCAGAAAAATGCAAGAAAATGCAAAACAAAATGTACATATTTGAACTTTTTGAGTATAAAATCAAATTTTGTGCTTGGAAAGCTATATCCTGGTAATCATGAAAAAAAAAATAATAAGTAATAATTAATAACTAGTTATTAGGTCTCTGATAAAAACTCAAAAAGAAAATTACAAAATCAATAAAATCCAAGGGCGAGCGATAAAAAAAAATGTTAACGTTGCTAACTGGTCAGGTGACCTATATTTTGTTGGAAAATAATTCGGTAGAAAATGTTTTACAAATATTATTCGAGCAGAAAAATATTTGACTAGAAAATTATTTTTTTCGAAAATATAACGGACGAAAATAAAATGCTGGAAAAGTTTTTTGTCCGGAAAATAATTTCTTAGAACCGTATTTAGTTAGAAAATCAATTATATTAAATACAAATAGAGCGCGCTGTTGAGAAGGCAAGCGACAGCATGGCTGTAGATATATTTATATCTATGGCCACAATAAAGTTATAGGTAGATAATACCAATAAAGATAGATTGATGTCATTAACTAATTTATGTAACTAATTAACATTGGGCATTGAGTAATGAGGTCTATGGACCTGGTATATCTAAGTATATCTTATATAACCGTACTCCGTAGTAGAGAAACCAATATTCAGAGATTAACAGATGATATGAGATAACAGTGTTATCACCTTTATAGGTATTTTCTATCGAAATTCGGTTCTAACAAAATATTTTCCTATCAAACTATTTTCGTACCTAATATTATTCTGATAATATATTTTCTCATAAAATATTTTCGACCAAAATATTTTTCTGTACAGATACTGTTCAGATAAAATATTTTTCTTCTAAATTACGGTGCGACGTAAATATTTGTCGACAGTTTTATTTTGATGTAATATCATTCTAACAAAATATTTTCGTACTTAATACGCGTCCCCACTGGTCACACTGTATCGCGGAGTCGATTATGATAATAATATTAATATTAATCTATTTATTGTGATTGTTAAGATTTATAACTATTACATTCTTACATAAAACTAAAATAATTTGTTATTAGTGAATATTATAAATGTAAAAATACTATTACAGTATTAAATAGTTTCTCAAAAATAACTGTTTAATATATTTCTACTTAACTCATTAATTCATGCGTTTTACAATGTTTTTAACACAATTTCTACCCAAATCTATTTTGTAAACATAAACTTCACTTTTGTTTAAAGCTGTTCATAAAAATTGCAAAAATTGAAGGTAAGTACTGTAAAATGTTATGATATTTTTTTAAGATTAAAATGGTATGCAAGTATACCATAAAGATAATATTTCAAATAAAAATCTGTATTTTATTGTAGCTATATTAAATGACCTAGTTTAATTATTTATAAATATATATCATTTTTTTAAGTCTTATTGAAATTACTATAATCAGAAACTTGTTAAATAATAATTTTACTTGCTGAAGTTTATAAAATTGGTTAATACACAAACTATCTAGTTAAATTATTTTTTTCCTATTATTTTATTATTCTATTACTTTTTATTTTAACTATTCACAAGCATTATGATACATCTTCTAAACTTCACATCTTTTCATCTCATTTTCTAATTTTAATAATTATTTTGCTGAAGTTTTTGGCTATTTGTTGTTTTTTTATTATTATTATAAGAATACATTAATGTGCTAATATTGCCTCTATTACTGTATGCATTGATTGAGTTATACAAATAATAAAAATATTAAACACTTTTTAGTTATTTAAATTGTATTTTATAATAAATTTTAGTGAATTAAAAAAAAATAAAAATGCATTGTATACTTATGAATAAAAAAAATTATTGTGATCTAAAAACAATTCTTGTAGATAGATATTTCTATAATAACCAATAAATTGTATTTATTTTTGTCAGGTACATGGGATTGGTGTTCTCCTCCGGTGCACCTACTTTCATCTCTTAGTGCGCAATCCACTGCACTACATATGGGTCCTATAGAACCAGATTCGCCACTGCCTAATAGGCTAACACACGTCTCGGACAAACATCCAAGATGTATGTTAGCCGAATTCAGTTCTATGAGGCGCCATCGTGAACTATGCGATGTTGTTCTCAATATTAACAATCGAAAAATATTTGCCCACCGTAATATTTTATCGGCATGTAGTCCTTACTTCAGGGCCATGTTTAACGGGGACCTAGCTGAATCTCGACAAACAGAAGTCACTATACGTGACATGGATGAAATAGCAATGGAACTTTTAATAGAATTTTGTTACTCTGCTCGAATCACAGTTGAAGAATCTAATGTTCAAACTCTCCTTCCAGCTGCTTGTCTATTGCAATTGACTGAAATACAAGATATTTGTTGCGAGTTTTTAAGAAGACAACTTGATCCATCCAATTGTCTCGGCATCAGAGCATTTGCTGACACACATTCTTGTCTTGATCTGTTACGTGTAGCTGATAAATACACCCAACATAATTTTCAAGAAGTCATGGAGAGCGAGGAATTTCTTCTCCTTCCTGTTTCACAGCTGATCGATTTAATTTCCAGTGATGAACTCAATGTAAGAACAGAAGAACAAGTATTCAATGCAGCAATGACTTGGGTCAAGTTTAATATAGTTGAACGCCGACAAAATCTTCCTCAAGTACTTCAGCATGTCCGATTACCCTTGTTAAGCCCCAAGTTTTTAGTTGGTACAGTCGGCGCCGATTTATTAGTAAGAAGTGATGAAGTATGTAGAGATCTTGTTGATGAAGCTAAAAACTATTTACTTTTACCACAAGAACGACCTTTAATGCAAGGTCCTCGAACTAGACCTCGAAAACCAACTCAAAGGGGTCAGCTTTTATTTGCTGTTGGAGGTTGGTGCAGTGGAGACGCTATAGCTTCTGTTGAACGTTATGATCCCCAAACAGAAGATTGGAAGCTGCAGGCACAAATGAGTAAACGAAGATGTGGAGTTGGAGTTGCTGTACTTAATGATTTATTGTATGCAGTCGGTGGACATGACGGTCAGTCTTACCTTAACAGTATTGAACGATACGATCCACAAACCAATCAATGGTCTTGTGATGTGGCACCTACAACTTCGTGTCGCACAAGCGTTGGAGTTGCTGTTTTAGATGGTTTACTCTATGCAGTTGGTGGTCAAGATGGTGTACAATGTTTAAGTCATGTTGAACGTTATGATCCTAAAGAAAATAAGTGGAGTAAAGTGGCTCCCATGACAACAAGACGATTAGGTGTTGCAGTTGCTGTTTTAGGTGGTTATTTGTACGCAATCGGTGGTTCAGATGGACAATCGCCATTGAGTTCTGTTGAACGTTACGAACCAAGGATGAACAAATGGACAGTAATGGCACCAATGTCAACAAGAAGAAAACATTTAGGATGTGCTGTTTATAAGGATATGATATATGCAGTAGGAGGCCGTGACGATTGCATGGAATTGAGTAGTGCTGAGAGATATAATCCACATACAAATTCATGGTCTCCAATTGTAGCGATGACATCTCGGAGAAGTGGAGTAGGTTTAGCAGTAGTAAATGGACAATTGTATGCTGTTGGTGGATTTGATGGAACAGCGTATTTAAAAACTATTGAGGTATATGATCAGAGCCAAAATCAATGGCGTCTTTGTGGCACAATGAATTATAGGCGACTTGGAGGTGGTGTTGGTGTAATGAGGTCACCACAAACCGATAACAATTTTTAAACTATTATCAAAATTATTATTTTTTTTTTTTTTTTTGTTATTTTAATCATATTTTTCTCTACTTAATCTTATATTAGAATTTATATTTTATTTTCTTGTATAGGTACAATGACAAAATAGATATTAATATTATAATTTGAAACCAATTATATTTTTAATATACCATAATACAAATTTTATTATAATTGAATATTTATTAGATTAATATAAAATACATCCCAAAAAGTATTTCAAATTAAAGCTCTATATTCCATATAGGTACTTTTATTAAAAAAAAAATATATGTATTTTAAATTCTTACAAATTTAATTAAAATATTTTATTAAAGTCATATCGTGGACATTTAATTTAGAAAAAGAAATAAAATATACTCTAATGTATATGGAAAATGATAACAGATATAGGTATAACAATTATATTTATCAACAATAAACAATAATTAGGTCCATAATTTTATGAAATATGTAAAATGTTTAGCTGTACAGAATTTAAAATGGTTTTACTAAGTTTATATAAATTTTGTTTAACAAAATAAAATAAAATCATGTTTATACAATAAAACTTCAATATAATAATATATTGAATATGCTGTTCTCGGTATCATTATTTTAAAAAAATGTTATATTTTAAAACAAAGTATTATGCCATGTTACAAATAATTAAACAAAAAAAAAAAGAAACCTTATGAATCTTACTGTTTGAAAATCATTAAGTACTAGTAAAGTAATATTGTTATTTGATCTGTAATAAATTATTACATTCATAGTTTATGATAGGCGCTTTAAAATAATACATTTACATTATTGTTACTTCATAGACAAATAAGTTTACCAAAAAGAAGTGATTGAAAGTTTAACTATTTTATAAATTGACTTTATAAACTACCCAAGATGTATCATAATGTTTAAACATTTTTATTACGCTATAATAATCTGTGTCCTAATCTTTTTAAGAATAAAAATAAAAAAAAGCTGGAGCAAAATGATATAAATTTGTATTTTTCCTAATTAACTTTAAAAAAATTATATATAAACTGAAATGTTTTTTAAAAGATACAAATACTCTTATGATTATCCTTTATATAATCCTATGTTTATTGACAATACATCTTGTCTACGCAAAGGTTAGGTATGTGAGGCGTGTACACCGTTCATTATAAGGCAACAAAATATTGCACAGCATTAAAATAATTACCCGTGTAACAAAATTAATCTATGGTTACATAAGAATCTCTGATAATATTATTTTATGCTAAAGTGGTATAAAAATTCAAGTGGTGTAATGGATTTAAATTTTAAAATTTGGAACGTAACTAAGGGGAACTATTGGTTTTACTGTGAAGTTTTTTTTTTTATCTATGAACAACTTTTCTACAAGAAAACTTACTCCAAAATATCGAATGTAATCAATTTTCTGAAAGGGAATTTTTCTACTTGGTGCATTGAAGAGATCATTTTTTTGAAAATTATATTTAAAACAACAAATATTGGGCGAGCCACAGCATTACTGATTTCATTGGCTCCAATCGAAAATAACAATGAGATAGATTTTGTTCCTATTAACATGTACCTATCCACTGATAAAGAAATTCGTTTTTTGATATTTAAAGTAATTTTCATAATAACTATGAAAAACCAAATAGAAAAGCACAAGCTTTTTAAATTACGGTGAAACTACTTCATTATTTAAAAATGTTAAGACAATTTTATTGTTAGAAATGTTTGCTCAAATTTCAATAAAAGCATACTTTCCGAAATATAAGTTAGCCTTGTTTGTGAGTAAGAAAGACTTCGTTTGATTTTCCTTATAGATTTTTTAATAGTTACGAAAGACCCGGAAAAACCGTAGGAAATACGGCCAAGTGTACAACATTCGGCTTTTTTGTTGTTATTCGGTTAAAAGTTATTGCAGAGACTTATAGTTTTAACAAAATACTTATAAACATTCTATACATTGTGCCTCGAGAGAACGCATACGGCTCTTGCGTTCAAACAATAACATTTCTCCCCGCGTCGAGTCAGTGACCATGTTTTGCGGTGGGCATACTCGAAACTATACGAGTTTTGGTCCGCCGTCATATGCTTTCTCTTGTGGCACGGAGTATAGCTATTTCATATTTATGTTTTTATATGTATTTTTATTATATTTGTACACAGACTTGGAAGGAATGCTTGAAAATTCGACATAAAGCGCATTATAATATACTGTACTTATTATATATTATAGTTTCGAGTCTCTGCATGTATTTAAAACCGAATTACAGCAAAAAAACTCCTAAAAATTAAAATTCCATAAAAGCTCAAGAGTTTTGACGGTGATACCGTAAGAAAAAAAAAATCTAAAAGGTGTCGTGTGATTTTTCGATTTAATCATGGTAGAATCATTGTTAAATCATTTTCATGGTAGAAAATCTACCATTTTCTCTGGTAGAAAATGTCCGTGTTTTTATGAAATAATGAAATCGTCGTTTTACTACGTTTTTTTCCACTTAAATTCTTTTATTTAAAAAATGACGTCGAAAATCACGTCTCTAAAGTGCAATTTAGACAACTTGAGCTTTCAAAAAGTGTTACACTTACACATTGGAGCAAGTTTACTAGGAAAAAACGTGTCAACAGACCAGAACAATGAACAAAGAAGAAGAAATAATTGTACCCATGTACCTGTTGACTGCAAAGGCCTAGGCCCTAGATGGTCTGTAAGTCAGCAAGCTGTTTTCATGAAAACCTGAAGTTTGATGAAACATGTAAAAACCATGATATTTTGCATACTGTTTTCTGATTTGTTGATAGAAATTGTTCGGCTCCATAATAATGTTCAATAATTTGAAATAGAAAAACGTAGACAATTATAATTTATTTTGAACTATAAATTGGTACAATTTTAAATTTAAATTTATCAAAACACGTTTAACCAAACTTAGCTCAGAATCGTTTTTTCGTTTGCGACAATTTATAGTTTTCATTATAAACTTAATTACACTGCACATCTTATATCTTCTCAAATTCACATATACAACAGTGGCACCCACAACGGCGCTAAATATGTCGGTTTTTTTTCGCAAGTTTACTTTAATACCCGCCTGTGTCCCCGACGCATTGGCACATAGACTGCATCTAACATCTCACAAATATGATTTTTCTTCACAACGAAGTACCTATTTGGGTATTTTCTATAGGTTTTAATCCGGTTTTTTTTTTTTAAATATATTTTTGTTTGCTCAACCTTATCAATACCTACCTAGGTAGGGGTACAGAATTTGTTGTGTACTTGGGACATTGGGCAATAAATTACGTGTCTATAAATTTATTATAAATTACAAAATTACCGTAGTCATATATCATTTTTAATTTGTATGCTAATCGTAAATAAACCAATTACATGGATACCTATTATTATACCACTGTTGAATTTATTATGATGTTTAGGCATAGTCATACGTTAGAAATAATAATATACTATCCACTTGGTAGAAAAAGAGAAAACAGCATAATAATGAGTGAACAAATACATAAAAGTTAGAAAATACCAGTAGTCTCGCACGATATTAAAACAAAAAAAAATAAGTACATACTTCGCACAATAGGTGGGCCACTGTCGTGGGCACCCGATGGGGGCAATACTGAACATTTGCCCCCTGAACTTCAAAATTTCAAATATAATGTTTGGTATTTGATTTTATTATGCACCTCCCTACGTCGGCCTGGTCATCAATGTGCTCAGGCAAGTTCTTAGTCAGGGCTATACGTAAAAAAAAAAAGGTCCTTCGAAACTTTACAAAGACACTGTCTCTCCCTGATGAATTTCCTACGGGCGCACATGCCCACTGTTATAGTTGAGAAGTTGGGATCAAAATGTGATAAGTACTAAAATTCTTATAAAAATAATATTTAGTACATTAAACTCACCTCTTTCTTGTATGGCCACTAAAAACAACTTAAAATCAATCTCCTGTTAAATTGTCAAATATGTCTGTTTAGTCTAACAATTTTTATCCACAGAGTACATACCAAACAAAAGTTACGTAAAAAACTCACAAAATTAAAATGTCTAAAAATAACTCAAAAATGGCCCAAATGTTTTGAACATTTTTACCACGTCTAGAAAAATCAAACCTACCTACAAGTTTTCTATTATAACAAAAGAATAGAATTAAAAATAAACGTACATACTTTGCATGATAGGTGGGTCACTGCTGTAAATAAGAAGTTGTTAAGTAGAGGGAAAATGTAATGTACGTATATCTGTACGCAAAGATTAATCATTGCTAACCAAAAATGATTCTGAGCGGAATAACAAAATATTCCTTACTTTGCTCAAAATCTAAAAGCATTAAAACATGTCTGAAAATTATGTTGGTATTTAATATTATCGTTACAAAGTATATTTTTACCAACAACAGCAATGAACAATAATTTAATCACAGTGTTAAAAGATATTTTCTAAAACTGTGATTTGAATAATATGTATTATTGTAGCTACAAATCAGGATAAATAGAGCCTGTTATCAACAAAGTATTTTTCCTGAAATTTCTTCATCGAATAGACACTAATCAGCGGCAAAAATTTTAACTAATCAAGTTATCAATACTTATATTTCAATATTTGAAATTATTTTTGAGTTTTTAATTGTTAAAATGTTCAGAGTAATAAATAGTAATACTATACTGGGTACTTTAAAAAAATAAACTGTTATTATCATGCCTGTTAAATGTTGTTTACCAAATTACCAATCATTGGCAAAATCAAGATTTGTTAGTATTAGATAGTAGTTATAGTATTAAGTATTTAAAATAGGTATTATATTATAATAATATTAATTAACAAGTAATGGTCATATAAAAACAAATTGTACTTCAAGTGATTAAATTTTTCAAATAATGCATATTTGTACTTAATATATTAATTCTTAAACTATAACTTACTACAAAAGGGAACATAAACAATGAAGGTATGTTAAATTTGCAAGTGACAAAGGTATTTAATGTAAATTATAATTTACTAGCATTATATTAATCCATGTATATATTATGATAAAAATTACAAACTAATATTTCTTTATTTATGATAAAAACAAATATGTTTTCACGGGAAAAACAATTAAAGCGGCAATCAAAAATAATATACTTATGTTACAATGTTACCCATGTTACCTGTATTACATTAACCAAGGTAACCTATAAATCAATAAAAATACTAATTTACTTTCCCGAAATATGTTTTGAAAATTGTAGTTATTTCCTTTCTATAAGGAACCCTTTATTTACTTTTTTATCCACATAATATAATATATAAATGTTACAAATTTTTAAGATTGAAGCAAACCGAACCTACACATTTTTATTTGAGCCCGAACCAAATCAAACTTTTAAAATATTTTATCGAACTCGAACATTGGAAAAGTAAAAAAGTTAAATTAGATTAGTTCAAAAACCTAGGTTCTCAAACTGCTTGGCTTTGTGATTTACAAGACTCACTAATTTAAAAAAAATTGAATTTTTCATTTTTTAACAAGGCCTTTATGTCCCACCACAGAAAATCGTATTGGTGTAAAATCGGCATATAATGATTTTTGAACTGAACTATTGGGTATTTGGTTTGATTCGATTATTTTCAATTTTCAGGTCGAAGATCTAACAGTTCAACACATCTCTAATAATATGAAAATAATGTTTTGTACATAATATTATATAAAGTGCATTAGCACATTGTTTAATAATATTTAAAATAAGCTGATAATAAAAATCATAAACATAATATATATTATTAACTATTTATCAAGACCAATAGTACAATATAAATTTATCTTAAAATTAATTACTTGCATCATATAAATACATATATTTTATGTAAAATATAATGATAAAAATTGTGGAGCCTTGTTTAAAAAGTTTATTTAAATTGTATGGGTAATATGAGTATAATTAAAGTATAAACAATAATAATTAATATTATAAATGAAATAAAAATTAAAAATATCAATAATATTATCAAGTATCAATAAATTGGACCTAATTATTAACTAAATTGTTTAATAATATTATAACGTTAAGCCTTCTAAAGCTTTATAAATTGAATCTTCATTATCAACAGATTCGATTCTATTTTGTAAATGTGCGATTGTGTTTTCAAAATGCTTTGTTATCTGTTCGGTTTCTTCATTCGGAGCCAAACCTGTTATTTCTTTTTTAATCTGACCTATTAACTGATTCAATATGTCTATGGACACCTGAATATTTAAAAATCAAAAATTTGTACTTTTGTTTAATGTGCACAATAAAATGTCTATTCAATTGTACTTACATTATTATTGCCTCTTTCATAAAAATAAACATAATAGTTCAATAATTCCACAAACAACTGAACTTGAACCGAGATCTCCATACACTGTTTGGTAATACGGACACATTTTTTCAAGCAATCCATTACTCGTTTACCATCTTGAATCTGTTATCAAAAATATTAAATTATTAAGGAGTACAAAAAAATAAAATATAAAAATGTTTGATCAAAATAATTAAAGATCAACATTTTAAACAAAAGTGTACAATGCATATACAAGATTTTTTTAATTTCCTTACTGGTTGTCCAAGATTATTTTGTGCTGACCAAAATAAATGTGAGCTGATGGCTACTGCTCTACATTGATCTGGTTTTTTAAGTAATTTAGATGCAGCCAAGGCACATTGAGTACGAACAGGTTCAGCATTTTCTTCATCAAAGCAATTAATCTTTTCAAACGTACCGATTAGTAGAACAATAGCAGCTAGTTGACATTTACTTTCAGAAATTTCTTCTTCGTATAATGTAAATGCCTACAAATTTATCAATATAAACAATAATATTATGCTATTTGGATAAATCCGAAAAAAAAACTAGTTATTATATTATTATGTTAGTACTATATGTACCTGTGAGTAAAATTCATAAGCCACAGTTTCATAGTTTTTGAAATTAATTTGGGAAATAGTTAAGGCTCCTTGTAAAAATAACCTAAGTGGTAATTCTGCAAGCTCAGCTTTAGTTAGTTCTAGAATTGTCTGATGGCAAAATTGGAATATTTTTCTGCATTTTTTCTCCCATAGTTCATCCTTTAAATTAAAAATTACACAACCTTAGAAAATAAAAATTGTTTTTTTTTTTCTAACATACTTGATTTCTTTTTCCACTATAAATCAATGCCAATTGGTAAGCTTGGAATACTAAAGGAGGCAAAGTATAACATATTCGTTTGTTTCCTCCCAAACTAAAATGTTCTCTCTCTGCCATTAAAATTTTAAATTGTAAATCAGGTTCTTCTGCTTTCATATGATGGACAAATCTAGAGAAAAAAAAAATATATATGCATGTAACAAATAATTCTGTATTTATTAATTAGCCTAAAACAAATGCAATTCCAACCTTCCAAGAAGACTTTGTTCTTCAGCAAAATCTTCAGGATCTTCCTCACCAAATGGTTGGTCTTGTTGATCTTTAACCAACGGAGACACCATAGTAAGGACAGTTTCTGCCTATAAGTTTTTTTTTTTATAAATAAAATTACCACAATTGTTTTGATAACATTTATAATGTATAAAAAATTTCAAAAATGTTTGCGATTCCGAAATATATTATACCTGTTCAACTGATGGAATTCTTGTTCTGTATTGAACAGCATTTTGTAATAAATAAATAGCAATAGTTTTACGACCAGTGTAATCAAAATATTCGATGATCTCAGGGAAATGTTTAAGTTTCATCACTAAAAGAAGATCATTGTAATTGTCAATAGGCAATTTCATTAAAGCCATTAACTCTCTCGATACAGGATTTTTATGATTGATTCTAAAGGAAAAAGATTATATAGTAATTTATTTTGTAGATTATTTCATTTTTCTAAACATACTTTTCAATTTTACGTCTAGAAAATGTATCAGAAATGGTCTGAAGAGATTTATCAACATAATCAATATTTTCAGGATAACATTTAAGAGCTAAACCAACCATAGCAGCTTGGAGGGACACAGTATCTTCAAGTGGTAAATCACGACTCTATAAACAAATAAATAAATAAATATTGTAATAATAGGAAATATAATAGAATAATTAAATATGTTATAAGATATATAAAGATAACAACCTTTGGTCATATTAATAAATGTATTACCTGAATAATATTAGCTATTTGTTCAGTGAGTACTTCAAATAATTTCACTTCAGATGCATTAGAATTTTGGAAAGTAAATACTGTTAATCGATTTATCATTAAGATAACAATAGTCTTTACGTTTACAGATGGTTGCAATTCACAACAGGACTTTAAAAAGATATTTAGTGTATAAAGATGAAATTCATCTGGAAACACCTGTAAAATTTAAAACAATTAAATTAAAAATATTAATAAGTACTTAACATGTTATGTTAATTGGATGTCACACTTACAATCTAGATCTACTATCTTGGCCTAAGTAATGGGCAACATAGCAAAATTATGTTACATTAAAACATAAACTGTGGTGTTTACACAAAATAACAAAATTTAAAAAGAAATAAAATTCCAAGAACTGTAAGCAGGGTTGGACCAGATACTAAAAAAAAAATTGTATTTTGATGCAATATACAAGATATCTAACAAAACTTGAAAAGATACAAAATACATGGTACAAGTATTAAAGATATATAAAGAATGTAAGGTATTTTTAACTCTTACATTACCATAATACATCAATTTGGTGGATATCTTGTTATAACTTATAAGAATCATTTTAATTTAAAATAAATTAAATAATTATAATTTTTAGAATTAGTACATATTATAATTAATATAATAAATTAAATTGTTTGGTAATAAATATCATTAATCAATATAAATAACATATATTTAGATGTTTATTAAATATTATTCTGACCAATTCTTGATTACTTTTTTAAAAAACTAAAACATAAATCGTGTGGTTTTTAACGCAAAAAGATACTTGATACTGTAATAAAAAGTATTTTGATACAAGATACAATATATATTTTATACATGATACATTTGTGATACTGCTTAACCATGACTGGTAGAAGCTTTTTTTTTTTAAATTGTCATACAAAAAAGTTGTGAAATATAATGGAAAAAATAGGCTGGAAGCCTTTGAAATGTAATGCTTCAGAGAAAAGATGATAGGGCACATGTTAAGACATGAAAGCCAACTAAAGACAATAATTGAAAGAGATGTAGAAGGACACATTAGAAGAGGAAGACTGAGGACAAAATATATGACCCAAATAATGAAGGATATGAACAAAAGAAGCTACAAAAACCTGAAAGAATTAAGTTACAATAGAGAAGCATGAACAGCTGCAACAAACTAATTTAAGGATTAATAACAAAAAAAGTTATAACTCTTATTATTTTTATTACTAGCTGATCCTGCACAGCGTTGCCCGTGACAAATTCAATGCCAGTGGATTTACCTCCTATGAAACTCCATTAAAAGTTAACATTATGTAAAAGAGTATGCAAAAAACAGGAATTTTATAAGTTCAAACCAGCAACACTTAGCGATTGGCCTTGAGCCTTGTTGATAGTTATAGCAAAAGCCACACATACTGGAAACTGTAATCGCTTGAAATAAAATGGCAAATCGGTTGAAATTATTGGAATTTATGGCATCAGCATTTCTCCTATACATTTACCACTAATAATTGTGACCTCAATTAAATTTAGTGACAGTATTTTAACCAGTAGACTGCAGCCTACCGGTTTGAAAGAAACGATGCCATTCACCGCAATATGATGCTGCCTACAATAGCAGAAGAAATCCAAAAGTTTGCTCGTAAACACGAGAAGAGATAGAGAACCATATCAACCCAATAGCCATCGAACTGTTAGACAAGTCCAAAGACATTAGACGCCTTAAACGTCTGAAACCATACGACTTAGTTTAAGTGTTTAAATTAAGTACAGGAGCCACTTCATTGGAAGTGTGACTTCATCAATGTGTAATGTATATATATTATCATCTAGTATGTAAGATATATCCTGTTAAACATATTTATAAAGACCATCAGGTCGTTTAAATAATAAAGCCCCAGGGCATTTAAAAAAAAAAAAAAGTATTTTAACAACAAATCTTGTTCTGTTGCACAATTTTGGGGAATCTAAGTTGCAAATGAACATCAACAGTGAACCAAATTTTAAAGTTAAGATGTGTGGTAGCATTCCAGATGGTTCCAAAGATATAATAAACTCTATTGGATAGTTGACAGCTTGACTCTCATCTATAACTGTGTCAATCGATTTGTACTTGACAACTTCACCCGGTAGCTTCAATTGAATTTAATGGTTTATTTTGTGGACATCATCATTCATCAGAGCCAAAATTTGTTCGCAAAACCAATCATGTTTTTTTAAATTGTTTTCAATATCGGGGAAAAATGTATTATTATTATTTATTTTATTTGTATCACCAAGGTAACCAATAAATCAAAATGAATAATTAGATTTTCATACCTAAAATACCAATATTTCTATGTCACCCACCCTTTAGGGGTGTAATTTTGAAATAAAATTTAGCTACAAATCTTCCTCAAAAATTGCTGATAATATTAGTGAAAACCGCATTTGAATTGGTTCAGTAGATTCCGAGTCTATAACGGACATCCAAACATGTTTTTTATTTTATGTACATAGATTATTATTTTTTTTAATTAGCTGTCATTTTTTTTTATGTGTATGACATTTATTTAGAAAAAAAGCAACAGCCTCAAAAGTATTCTCATCTTTAAATTTTGGTATTTGTATTTAAACTCCAATTTTAATCACAATTTACGTTCTAAGTAACTTAATTTTGTTATATTGTTATGTTAGTTAGAGACAATAAATGAGGATGTGGTATATTTTTGATAATTAAATTAAATTTGTATGCATACCGACATAAATAATGATTTTAAATATTTTTATGTAATAAAACTTACAACATAAATAGTACTGATACTGTTGATTATGTAATTGATAATACTATTATTATCTATTATTACATTATTATATAATAACATAATCAATTTTTATAATAATTAGTTTAATAATGATTAGACTGAATTTGTTCATTTTACATATAAAAATTTGAATATCACTGGCATGTGTTAGTTTAAATGCAAATACTGACAAAATTTTATTGGAGGGTGTAGACACCCTCCAATAAATAAATATATCATGTTTGAATTTTTTAATAATTGCTGTAGATCAATTTTTTAATGAACATTTTAAAACAGATTAAATTTGAAATTTAAAATTCCCCATCCCACCTCATATGTTGGCTGCTGTGTAATTTTAGTTTTAATTAAATTAGTGTTTGAATATCAAAAATTAATAAAAAAAAAAAAATGTATACATACACAATTTTAAACATGCATATTAAAGCTAAATTTTAATACCTGAATTATACATTCCATCAGATATTCTTGTGCAATGGCATCTCGACAACTAACAATTTGTTCCAGAATACCAGGCAAAACTACCTGAACACATAAAATTAAATAAATTAAACAAAGTTTTTAGATTTTGCATGTATTCACTAAAGAAAATATGAAAGTTATATTTATAATATGAAGGATTTAATAACTCAAAATATCTTACTTTGCGGTATTTATCCAATGTAATACTATCTAAATGTGACAACCTGACCAAATTAGTTCCAACCAGAATTTTTAATTCTTCACGTTCTTTTTCTCGGCGTTCTTTTTCTCTAGAATGCCCTTGATGTTGCATTCTCACCCACAGTTTATTCATTTCAGCGAAATTCATCAATATAAAATCAATAGAATCACGGACCTAAAAATATAAATAGAAACGTGTAATAAAAATCTTAAATAATATAAGTCAACTATTAGCTGAGTTCAATAAATAATATATTATTTGAATGTTCACTAACAGTGCCTTCAGGATGTTCATTTTCTTCATTATCTGGTATATCAGGTAATACATTTTTAGAACACTGTAATAAATAATGTCGTAGAAATAGACCGCGCAGGGGATGCTGAACCCCACGACACATTTCCACTAGATCTTTCAGGAGGTCTCGTTTTAAGTTTGTGTTTGTTTTAATGTAAACTAATCCAACCGTAATCAACAAATAACTAGAGTAAATAAATTTAATAATTAGATGTTGAACAAAATATAATGATAATTTGAAATATTCACAGTCTGGGTACAATGTTTCCGGCATACTGTATGATTTGATATAAATCATCAACTTTGCGACCACGTTCAAACTCTTCCACTAAATACAAGTCCAAATAACACAACTCGTTTGTTACTTTCATAACTGTAAGTATATAATATTAAAAGTTATTAATAAGAATATTGTATAATATTATTAAAAATAAGTAAATCTTTCACAGTACACAGTTCATAGTAACTCTTTGGCGATAATAGAGAAGTGCGTAATTCGGCTAGCATGGCAGATGCGTGTTTCAGGGCTTCCATCAATTTATTTTTGTCCAAACACATTTTCATGTGTACCCCTTGTTTTTGAACGGACGCTAATGCGATTTCCAATTGCTTTTCTTGGTCTTCCATTTGTGTCATACTAAAATAGTGACACCGTGTGAATAAATATTATATTATAATCATATGAACATAAATTAATAGCAACACAAATTGTCATCTCAAAAAATGTTGAAACAATTTTGCTAATGTCAAAAATGAATGAATAGTATTACGGTTATCAAAATATATAATATGCCTACCTACTAACATATTTTGTTTGCTAAAATTGAATAAGTAATGTATTCCAAACAGATTGTTGGGGCGCCACGATATTATATTGAATGATTATAAATTAACGCCGTAATAGTAATAATTTAAAAAAATATATCAAATACATATTGTAAATTTACAAAAATAATACTCTAAAATAATATTGAATAATAATGCGGTGCACCTACTTTGTATTCCGTAAGCCTTTACAATAAAATATTGTTATGAAGGTAAAAACGTTGGTAAAAAAAAAATAATACAATAACAAGCCACTGTTTAATAAAAAGAATAACTATAAATGACAAACGCGTAAACTTGAGAAAAAAAAAAAATTCTAAATGTGTTATACAACTACGATAATAACATATTATTATAATTAATATAGAATAACATATTCCATTTTATTATTATTAATTTTTTTTTTCTTTCGGAAATTGGGCATTGGCCACTGTGTGTAAGTTGCAAAAACTATTATAGATGTTATACCATTATCGCTACTGTTATCTATGGTTATCAACGAAAATTATTTTGACAATAACAATAACGAAAACGATGTTGACGGTTGGCAATGCCGTACGATGAAAAAAAATTAGTGAAATTAAAAATCAAGACCTTGGCAAGAAATATTCGGTACCTATTCCCGAATCACGACTTGCGTTGGCGGATTATTATAATGAGGACGTTGCTTACACAAATGCCTGAATATTTAAAAGGTAATATTCGCGTAGGCACCTTTATTTTTTTTTTTTCTAAACACCCATTTTTTCATTTAAAAAATTGGTTTTTCGATTCGACTTGTATATTTGATGTCGTTGTTAATTGTCGATTTGTTGTAGGTATCCGTTAATCAGAACCGCACAATGAACGGATTTACGGTTTTTACAAGGAAAAAGGTGTACGGAAAAAATTAACCCCATAAACTGCAAGAGCGGCTCCAGAGACTCGGTTGGGGGGGGAGGCTAAATCATATTTTTCAGATAATTGTACAGCCAAAAGCATATTTATGCAATATCAAGCGAAAAAACGTAATCGTCATTGCCGTTATTATTACCAAAATGATTTGACTGCGAACCGACACTTTCAATACTATTTAAATGTTTATCTGACAGTTCACAGTAGTACATCTCCACTATCTACAGACTTTTGTAGGTACTAAACATTCAGAAGAAAATTGTGAAAGCTGATTGGTGTTGTTTTTTTCTTAATTAATACTTAAATGTAACGATTAAAATGTCCTCTTGACATCAAAGGTAGGTAGTTATTTGTTTTTTTTTTTTTTTTAAATCAGAGTTTATAGTTTTTATGCATATTAATATGGTCAAATATTTATAACAATTAACATCACCCCCCCCCATCCCCGTAAACAAATTCTAATTACCTGCGCCACTGACGTGATGCAACAACAAATATTGTTCAGTTCACGTTTAAGAAGTAAGTTAAGTTATTGATATGGAACAATATAGAAAAAAAAAATGGGTCGGAGAGTCCGGCCGGGGACGCCACCCGAAAGGACACTGTTTTGTTGTTGAATAAAGTATCATTCAATAATATTTTCGGTTAAATTTATTTTGCAAGTTTCTACCGAGTGTGGCGCATGTGACACACGTAAGTGAGTAGGAAAGGTGCACAAATGTCTACAAGACGCTGGGTAACGTCATAAAAATCGTGTAAAACGGGGTATATTCTGATTCCTAATGATTTTTGTCAAGAACGCGATTTCAAAAATTCCAAAACGTTGCATTATACATTTGCATGCAATAATATACACAGGTACACACCTTTTTAAAGCGATTTTTACAAGACGTGACGTTCGTCTTCAGTTCTAATACAATCGATGTTTGCATCTAACCCGACCCGTATGCATAACAATTATTAATACTGAACGGCAAAATATTTAAACTATAAATGCATAGTTAAATGTATAAATATTGGATAATTGGGTAATTCGTTATATGGGACACAAAAGACTGATGTACCCACACGGTTTCAAGAGCAAAATAATACATAATTATATAAACTGTTTAATTTGAAAAAAAAATTAAGTATACATTTATTTTACCATAGATAATGAATTGCTATTTGTCCCGTGCGTTTATTATAGTATATACTTTACTGTTAAAGTGTTCTATCGCGTATTTTGGGATAATTGTGAAAACGCATATAACTGCTAACCATTTAAAGGGAAAATGTAAATTTAAAATTGTTCACTTGATAATTTATGATAATTATAATAATTATCATTAAATAATTATTATTTATATAATTTATAAAGACAATTTAGAACGCGGATAACCGGTATGCGATGTTTATATTCTCTAAAAATATTGGTAAAATATACAGAAATATGTTTTTTTTATCAATATCTCAAAACGTCAAAATATGTACTTATACGTAAAACAAATTTAATAAATAATAATTAACAAAATCAATAACATTATTAAAATAGTTATAAACTGTTGGTTTTTAAATCGTTGTTTCGGTATTTCGTTAAATCAATGCACAACAGTCATGAAATATAAAAAAAAAATGATTTGTTAATTTTAATAGACTTCGAAAACAAAACAACTCGTTATCACTGGAGGAAAACGTGTGATAATTTATGCGGTAACAAAATATTATCAATTATTCGGGTCGTAGACATAGATGTTGACACACAGATATAGTCGTAGATGGTCAGCTGTCCAAAAAGTGATAACTAAACATCAAAAATTCGACCAACAGGTTTACCTCAGACATTTACCGCATTCGTATTGAGGAGAGTCCTGACTCGTATCGTTTCGTGTGAAATACTCTCTTCTGATTGGTTCATATTATTTATATTATCATGATACATTTTGATCGTGTCTACTGTTACCGCGAATAAAATTCCACTTTTGGCCGTGCTGGTTACACACTACACATGGTCGCAGGCTTCTATACTAGACAGTGTAGTATATAATTCTGTGGCCGGTTCACGAATTAAGGCGTTCGTGGACTGGTTATGGCTGATAACGTCATATCAGTTATTATGATCACAAATCTATATGTGATAATGATAATAATTATGATCAAATATAATCTATCTAATCTTTACGACATAGTATATTTTATCGTATTTAGTACGTGACACTAGTGCTCCCCAGTGATAATTTAATGCTACCCAGTGATGGGCGATGACCCAAATTACGTGAATGAAATTAATAATAATTATCATAAGATAATATGAATACACAGATATTTTTTTTTCTCCGCAATTTCCACTTGGTGTTGTTGACAAACGCTATCGCTATTGTGCCATAACAAATGCTGTTTTGATTTCATGAACAGATTATCGTATACAGACAACAAAACGTACTTTTTTTAAAAAAAAAATTTAATGCACATATTGTACATTAAATGGCCATAATTTTTTAATTCCCGGAAATATTTCAATTCATACATTTTTAATTAGTCAACTATGCAAAAATATGATTTTATATGAATATTGAATATATTCTCTTAACATCAAAATACTTATATGCAAAATAAAATGTTAAATTCAGATTATTTGTACTGTGAATCATTGACAGATATTACTCCGTCGTAGATTTGTATACGTCCATTAAATGTTTTTAAATAGAAATCCGCGCTCTAAATTACAATTAATTGTACATTTATAATTATTAATAATATAATTTATTTGATGAATGTATAACCAAAATAAAATATAACAATTTGTTATTTAGCCCGTAAGAAGACAAGATCATGGGAGGGACGATACATTCCCCTCGTTCGACCACGCCTTTTAAGTGGAGTAGTGGTGTAGGTAAATAAAGAAACGGATAGGGATCTGACGATGTTGAAGGCGAGAATAAACGAGTAGGTATTTGATGAGCTGATCCCACTCGCGTGTAAAGTAAAAACTAAAGCAGAAGAATCGTTAGAATGTATTGCATGCAATTAAATATTTATTAAAATAAGTCAACATAACTTTTTTGTACAATATTTTTTGTCTGTACGTATTATTATGCAATTATTACATGGATAATTAATATAATTATTACTTACGTTGTTATTAGATATGAATAATTACCGTTGTACGCAGCAATAAACACAATTATAGGGCAAGGACGCAAAGTTCATACAGTACTACACTGATATCGTGTTATTCCAGTTTTTATTATTTGAACAATTATTACATTATAGTTTTAATACTCACATGGTATATTAAAATCGTCTTTAAACGTTCAATTATGGTTCAATGCCTATTCGAATAGTTTATTATAGAAAGTAATAATGTCAAAATAAAATTAATAATATAGTGTTGATAATATTAAATTAACGAATTATTATTTATATTTTAGATTATTTGTGTATAACGAAGAACCTATACGTTTGACTAAGATGTGTGTATCGCGTGCGTTCAAAAATACTTTCTTCGTTTTACTGAAACATTTTTTTTTAAAAAACCAACAACAAATGGCGTGATACATTGTTTTTATTTTTATTGATTTCTGAGTTACCTAATAGGGTGTACAAGATGAAAAAAATATGACTATAATAGGCTAGATAGGAACCTTACCTGCAGTTTACCGAGCTCCGTTCGGAATCGTTCTTTGATTTTTCTAATCTTTGGATTTATCGTTGCTTTCAGTATCAAACTATATTACCCTATATCCTATATACCTTCTCACCTACAACAGTAGCCGGGTGCCCATGATGCCAAAAATATCCTGTTTTTATACTAATTAAATATAAAAATAAATTACTACCTACCTAATGTTCATAATGTATAATATACATCTTGTCTTTCCCGTATTCTCTTATAGTCGGACATTATCGATTAAATATTTACAAATAATTATTGTTTGCTATTTTAAAATATTAAACTATTAAAATTAATATGATAAAAAAATAAATGAAATTTGTATATTGCCTATAATACGAGTATTTTGTCCTCTATTGACAACACCGTTTAAACAGTGCAGATTTTGTATTATTATCGGACTGTTAGGTACGTATGTGGATTTAGAAAATACTATATTTAGTAAATAACAAAACTATTAATGCATTTTTCATAGGTACTCACTTAAAATTATATTTATTATTCAACGAGAATTCGTTAAATTATTGTCAAAAGTGTTCTCATTCATTAGCATTTCTTTTTTTAAAAAAAAAAAAACGTTTAAACGTTTAAACGTTTGTTGAAAGTGTACCGCTATTCGATCAACACCGTTATACCGACTGATAATTTTTTTGTAAATCGAATATTACTTAAAATATATTTTAGTTTATTGCAAAATGATATACATTTAAACATTCTAAACGATTAGTTGTTATAATATTGACTATTATAAACCTGTATACCTGACTCGATTAATTACGGAGTGTGTTTACTATTGTTTTAGAGTACCAAAAAAACATTTGCAAGATTTCGAAGACGGGTGTACAACGAATAAATACAAATCGATGCCGATTATTCCGCCGGATTATTCGATTTTATATTGGAAAGACGACGTGAAAAATCACAAAGTTTTCATTCCCACTCCGAGTCGCCAGGTATTCTATGACCTAGAAGAGTTCGACGTGAGTGGCATACAATATTTCAAATCTTAAGATACGTTAGTATAGTACCTAACCATCTAAAAATTCATATATATATATATATATATAGTAATAAAACAACACTTGTTTTAATAATACTATATAGGTATTCATAGAGTAAATTAATCAAGTAATTCATTTAATTTATTTAATCCGATTTTTTTTTTTTTTTTTTAAAGATGGACAAGAGCAAATAGATGCGTATGTTTGGCCGCGTACGAAGAGTCGCTCGAGGACAAACCGGTTATCGTTGAAATAAACAATATGATGGGAAATATTATAAAACTTAACACGTTGAAATACAGCGAACCGAAACACGAATAAAAATTATAATTTTCCACCGTTTCGGCGACATCTGCAAGTACTATATAATGGTGAAATATCACGTGAAAGATATAGAGCATATTCCGTTAAAATAATGGTATGTACAAACGGTATACCTATTAATGTAATTAATTTTTTCAGTTAGTTGATAAATCAGAGATTCGTTCTGAAAAGGAAAACCAAAATGTACTTAATTATTATCTACTTGTACATTTAAAAATGTACGCATTCGGTTCAGATTCTGATGGTCAGAAATATTTGAATAGGTATTTGAAAATAGGTTATAATTTGATCACTAAAAATAAAAAAAATAAAAGTCTACAAATTAAAATATTTACAAATATCAGGCGTGAAAGTGACATTTTCGATTAATTTATTCATTATTTTATTATTTTATTAATTCATCATAGACTGTCAATCTACTGTAAATAATTTTGGTTTTTTTTTTTTAAAGTTCAAACACGCTGTTTTTTTCGAAAGACCATCCATCACTCTACGTTACTGACAATCAATCTATAATTGATTCGATTAATTCCGTGTTTCGAGCATACAGAAAACGTTTTGCGAAGGACCGCCATTTTTCGCCATAAACAATAATAATATGTTTGAACAATATTCACTATTATTGTACAGATAACATTTTATATTATCTATGTACAATATATTATTACAATTTATGTTTCAAAAATGTCACTCTCAATCATAATATTTTATTTCAATAATAAACAAACGTTAAATTTTAACATTTTTTAGTATTCATACTAAAAACTAACCTTTTTTTTTTTTTTAAATTATCATATTTACTCGTAAATATTATAATGTATGTGGAGTTATAGAAAAAATAACTTATAATTTAATTTAAGTTGCCTATATTATGAAAATTAAAAGGGGTAAAAGGGCTAAAACCAAGGTTTTAGATCTTGAGCGAAGCGAAAAAACTATTTGTTTTATATAAATAAGTGTGTGGTTTTTTATTTTTTTTTTTCGGAAAACGCTTTTTGAGTTAATAAAAATGCTCCAAATTATTCGCATTGTTTCTTAAAAGGTACTGATTTTTCACACGGTGGTACTGTATTTGAAACAAATGTCTAGATTTCCACAGATTTTCTATATTATGATTTAAAAGAAACACAATTAATGTATCCGTATCTTTTTTGATTTTCTAGGTTACTTTGGTGACCATAGAAAAAACTTAACTAATACTACTCTATT
Organism: Cinara cedri; assembly: GCA_902439185.1. Lineage (NCBI taxonomy): Eukaryota > Metazoa > Arthropoda > Insecta > Hemiptera > Aphididae > Cinara > Cinara cedri. The sequence continues at coordinate 1,316,924 of CABPRJ010002368.1, forward strand.
CAAAACTTTATTTTGATTGCAATAATTTATCGTTACTTTAAATAAACAAATTAAATTAACCTATATACTACCTTTCAAACTTCCCATCTATTACAATGGCTTAACTATAATTTAAAGTAAAATACAGGTTATTTATTATTTTTCCATTAAAAAATGTAATCATAATATTTTGTTAGTTTCGCTTAACATACTAAAATGTTATTTTTTCAGTTCAATTTGTATCAATAAATTAGATTGACATGCTCATTGGTTATGGAAATTGTATTATTCGTTAAATATATATAATGTAAATTAAAAACTGACGTGCTTGAACGATATTTTGGTGACCATTTTTCATCCAATATTTTGAAAATAAATAGTGACATTTGACATTTACCATCCTACGCATACGTTAAATTTTTATTACTAATAATATTCATTATTTTGAGAAAAATTTAAATTGTTCAATATCAAAATTAGGTTAATTCTACTTCTTCAAGTAATAGAGGGATCTAATTAAATATTTACTTCATAGGTCAAAAAAAAATTATCGTCGTGCGTGTAAGTTTAACATGAGCAAACACTAAATGTCTGATTAAGAATCTTTAATTATTACTATATATTTAAAATTATTATAGCTCAAAGAACTTTGATGACACAATTTAATGTATAACAAATTATTAAAAATTGCAATAATAGTTACTCCAAATTTTTATTTATTATTATAATTTTATAACAAATAGTTAGACCATTAAGAAACAAACTGCTTTACAATTTTATATTTATATTACATTTTGTAACCTTTAGTTTTTGGGGTGTCATTGTGTGGTGTCATTTGTGTGGCAATACGGCACGTGACGTGCTATTAATGCACCACTACTCTCTTCAAACCTAAAATTAAAAGTGGAATATCTCATCAACAGCTCGACAGAAATAAATAATTTCGACCCTTAAATTTATTTTAACTAATAATCCATCTATTTATTGAATTTTTAATATAGGTTGCCATTTGAAAATCAAAAGTAGGTAGTGGTTTTATACCCAAAAATAATTGTTACAAAAAGTAACAAATATAAAATTGTAGAGCTGGTTGTTTTTTAAATGTTCTAGAAAAAGTTTAATACTTTTCGAGATAATGAGTGTACCCACTTAAATGGATCACTCTGTATATAGCTTGATTGTAATTTGTTATTAATTACCACCAAAGTTGTTTAACATAATAAAAATGTATAACTCAAATTTAATAATTATTATAAAAAAAAAAATATTTTAAATGTTTTGAAGAGAAATATGATATTAATTTGATTGTACAAAAAAAATCCGCGTGTTCCTCAATAACCTCGATTATTATTCAATATAACACCTCATTGTTCATCTGATTAAATGTTAAGGAATACCGATTTATATTAAAACGCGGAATTCTTTTTCACGTGAACTAAAAAATTATTTGTTAATAGATGTTAACCTGATAATATGTAAATGTATTATATTATATTAAATAAACATAATATTGGTGTTCAATTTAATGAACATATTAAAATTTAAAACAGGAAAAAACGTTATGGTTAAATATTGATAACACATTTCCATTGTCTAGCAAACCGATTATTTTGTTGAATGATGATCCAATGCATAGAGAAGCAATTTGATTAGTAATCGGATTATTAAAATTTGATGAGATACAATTAAATCCATTAGATTGTTCATCTGATCGATAATCTAGCTTGTCGAGGAACACACTGAATAATAATGACTCAACAAGTTAAAATATAAGTGTACATTTGTATAATGTATATTTTAATAATCAAAGTATTGTACTATAATAATACATACAGATAATAACTCTTATCATTTTTTATTGCTTTTTTTTTTTTTTAAAATTAAAATTCCAATAAAGAAACAAGCGACAAACATTCAAAATAGTAAAATATCCAATATTCGAATTAATTAATTAATTTTGAAATCTAGGATTCATAAATTAAAGGAGCATAATGTAATGTCATAAAGATCTGAGCTTTAATAATTTTTTTATTTTTAAAAATTTTTTTGCACTAGCAGTATCTCTAATTATATCTAATTAACTCAATGAGTAAAAGTCGAGTATACAAATACGATCGGGTATAACAATGTTTACGAACAATTATAGGTACTTAACCAGAATACTGAAAAGTACCTCTACGCGTGAAAAAAAAAACAATATCATTAATTATAATAATAATAAATAAAAGTATATCAATAAAATAAAATATTACACAAACATTTCAAAAATATAGTAAAACATAATTAATTTTTCACAAATAGTATCATGTTAGACAGTATAAAATTCAAAAATATTACTATTAAATAATATTATAATATACATAGGTACACAGAATGTATATTTTGGTATAAAATAAATATAGACATTTTAGGTTAAGCACCATAGTTGATCACTCATTGAGCCAAGATATAAAGTAGGTATTATAATTATGTCATCATCAATGTCATGATACTTCAAATTTATATACTAAATAATTAACTTAACAATTATAGATTTTTACTATTATTATTTTAACATGGGTATTCTGTTCTATTATGATTACAATTCTAACTACTACTCGAATGATGTATCCGGAAAAAAAAAAGAATTTACTTGGTAATAGATGTAAACATTTAAAATTTTTTAAAACATAACAAAATTATACTATTAAATACATAACCATGGGGTGAAGTATCTATTAATATAATATTTTTGTATTATGAAAAAATAATATTATTATTGCCAAAAGTTTGTTCATTATTATACAACTTATTACTTTAATAAATATCTACATAATACTGTTTATAATCGAAATTGTAAATGAATTTTCTTAATAGTATACTGTATAAGTATAAAAAAAATGCATGTACAGTTGAAATAACAAAATAAATAATAATATTAATAATAATAATAATAATAATAATAATAATAGTAAAAAAAACAGAACTATAAAAATTAAAAGACTAAATAATTCGGTAAAGATTAAAACGTAATTAAGTAGTCTTATACAAATTATTGTGTGTACGCACACAACACATAATATTCATAGTCTTTAGGATACAAACTTTTATATTGACTTTAATGATAACATAAAAAACACCAACACAATGGACACTGTAATTCAACACAGCTGATGTGTCAAATTGAATCATGCATATGGAAGCTTTATTATTTGTCTCGTTCACCGCTATCTAGTGCCATAAACACATATTTGTAGAAAAGCGTTGATACAATTGTGCCGGAAAATGGACCGACCCAGTAGATCTAAAGAAAAAATATATTTATTTGAATATACTATTAAATTTGTACTAAAATTTGTATTTCCTTACCCAGTGCGATGTCCATGAATTATTGTAAATTGCTGGTGCTAATGATCGCACAGGGTTCAAACTATTTCCAGTAAAAGGACCCTATAGAGTAACAAAATAATAAGTAATTGAAAAAAAAATTCTTATTTTTTTTTTTTTTATAAAATATTTTATGGCCCAAAGCTAAACAGAACTGATATAAATTATAATTGAAAAGATTTTGAAATAGTATTTAAGTTACAAAGTACAACAACATAAATACTAAATTATTGTGATAATAAACGCAACTGTTTGTTTTTAAAATTATTACCTATTATCTAGGTAATTTTAAGTTATTATCATAAAAACTGTTGAACATTATCACACAGAGGTTTTTAAAAAATATGTTGATAAACCTAATAGTTAATAGGTATTGATAAAAGTAATAGATTCAACAAGGCACACCTTAGAATAAAGAATTGTAATCTAAAAATTAAATATTAGTATATTACATATTTTTTTTTTTTATCAGTTTTCACCCATGTAGTTATCTAATCCACATCTATAATATTATTTTATAGGAACACATAATCACGAAACTAGTAGAACAACAAAATATACAAGTAGGTACTTACGACTACAACTGATGTCAAGAAAATTATAACAAGAAATTTCAACGATGCGCAATCTCCATTCCCGCTCCGGGGATCCCACACGGCACAAACGAGAAGCATCAAAAGTCCAGTAGTAATAGCTTCAATCAAAAGTCCTTGCGTCTCAGTAATTCCGGAAACTAGAGTTGTCACACAAACTCCCTCTGAAGGATCCAATATATTGTAAGGTGCAAGTGCCTGTAAGTTAAAATAAATACAAAATATTATATTCTATACATTAATTTATTACCTCATACTGTATTATCAATATACTTACCACTAGAGTTCCATAACCAATTAATGCTCCAGAAAATTCAGCTACAAAATAAACTAAGGCTGTTATAAGCGGTAATTTGCCCAAAAGTACAGCACACAATGTAACACACGGATTTATGTGACAATTACTTATGTGGCCAATCATCTAAGAGTAAAGTGAAAAAAAATTACATACATTTTGTAACACTCGATTGACTAGACATCTACATTAAACATAACATGTACAAAAATTCATAATATATTAAAATAGTGTAATACTTACAACGATAACAACGGCGACAACACAAGCAAACGAAATGGCTCCGCTGTAAGGGCTGAGTTCACCATCACGGGATTTTGAAACTAATCCCATACACCCGAAAAACATTAAACATGCAGTGCCAATGAGTTCGGCGAAAAATATCAATAAGAGTTTCTGCCATGGCGGTCGTTCAAACAACTGACTGTTGTGTTCGGTTGATCCTGTAAAAGAAAAAAAATATAATATTTTAAGTGTTAGTTATAAAATTCGATTGGAAAAATTGATAGATTCGAGTGTATGTTACATATGGGTAGGTACCTGTTTCTTGTAGTAAGTTTCTAGTAGATAATAAATTATCTGTAACTGTATCAGTAGTACAGTCCATCTATAGGTACTATATAGGTAAGTAGATGAATAGATTATACGACTATAACACACAACTCATCGGTCTACAATAGTACGGCCATATGGCCCATAAGGGACAAATAAAACAATATGGAACTATAGATTTAATATAATAACTAGTAGAGTACTGTGGGCCTATTTATATTATATTCAACGGGTCCACAAAGTAATCATTATTATAAAAACGAAAAATCCGAAAGTTGAAATATTTCAGTTACCTGTACGGCTATACATAAGAGTACAAACCATAGACACGAATATATTACAAGTACCAGAAGTAACTATTACAATAAAACAGAGTACAGACTTAGCGGCTAGCAGAGAGTTTTGCGTTTTAACGTAACAACATTTTGTTGTGTTTACTGCGGATCGCGATTGGCTACTCATCGGTTATCACTCTAACGTTATCACTGCATGGCTGAATAAAACAGTCGCACACTGCGCAGATTACGCGTAGGTCGTACGTGTTATTTACAGCACATTGTTATTGTCGCCCCAATCAATAGAGACCCCGTTGAAATCGTAATGATTTATTGAAATTGCAATCAAATATAGGATTATTTTATTTACGTTAATATTGTGTTACTGACAACGGCAATAATACGATACGCGCACGCGCACACGGTACCCGAGCGGATTTGTTTAACACCCAAGGCACTTAATTTGAGTTTGTATAACAGACACGGATTAACCGAAGGGTTCGTTGTTCGGGAAAAAACGCCCGAAATCAAATAAAATATTTGCGATTTCGAGCCACTTTGAGTATCACACTAACTAACGTGATAAATATCAGGGGTGGCGGAGGGGGGGGAGGAAGGGAAACACAAGTATCAATTGACGTGACGATGGAAAATAAACAATATTGATTAACAACAACTGTGAGTGGGAAACGTCCTTAATAAGGACTATTTGAACATAATACCAAGTAATCGACACAATGATGGAGTAGGTATTAATTATTGTATTATTATAAACACGATGACTGCAGTGTTACTGCAGCCCGCAGTAACAAAAATCGATCAGTCACTTGTAAAAATGTGTCGTCCGTACGATCGTTAAACAGAATAATATGTTACCCGGAGTTTTCGGAAACGACGGAACAACAATGGTTTGAAAATAACGTATCGGATATTTTTTTTTTTTTTTTATTGTCTATGAATACTTCAAAGGTTAAACAATATAATAATCCAGAATTTCGAAAAGTCTTTGTTTGCCGGTTTGTCAGTGTTATTGATTTTTTTTTTTCCGACCACGAGTCACGTCGGGAAATAAAATATTAGCGTAGTCCCTGAACCAGCGACGTTTAAATAATAATATCGCGCGATACCTACTTGCCAATGTTTGTATCGCAAAATACGATCTGTTTGTTTGCCAAATGAAAGTTAGAAAAAAAAAAAAACGAAAAAAATAATAATATGAAACCTGCACGTTCTATCCGTGACGGCGGTTTTTTTCCAGTCATACAGCGAATAATATTATTTTCATCGGTTCAAAAATCGTTATAATACGAAGTGATCGATATCGTAAAACACACTCGTTGTTTAGTATTCGGCATTTTTTCTTTTTTGCATATGTAAAACACGTAAGAAACAAACTGCTCTAAAAAGTAACATTTCAGTTATTTTTCGTCAATTTTATTTTCGAGAGTGAAACCTGCACACTATCCGGTCAGTGTCCCACGCGTTATGTCGAGCACTCTGTATAGCGCGGCGCCGTGCGCCCAGACAAACTTCAAATAATAATAATAATATACTATTAGCATTTATTGCATAACATCAAAATATAGTTTTCTACGTTTTCCTTATTGCAAAATAGGCAAAAAACCAACAATATTTTAATACATGTACGTAGGTATAGGTAAAACCGTATGATTCTGTAGCGTTCGGCGATGTAGGTCAAAGATCTTCGACCGGGAAACGTAGTGAAATCGTAACGCTAAATTACGTGCCGACGAAATTAATAAAATATTATATAGGTACTGTTGGAGAATCTTATATTCTATATAACGTATACAAAACACCCGTGAGCAGCAGAGCTCCGTCACTAGAGTCGAGTATTCCCCTCCCACATCCACCCTCACGCCTTTTATCACATATTCTGTATTACAGAAACAACCCATACACGAACGCTATACAACAGTACTACACCACTATACACTAAAATGCTAAAACTATATACAAAATAAATTTAAAAGAACGGTGAAATACCAATGGCGGGTGTTTAAAGTCGATAACCCAGTGCAAATGGCGTATTATACAAAATTTCATCCCTCTAGCTTCATTTGGGGATGGCCTGTGGGCGCGCTCGAAGTTCGAAAAATCATCTCCCCTTCTGCAACAACATGATGGAATTCATACAGTTAAATTTAAATAAAATATTTTTATCACTTCAATCAGTTCAATCGGCCTATAAAACAACTCTAATTACCGAGTTTGAGCTTGTTTGATCCAGCGGGAGCCGCTTCAAAGTCTACAAAAGCAACAAGGAAAAAATATATACGAACTACCGAACAATATACTGCAACAGTTTTTATTAAAAAGTTACAATTTTTTTTTTCGACTTTGAGCGGAGTGTGGAAGCTTATACAAAAATCTGTTTTTGGAAAAGAACTTTTTCGGTTAGTGAAAAATTCTGGATCGAGATGCGGGTTTTCCGTGCGATGGTATACTCTGTTATACTTGATATAAATCACGAATCATTGTTTTTTGTTTGTAAGTATGGTAGGTATATAACAATAGAAGAAAACTAAAATTAACTTCATAGATAGTAAATTATTATCCAATTTTGCGCGTACATTATTTTTATTATCTGATGGCATCTCTGTAAGCAGGTGTACGGCGATATTTTAGAAATCGAAGTCTGAAGATTAGTCGACAAAATATGGCAAGTTCGTGTTTCATCGCCTCGCGATTTCTCGTCCAGTAATGCAAACTTAAAACTAAATCGCGCTCAATATGCCGGCTCTCAAACGCGCAACAGAATGTCCGACAATTTTTTAAATAAATCCGTGCAGATTGACGATTTTCGTTAGGTTTCATAATATAATACAGAAGTCCGGTACATATTATCTAAAAATAAACGTATGTAAATGTAAGTACCTCTATGCCGTCGATAAAACATCGTATCGTTCGATTTTAATATACTGATTAGGTCGTCCATTTGAGCTATTTCGGCGGTATACCACGAGTCCATCAACGCACGCAGGATAACGTCGTAATAACAGTCGAAGACTGGCACGGGTCGTGCGCAACAGATATAAAATTATCGCCCGTTCCATATGTCGGCATACAGACGCACACGCGTACGTTAAAAAAATATATATGTGTATACGAATAAAAAAAAAAAAAAAAAAACAACTATATATTCATTGTAATGCAACGAACGAAACCATAGAACGCATGTGGTTTGTAGTGGAAAAAAAGAGAGGAAAAAAAAACGTACCTATATAATAATATTTTCGCGAGGACAGAGCAGAGCAGAGCACAGAGGCAAATAATAATAAGTGACTATTGTTGTCTCACACGCGTATAATATAATATTTTAATGACGGCGATTAAATTTTTCTGTACGGAAAAAACGCACGACATAAAAATTTTTTCTGAACAATCCGTATAGGTATTAATACTTATAATATTATACATTGACGACATATGTTATAATATATATAGGTAATTAGATGTGCAGTTTAAACCGATAATAATAATATTTTCGTCTCCTTTGTATAATAATAATATCACTATCGACGTAATATTCATACACGTTTACATTGTGATACACTAAAGTACCTTATTTTTCTTCTTTTTTTTATCATTTTTCGTATTGAACACTTTTTGATGAATATTATAACATATCTTTGGCCCCGGGCAAGAAGGTCTTGAGCCAATTGTGTATACGGTTTTCAATACAAGCGAATTTAATTTTGAAAACACGTAATATACATAACTTGTGCAATTATTTAGACGAAAAAATGAAGGAGAAAATATTAATTGTATTAATATTTATTTATATATTATTTGTATTTTGATATTAAGATTATAATAGTAGCCATACGATAAATAAAATAAATAAGGAGAATTTTATGACGTGAAACATTATTATTTATTAAAAAATAAATACCAAAAATCGGCTTGAGACCTTGTTCCCTGGCCAAACGAAAATATATAATAATATTACACATATAATATAGGTATGAATAGTATAAATATTTTTTTCAAAGGAAGTTAAGCCCCTGCAATACTGATTGTATATACTTATATATAGTATATTTACTTGATTAGGACTCGATTTGAGAGCTTAAAACCCCAATTCTTCCCTCTGTTTGTGCCAATGTACACATCAAATAAATTCGCGCTTCCCTAAATTATAGCTATTTCGATTTTCTTTTTTTTTATATATAATTTGCTTGCACGACTACTTTTGACACGATTTTTCCATAGAAAATGTAGAAAAAAAAATGTGAAAACGTTCTACTGTTAACTTGAGGCGAATACCGTAATTTTTACCTTATTTATTTTTTATAATAGGTACATCTCGACTTTGAGCTGAAAACCGCATACAATAGCCTTTTTTTCGGGTAACTCGAAAAACGAAATTAACCGTACAAGTCCGCGGGATAAAAAAACACAATTATAACTACGTTATATTAAAAAAATAATAATAAAATCCTCATTGCCCGCTGAGATTTGAATCAACATTTTAAAACAATACTTTTGACCGATACCTATCTAGTTAATAATTATTATATTTTTTGTAAAAACGAGCGGTAAATGCATATATTGTTACGTCAAAACCGCGTTCGGAAATACGGTACTGATCACGTTTACTGAACACGGTGGATGATTTCAATCGACTCGACTTTCCTGCATTATATTAACAAAATAATCACTCCAACGTTTCGGTCGTAGGTATTACACAACAGTTTCTGCGCTTATTACACCGTTCCGTTAGACGGTATCGTCTCGTTATTTTATACCGAATCTAAACACATTATTCATATCATTTTCATTCAAGAGTATTATAACGTGTACCTGCTCGTGTAACGACATCGAAAACTTACGAAAATCTGTCTAGAAAAATAAACCGACGAATAAATAATATTTCCAAACTAGGAAGAGTTATACGCATATAAATTAAGTGTAATGAAACCATAACGAACTTGATTGTAAATTTCATGTGAGTTATAAAAACAGAAGAATCCTTCGATAATAATAATAAATTGAACACAGTTAATACAACATATTGAATTCGAATTCCCAAAGAAAATACCAGATGCATTGATTTTGAATTAAATTATAGTTTAACGTTTAATATTGAACTTTCTTTAATAATAATAACGTGACGTTGTACAGAACACGGTCGATATCCTCTGGTCCGGAGGAAGGAGGGCAGCTTTTAAAGTAAACTATTGGCATTTGTTTACATAATATTTATGTTTTTCCTCTTGATTGTTTGGTCTAAAATCACATAAATGTATGTGTGGGTGTATTCTGAAATTGTTACGATGCACTTTTTGTTTTGCAAAAAAGGTGTTAAATGTAAGTTAAATATTGTACAAAAATGATCAGCCATTTTAAACACCTGTTTTTAGGTCGTTTAACGAAAAGCTCTTATTCCCAGGTGCCTACGAAATATTACGTACATATTATATATAGGTAATTTCTGACGATTAAAACTATAACCAGTGGCGTATTTGATTTAGTTTTATGGCGGGGGCGACACTAAAATTATATAATATTATGTTATCGAAAAATCAATGGTCTGTATACATACGTAAATAATAAATATGTATACAGGGTCTTTTAAATTACAACGTATGTAGGCACATCACGTTTTGAGAACAGAGGTATGACGGATACTCCGTGTCGTATAGTATTATAATCTAACCTCTTAAATGTCAAAAGCGTGTACCGTAAAATATTTTTTAGAAAATTATCGAATTATCATTGTACTTCGAACATTTCGCATGCATATTTTGTATAATACGGTTATAGGTAGGTGTAATGGCATACAGGTACCTTCTTCGGAATCCGATCCGATCCGAATGGATTCGGACGATAAAATGTACGAGTAGTTTGCTATACCACGACGGGAACGCGAACGGTCACGGCGGCGCGACTGCTGCATGTCGAACGCGTTCGCGTAATTTTGACGCGGCCAATTAAACATGGTTGAAAAAACTGAGAGCAAGAGCAGGACGACAGCGACCAACGAGAATCACAGATCAAATGAGTATATTACGATAATTGTTAATAATAATAATTGATTGCAGCAGCAGCTGCGATGATGATGATGACGGTTCCCCCGCGGTCTCTTGCGTTTGAACACAACAACAAATTATTAAATAAATCACACCGCGCACACACACGCGAGTGCGGACGCGCAGGCAAACACAAAAAGCGATAAATTTCGTATATTATACGAAACGATATAAAAAAAAACAAATCGAAAACTACTGATATAAAAAAAAAAAGTCAATTTTCAAACAAATGCCACTCCGCTGTTTCCAAATACAGTATAGAACATTAAAAAAAAAAAAATAACAACAATACCGATAGTACGAGTTATACGTGCCTATATTATTATAGGCACACATGAATACGAGTGACTGATATTTTTTTAAACGTAAACAACGAATAGCCGAAAATTTGGGACAAACACGCCGTATTGTGTATATAAAAAAAAAGGGGGCACCATCATTTACAGGTAAATAAGCAATGAATTTAGACAGAGATTTAAACCGAATAACAACTCGCGCTTATATTATAATCTCAGTCTACAGGTGCAATTTGAAGAAAAAAAAAAAAGAGCCTCAAAATATATAATCAAATAATACTAGAATCGGGCCACCTCGCAAAAATACAGTTAAAAAAAATCACATAGAGTTTAACCCCAGTAGCTGCGAGAGTCTAAAATTAACTTAAACAAGTTTTATGTATGATGAACACTTGAACGTATCAAGTCAGCGCCGGCAAAAAATGTTAGCGAATTCTGAAACTTCATTCAGAGTTCGTCCAGACCTTCGGACCCCCTCTCTCTTTCACTTATTTTTATATAGCAAACAATCATGCCATAGCCAACTTCACGACGTTCATTGTTCAAATTTATGGAATGACACATCAAAATAACTGTTGGAATTTGCCAGATTTTGCTAGACTATTTTTGAATTGTATTACATCTTACAAAGTACACATCAGTTTGCCATGCAACTGGATATATTGTGTAATTTATTTTAAACATGATAAGTCGAAATTATAATTACATATAATTTAACATACGCATGCAACTTTTTAATATGAAATTGTCCTGACAAAACGGTAATGCATTTCGATTATGTAGAATTAACGTAGATTACCTACGTAACCTTTACACTTTACTGCAGCACTGTTTTATTTCTCGAGAAATTTGAAAATGTGTTGACTACAAAATTAATTGCAATAATTATTGTTCGTGTTAATAATTATTATTAACGGACTTAATCATAAATATTAACTTTCTTTTCTTTCACTTAATCTAGCAGGAATTGTTAACCCCACCAAATGTTATTCGATGAATTTGCCGCAGTCACGTTGGCATCACGTTTGTTTGAGAATAAAAGGAACTTAAATATTGGAAAATTATGAAAATTGTCTAGCAAAATCTGAACAATTCTGGGTGTAGTTTCAGAATTTATCGAGACTTTGCTGGTGCCATCTTGACGCATATATTTTGGATCAATCCATGAAGCTGTAGATTATATATAGTATTTTTTTAGATTTTTATTCCGAAAAACGAAAATCACCAAAATTATGAACAATAATATGTAATATGTTATACACATGTATTGTTATTCGTCCATGGAAACTTTAATATACCTCTATGTCGGGATAGCGTTAAAATTTTAAAATTTCTTCTGTATATATTGCTTTTTGGTACTTTTTTTGACAAAAAATTATTATTATTGTCTATTTGTTCTAACAATCTTCGACAATTATTGGGTGTGCAACCTGCACGGACTTGTACCAATCCTATAAATAAGGGACCTCAAAAACTAAAAGTGAAAATTAAAAATTGTCTTAATTAAATATTTTTAGATTCGGAGGATAGCCAATAGATCCTTATTGGTTTTACTATAATGTGCGTTTTTTTTTCTGTCTGTGAATCACTTTTGTATCAGAAAAATTGCTTTGAAGTATGGATTATAGCACCATTTCAGAAAGATAATTTTCTCTCGTTAGTGTATTGAGGAGGCCATTTTTCGAATTTCCAAAGGGTTTTCGAAATAATTGGGAAAAACTTAAAAGAAAAATACAGGTAAAACAAAATATTTATGGCGCGCGGCGGCATTACCGTTTTTATTATGTTAACACGATGTTTTTTACCAAAAATATTGTTTCAATCCAAAAATTACAGAATATCGATTTTGTTAATTATAACATTTCGCTATTGACAAAATAAGTCGTTTTTCGATATCTAAAGTATTTTTCATAATAATTGGGAAAAACCAAAAACGACGTAATATATGTTTTTTTTCCAAATTCAGCACAACGATTTCATTATTTTAAATTAGTACGGCTTATGTTTTTATTATTATTTCTATTATTGAGCTAATTATAGACATTTTAATTTTGCACGTAATTTTTATTCGGTAGTTACTATGTGGATAAAATTGTTGTGATATGATTGGAAATGTAACAGGAGGTTCCTTAAATATTGTATTTTGTGATAAAAAAAAATTGAGTGTTGTAGAATTTTTTTTTTATAAAGGAATTTTAATATCAAATTTTAACGAAAATCGTCCGAGTAAAAAATTATGTGGAACAAATCTAGCTACTGGTTTAAGCAAAATTTTCAACTTATTTTGTTTTGATCATATTATGTAACCTATTGCCGATTTAAGAATGATGGTGAGATCAGAATTGAGCGGATTGATTTAGTTCGGAAACCATAGCTTTTTAAAGTTCTAATATGTTATATGTGCTATTTTAAATGATTCAATATTGTCGATTTTATAGTATGTATATCGTAGTATAGTGGTAGTATGTACCTGATGTCATCCCGGGAATCACAAGTTTAATCCAGAGTTTCGTAGAAGTTTGTTTGCAAAACCACGTCGGGTGGGTAACAGGGGAAAAAACAAATTAATTTTATTTCAAATAATAAAATTTAATGCGTAATATAGTATTTTTTTTTTTTTTTTTTTTTTAAGTTTTAAAATCAAATTTTGACGAAAATCGTAAATATTACGGTCTTTCAAAACATGTGTAACCGAACTTCACTCCGAATTGTTTATCGTTATCAATGGTTAATCGTTGGTTACAGGTATAAATTAAATAATTATATGTACCCCTACCTTCCCCACTACAACAGTGGCCCTACGGCCCGCAACCGTTACAAGTATCAGCTCTTTTTATTTACCGTGCAATGAATATTTTTGATTTTATTTTCCGTGGTCGAACTAAGTTTTAAATCAGACGTATTACGGGTGGAACAGTACCTATAGAGGACAAATAAGCTGTACAATAATTGTTAATCTTTACTAAAAAAAATACGAATTTAAGTTTGGGTAATTAAAATAAATCCTTGCGTTCGACTCGATGAGCCTCGAAAAACCGCGGTACTATAAGAGTTATGAAAAACCAAAAAAAAAAAAAAAAAACGAAATCAAGGTAACAATTGGTCGATAAATATGATAAAAAAAACCTTCGATTATTGCCGAGATCCGAGAAAACGGGCCGCTGCCGTTTCACTCGACTGACTACCGTGATAATATACACAAATCCGATACAGGACGTACCAAAGTCTGTAATGACAATTTCAGTTACGACTGCAATACAATAATAATATTGTACTATTGTTTAAACGAGGACTACATCGTTACTTCACCACGAGAAATAATATTTAATCGCGCGGATATAAAAACCGGAAATATCCAGTACTGTAATGACGGAAAATTCTAGAACACAGTATCACGATACGCTGTTGCAGGTACCTATAATATGGATTTAATCCAGTGGTTTTCAACCTTTTTTGGGGTCCACGGTTCTTCCGATTTTGGAAACGTAATTAACGGCTCCCTTACGAATAACGATTATAGTAAAAATTAAAACAAACAAATTTTCTACATTATTGCGAGTATTATATCTGATATAAACGCGGTTCCCTTGATAATAAGCCACGACGCCCCTGGGAGCCGCGACGCACAGGTTAAAAACCACTGACCGATAATATCTGATAATCTAACCGATATCCGATTACTATTCGTTGGGATTATTTTTAACCCCCCCCCCCTCTCCGGGAATTTCTAAATCTATATAGGTAATATTATTATGATATACGATTGCGAGTTATAACACCCAGATTAGGTTGTCACCGTGAAACTCAGAATACAATAGTGTCCGATAAACTTAGTAATAATTTACGTCTTGGCGACAAATTCGAATTTGCTTTCAGAATTTGTAACGCTTTACTATGTAGTTCAATCGGCACGTGGGAAATAGAACACGTCTAAATTCCTTTAATACGAAGATAGAAAATCACCACCGCTTCCAAATCCCCTTAGCTCTAGACTATAAGGAGATAATAATATTACATTATTGATAAAGACAAGTTTCATGAAAAAAAAAAAAAAATAGTTTTTGTTTGTTTTAAAAATTATTTAAGAACGAAATAACAATTGAGAAAATTTTCTTTATCTAAATGTAATTGGTACTGTTTATTTTCATTTATATTACAACGAACAATATCAATATTAATATCACTTTTTAAAGTGTATTATTTTCATTTCATTTTCGAACGTTCGTATATAAAACGTTTAAAACACAGGGACTTGTTTGAAACATTTCGCAACATTGAACAGACCCCGGTGAATGCCACCAAATCAATAAACGCCACTGTTGTAGTATCGCATAAAACAAACGTTAAATTTAAGTCCGTCATGGACTGGACTTGCTCTAACCGTTTAAGGAATATTAATAAAACATCAAACCGATAACCTCGACGCACACACTGGTAGACTTCCCATTCAACTTTCAGAATGTTTTGTATTGCTTAAAAACTCTGGCTCGTGTCTTTGCCCCCTTGTATGGGATAGTATAATTTGGGTGTAATTCGATTGAGCGGTGCTGGGCGGGCAACTGGTAATTATTAATATTTATAATGATAAAAATAAATGCATACAGGATGATTCACTAAGCGTGCTCAATCCATTTTATTGGTTAACTTTGTATACATTCAAATTTTGATTTTTGGAATTTTTAAGTGTAGTTAAAGTTAAATGGAGCACTAGTGAATGCCGCGCGCCACACAAATGATACTTCACTACTCACCCCCCAACTAAACTTAAAAGTGGAATATCTCGTTAACGGATGGACGGAAATCAAAAACGTTACCAAAAAATGTATTCAAAGTAATACTCCGTCGTCTACTGATGATATTTTTGATATATATTCTCGTTTGAAAAACCAAAGTGGGTAACGCCGCAGCCGTTAAAACCTTAGACTCTTAGATGTTTTGAAAAATTTGAAGTTTTCGACAATATTGGCTTTAGCTACACTTGAAAATCCCCAAAACTCAGAATTTGAATACACGCAAAATTTAACAATGATAAAAAAAAAAAAAAAAAAAAAAAAAAAAAAATGGAGTGGGCTCGCTTGGTGAATCGTTCTGTGCGTATAGATACCGTCGTTGTGTATTTACCTAATTCTTCTTCGAGGGATTCGCCGAACGATACCGTGGATCCGAGTTTTTTGAACAGTTTTTGCGATACTCTGCCCGGGTAAACCAAACAAGACATGACGGCGACGATAAAACAGATAAAACTGCGGTGGTATATTATTGTATATTATAACACACGTATACTAGTATACTGACTTTTCGTATCACGCGCCACGGCGGGGATATTTGTAATACGATACCTATATATGTACCGATATGGTATACACAGCAGACGACTAGTTTTAGTATATTATTACGGGCGGACGCGTATACGTGGTGCCGGGTGAAACGGGCGCACGGTTAGGTAGCGGCGCGGTGTTGTTAGGACGCGTTCGGTGGCGGGTGAAAAAACGTACGAACAATTACGGAAAGAACGAAACGAAACGAAAAAAAAAGAAAACCGTAGACCGCGTTTCGCACTGTACGTTCTCGCCGTGTGCGCAATGTACCGCCAATAAACCCGAGAATCCATATACCGCGTTATTTACGACAAAGACACTTTTCCCGTTCCCGTGTGCTAAATCGACACCGGACCGCGACAGCAAACGGCAATATTCCACTCTCTCCCACCTATATACGCGGCGCTGCACACCCTCGCGCGCTGGCCCAATTATTATTATCGCTTATCACTCTCGCGCCGCACACTGTGTTTTTATCGTCACCGCGGCCGTCGTCGCCGTAACGGCCGAAAAACGAAAATTCATTGTCGGCTATTATGCACGCGCGCGATATTATTATTGTTATTATTTTAGGTACACCATTATTATGTTATTGTTATCGACTGCTGTACAGGGTGATCGACGGGTATGCGCGAACCACGCGAGAGTATACCGACGCTATTCTCTTTTTTTTTTTTTTTTTCCCCCCCCCGGAATTCGCCCCGCGTTTTTCCCCCCTTTTTGGCCCGTTGTAAATTTAACAACCGACCGTTACTAGTTTTTCGTCGCTGTTATTTTCGAACCTACCCCGGGGTGTGCACGCGCCAACCGCATACGGTGACTTGCAGGGGCGACTCGAAGGAGGTATATTTCAATCACGGGGGGATTCAGAAAAAAAAAAAAAACGGTTGGATGTGGGTGTCGAGTGTCTAGGTGTTTAGAGATATAACAAAAAAATTGTTTTAACAAGACAAAAATGTCATTCAAAGAATTTCAAACTGCGGAAAATTTGATAAATTTGACGAATTTTATTGAAGTTTATTAAATTTCAATATATTTATAGAAGAGTGATGATTATTTTTGAGTTGCGGTGGGTAGGTGGTGAGTGGAAAATCAAATCGGAGAATCAAGGTAAAAAATACTTCGCAACGCCACTGGCCAATTTGTATTCGAAATCCCTTAAACGGACGAAGTTTCAAAGTGTAATAAATACATTCTTGTGTTGAAAATGTTTTAATTCTGACGGTCCGCCGACGACACATTCCACTTTCAAGTTTGACGTTATGCAGGTAGGAAGAGAATAGTGACGGGTTGACGGAATTCAAAAATTACCTAATTGAAATGAATTATTTAAAACTTCATCTAATTATGGAATTTTTAATGTAAGTCGCTGTTTTAAAATCGAAAGTGGGAGCAGTGGTAAAACCCGCAAAAATAAAACTTTCCGAGATAATGAGTGTTTTGTTGATCACTCCGTATATAAAAAAAAAAGCTTACCACTATCGTCAATATCACTTATACGCAGAGTATCCTACGACGATTCAACAAATGCAATAACTTTTGTTCACTTATTTTTTTTTTTTTGATTTTTGTAATAAATAATAATTACTAAAGCCTTGAGTTTCGATTCCATTATTTTCTATATATATTTTTTTTTTAAACAAGAAACAAAAAATTGTTTTTATAAAATGTAATATGGCTATTTTTAAACATAATTTTGATGTTTCAAATATTTATGAATGACGAACTAATGAGTTAATACAATTTTTTGAAATAATTAAAAATCAAAATTATTTTTCACGGACCAATTTTCGAATCACTTGATACTATTATTAGAAGTTTAAAATAATTTCAATTGTTTTCATTGTTACTATTAAATATAATATCTGCAATTGTGATGAATCAATTTGTCTGTAAAAAATTATTCTGCAAATGATTTTTATAAACATCGAAAAATTTGGGAAACGGATATCGTTGATTTTGTACAAAATAAATTGATTTTTATTTATTTTATGACAAAATATAAAATGGGAAAATTATTATATTTCAAGACGTTAATAATTATTACACAAAAAAACAACTAAATAAATAACATTGAACAGAACGAGAGTGTTATTACGGTAATCGATTGTTCGTGGGACATCCTGTACATATTGTATATAGTTATAATAAGTATTATAATAGTTGAATAATTAAAAATTAATAATACGATAACCCGTTATTATTATATACTCGCGGTGTGCAACATCATCGTCGTCGTAATGTTTTTTTTTTTATTATTATCGTTATAATAAGTCTACGTGATCGGATACATATTCACCTGACTAATATCACGTCGTCAGTATACCTGCTGTAGATAATATACAATTTGATAATATACCTACGACCCGCACGAGAAAGTTCTATAGAACAATGACGTTTTTTCTTCCCGTACACGCAGGACGTATAATATAGGTAAGCAGGTGTGTACGTATTTCGTACGATTCACCATAAATCGTAATAATTATTACTTGCAAAGATCCGAAGAAGAAAACGCATCGCGGAGCATCTAATTTTGATATCTGCGATCTATAATTTTATGGCGTACGACTGCAGGCGGACAAAAATAAAACACGACTGTCGGTACGCAGTTGGCGGTTGTTTTCTCTTTATCCTCGTATTATGACGTAATGTCAACAATATTATTATAATGTAAAATCTTAAATTTATTATATTTTTATAATGCATAATATATAAATAGTGTGTCACGAGTATACTAGGATTCAATAAATCCATTAATCGATTCGAATTTCCAGTAAGTATTTGCGTGACAAAGATAATACGAAGAATACGTCATTTTTAAACGTTTTCCATCGACGGTTTTTTTTTTTTTTCTATTAAAAAACAAGCCGTAATTTAAATCGCCCTATTGATTTACACGGTATTTGACTGTTGGCGTTTTAATGAAATATTATTATTGAATATTACTGTGGACACTTGCAGTGTTCGAGTTCAACGACGAGAATAACATAATTGCATAGGTACCTATAATATATAGTTTTCAATAATAAGCAATTATTATGTTTTCACCCAAGGCCGTGTCTAGGGTGGTGCGAGAGGTGCCCACATATCGGGCGCTATGACAGCAGGGGGCTCCATTGAAAATTGTTAGAGTTGTGTAATTGAATTTTATCACAATAAACGTACGACATAGATTTAGTTATTTTTTTTTTATTGCTTATCGGTAAATTTTTCTGATACCGGGTGTAGATTTTGCTAGGCATGGCAATGCGTACACCGAAATATTTATCGCCAAAACCGACCATTACCGTGGTACAAGAAAATTCAAAAACAATTCGTTCAATAGTATTAGAGTGATATTTTTAAACGTATTTGTTTCAACTCGTATACATGTGATTTCCACAACCCGACATAGAAAACCGGAAAAGCCATTCAGTATAGTTACGTGAGAAATCAACAAAACTCGTATAAACATTTGTCAGTTTTTCCCATTAATTAAGAAACCTCAAGGAAAATCAAAAAATGCACCAAGTAGATCAAAACGAATGTTCCTATACAGTTTTGATTGGTGCAAGATTTCAGGTAAAGTTGTTTTCAGACACGCACACAAAACACATCATATTATAGTAAAACCAATACGTCCTACGCTTCACTCAGAATCTAAAATCGTTGGGAATAATCTATAGAAAAATGTGTTTGTTTTTTAATCGAAAAATAATATATTTCTAGAAGAAAAATCAACATGGCTTTGTAAAAACAATTATTATAGGTTCTAATACATAGGTACTTATATGATATGGTTTAGAAAAAGGTTTCACACAATAATCGAGATGCATAATTAATACGTACAAATCTGTTCTGTTCAAATTTAGAAATATATAAGCTTCCACCCACAAAAAAAAATAATAATAATAACGCATTAGCTCCCTATCAACCATAGATAAAATTCCATTCCAGAAAATATGTTGCACTTAATACACTAGAGTAAGATTTCTGGTAAAATTGTGTACACAGTTTAATAAAAAAAATAAAGATCATTCACTTGTTTCACTCAAAATTTAAAAGAGTTTATTTATAGATATATTATAATAGTTGTAATTAATTTTTTACGGAAATAATCAATTTTTTCGTTAAATTTTAAATATAATATTAGTTGATCGTATTTTTTTTTTTTTAAGGCTTTGAATATTCGAACTTATACACGATAATTGTCGCATTTAATATAATATATGATTTGTTACAAAATTACAGATTATTATTTCGAGATAATGAAATGAGATGTACTTCACCCATAATTTGGGGTGATTTATTATTCATCATCATCTCCATTTGGCCACTTATTTTTTAATTGAAAGTTATATTGCCGGGTCACGCACGTACATTGTACATACAGGATGATTCACTAAGCGTATTCACCCTATTTTTTTGGTTAAATTTTGCATATATTCAAATTCTGATTTTTGTAATTTTTAAGTGTAGTTAAAGCCGATATTTTCGAATTATTTACTTAGATTTTTCACAACATTTAAGGAGTATCCTGCGGTAATACCAACTTTGGTTTATCAAATGAGAACCAATATTAAATCATCCTGTATATATTATAATAACGAGCTGTTATTTGATTTAAATTTAATTTAAGAAAAAAAAAAAAACCAAAATCGCGTTTGTATAGGTATAAATATACCTAATCAATATACGTATTAAACAATTTCTTGTTAACCAAATTCATTTTATTGAATAAGATTTGTATTATTTTTTTTTTTTTAATATCGCTGTAATATAAATATTATAATATGATTTATAATTGATACAAGAACAACAATTAAGTATGTTGATCAGTGGATAAATCTAAATGCAGTGTTTCGAAATTAATTGTAATATTTCGTTTTCAAATAATAATACAAGTACAAACCAAAAATAATTTATTCGTTCCCTATATTAGGGTACCAAAATTCATTGAAAATATTTAACAACAATATTAGAATTTAAAAAAAAAAATCCTTTAGTCGATCATACCATTTTTATAGAATTTCTGTTTATCAATTTCAAAGTAATACAACTTATTAAAATGTATAAAAACTAAAATGATAATAAAAAACGTGACCTGACCGATCTCATGTACATTTCACGCTGAACCAGTTTTCAGAATTCTTATCAACGCTATACTATATCGGTTGAAAAAAAAAAAACTAAATCAACGTGTGTCGATGCGCATACATTATGTGTTTGAAAAAGAGAAAAAACATCGGTAATAGCCAATCCCCTTGAATGGGCCTATTCCACTGACACAGTTTACGACTTTTCATGTTTCGTTATTCATTCGGACAAAATTATAAAATTGAAAAGGTAAAAGTCGTAAATTATGTTGGAGAAACAAAAGGCCTCGTGATACCGACGTATAGTAACGTTATACTTTATTGTATATGCTCGTATTTTAATTCGTAATCCATGTCAATGTTGGACCGATGTCTTTTGAATATGAAATTTATTATGATAAATTTAAAACAAACTCGCCGAAAGTTTACTCACATAGGGTAAATATAGCGCGTAAGTATATATTTGCATAAAGTCACATTGTAAATTTAAAACGATGATAAAGTTTGTTTGTCATCGAACAATAATATAATATGCAAATACCATGCGATGTCGCGTTTTATCGACACTATATTGATGATAACAAGCGAGAGGACATACAACCGACGACACTGCGGTATTAACGAGAAAATTATGAAAAATATCAATTTGATCCAGTGTGGTAAATTGAATAATTTTTTTTTTTTATGACAGGAGGGAGAAGGGTCCTGAAAAATAATTTATATTTCAAAAATATTATTTTTATTTACATTAAAAACAAGTGTTGGCTGTATTAATGTATTATATTTCAACAATGCAACGAAAAAAACAAAATCTTAAATCACAAAATCGTTAATGCGTAAATACTCCCCCCCCTCAATACTATGAACAATGCGAAAGATCAAAAAATAACTTTTTCAATTTTCCAACTTGACAAAATTTGCTACAAAAAAGCTCTCGTCTTGTTCGATTGGAACAAGATTTTTGGTAGAAAAGTCATTAACAGACAGGCCGAAAAAAATGCATCACAGTAAAACCAATTAATTCCTCGTTACGCTGAGATCTAAATACTATAAAGGTTTAAGTAATATAAACATGAAATTATTATGGCAAATTATTTTTAAAAAAAATACGAAAAATGAGACAGGAGTATGTTCCCCTCAACCCCTGACTATGCCGCTGAATACATCAACTAGTAAAAACTAACTACCAGAAACTACCTTTGAAGTTGATGACGGGAGCAAGATTCCTAGTTGAAAATTTGTTGATGTAGATAAAAAAAAAAAACTATCCATCATTTCATTACTATATTATAAAACCACTACAATATTTCTCGCTTCTGTCAGTCTAAAAATTCTACACATTATTACACTCCGTTTACCTAAATTATCGTACGGAATACGGAACATAGAAGCATAAAAAAAAACTCGTATATGTATCCCCACGTATAACGCATAATGGTAATAATTATACTGCCAAACGACCTATTTGTATTTGTTCAAAAGTGAGAGACAACACGGGTGCGTATTAACCTTCCCTACTTGAAATAAACCACAAATTGAGTCTTAAATAGAAAAGCTGAAAATATACAATAAAATAATAAAGTAAAAACAGAATTATATGAAATGGTTAATACTCGTAAATAAATATATAAATAAAAAGTGTATATATAAAAATAAAAAATAAATGAATGAATGCGTCACCTGGAGTATAATGATAAGTGTATTATACGACCGGTTTCGAATTAAAAATTCATCAGGTACATCATAGTCAAAATGTAAAATGCGACTGAATATAAAAAAATTAAATGAAGGAATAGGTACATGGAAAAAAAAATTATACAAATTGGTCATTTTACATAGAAATAAGTTATTTTAATAAGAGAGATTATTTAAAATGGGTTAGGTAGTATTAGACATAGAAATGTTAATAAATATAAATCATTTAGTTATTGTTTATTATATAAAATGTATTGATATAGGATATTTGATGGGTATTTAATATCTCTAAAAACTTCACAAAAATCTCCCTTCTTTTGAAAATGCTGGCATATATAAACTTAAATGTAACTGTAATAAATTGGAACAGGTAAGACAAATAGAAATTTTAAAATAAGATCTAAAGAACACATTTCTGAAATAAAATTAAAAAAGACGGCTCCTAATTCAAATTTCGCTTAATATGTTTTAGAAAACAACCATAATATAAGCTTTCATATTAATACAGACTTAGAGATATTAAGTACCTAAAATAACATTTAAATAAATTCAGTTATATAAGAATTACATATATATATATATATATGTATATATATATATACACCGTGAAATAAAGAAAAATAATTTTAATAGGGTTTTAAAAATAATATCTTAAATCAATACAGTTTAGATAATAAAAAAAAACTAAATGATTTATATTTCATAACATATATATGTATAATAATAACCCATTTTAAATAATCTCTCCTATTAAAATAAATTATTTCTATATAAAACGATTAATTAATGTAATTTTTTTTTTTTTTTATGTATTCCTTCATTCAATTTTTTATATTCAGTCGCGTTTTACACTTTTACAGATTTTTCTATAGCTGTTATTATTATTATTAAAAAATTGAAAAATATTTAATATTAATAGCTCCAGAAAAATCCGTCAAACACGGTGGGACACACTGTATACACATTTTTATT
This sequence comes from Cinara cedri, assembly GCA_902439185.1. NCBI lineage: Eukaryota > Metazoa > Arthropoda > Insecta > Hemiptera > Aphididae > Cinara > Cinara cedri. Next base: position 1,341,396 of record CABPRJ010002368.1, read on the forward strand.
TATATATTTATTTACTATACTTGAAAATATACGTTCTGAATTTCTGATGGAGTCAATCAATCTTTTTGTTTTTTTTTTTTTTTTTATGAAAACTCGTCTTGGTTTTGAATTGACATAGAACACTAAATTCTTTTGAAGCGTTAAGTTTTTTCATTTCTCCTCTATTTTATTTAAAACCGTGGTGGTTTTTCATTGAATAAATGACAGTTTTATGTTTACACTTAGGATACTTAAAATTCCTAGGGTCAGTTGGAGCAGAGTCAGATTTGGACCAACAGTGAACAAATTTACTCGAGTGTAATAGAAAGTATTAGCCATTTTTTTATTGTCACCATCGGAGTTATTTTATGAATATTATACATTTTTGGTAAACAATCGAAGAGCTATTCAGAGGATTCCATTTGCATCTGTGGTTCGTTTCAATTATAAAACGTTAATACGCGCACGGGTACTTAATATTGTACAGTCATATTCTATCAATGAATCGAAATTCAACAGCACTGAATATTTTGACATTGTAAATTATCATTACTATTGTGGTTTTTTTTTATTTCGATCGATAATTAAAAATAAAACAAAATAGAGAAGTCAGACGGCTATACAATTATTAACGAGGAATATTGTGTTTCTATGTAGTGGTGGAACACTTAATTATCAATGTTTGAGTGTTTGCGCCAGAAAGGAATGGTATAATAAATGTGTCCGATGTAAAACGCAAACTAAGCATCCAAATTAATACAATAATATATAAAAAAAAAAAAAAAACAATATTTTTACCTATATATTTTTAAACGTTTAACATTGATTGATTCACTTTTATTTTATAAGTCACCTATTACTCGCTAATGTAATTTTTTACGAGATTTGTTATCAATTTATAATTTAGCAAGAATTATATACCTACATAACAAACATTTTTTTTTTTTTCAAAATTGTATAGTACAATATTATCGCGGTAAAATTAAAAATAATTAATTGAACATTATTATACGCGGTCCGATGAACAACATTTCATATATTTTCAGGCTCATACTTTTGTTTCCAAATAAAACACGCTCAGATTTTAAGTGATTCGGTAATTTATTATTTAATAATAAGCTACAACAATATTATAGCATATTATGCTAATTGAAAGAATTTCAATGAGGCTGCCGCGCGCCGCCGAGAAATATTCACAGCGTACGACAGGGCAAAATGAATGCTGGCAGAGAGCGTAGGGCAAGGCGCAACGCACACCAGTGTAGTGTGGCGGTAGCGTTTTTACGGCCACCGCCACTTGCAATGAAAAAAATATTTATACTACTCGTGTGTCCATAATGTGAATGCGCACACTGGTGCGGTGTGGCGATAGTGCGGCGGTGGCGCGAAAAATCCGCACCGCACGAACCGGTCGTTTGGTGGTGTTTTCGCTGCGGTGTTTTTGGTGAAAAAAATGGATTTTTAAAACGTGAAATATTTCACGGTATTATCTATGCTGGTTATTTACGCCACGCCGGCGCTATCACGCCACATCGCACCGATGCGTGTTTAAGCGCTTTTCGCGGCGTTTTCACTACTACACTTTCTCGCTACACCACCGCTACACTACATCGATGTGCGTTGCACCCGACTCGTCAAAACAGTTTAACGCGGCCAAAATTGACTAAAATAAATATAATACTATGAACATTATAACTCTGCTGTTCATCAGTGCTCTTTCGTCCCGAACCGTAGTACTTCGTAATTTGTGTTAAAACACGTTGTACGCTTTCAACTACTTTAAATACAATCGTTAAAATTAAACAATTTAATACATTTCACATCGAGCTACGAGGTCCGCGGTCGATGACAACCCCGGATGCATACGATTACGAATAATACAATAACTCGCGAGATGATAATAATACATGCGAGTTAATGGCACGTCAATCTAAATATAGGTATTATGTGACGTACACCGCTGTACGTACGTACACACTATTGCCTATACCAAACTCCTTAAAAACCATTAAACAGCGAGAAAACCGAGATTTCATGGATATGGAATAAAACACACCGTTCAACCGTCAACAAAATTAAATCAAATTTACTAGTGTAAAATTATTGAACACAATTTATAAATGGACTTTACGTGTCCATCGTGCCCTGCAGTGTCGAAGAAGTTGATATAGACAATTTTCGAAAATAATAAAAACGTGTTAAACACGAAAATATTTTCAAATATAATACGTATCAGAACACAATATTTATACGAGTAATTTCTTGAGTACAAACTGTTTGCATATACACTGTGCAGTTATGAAATAAGTTTAAAAAGAACATTTCAAAATGGGTTTCGAGATAAAACACATAACATACAATTATTTGTGTAATATACCATTCTTCAAATTTCTTTAGCGTTTTACAATTCTTTAAATATTCGACTCATCATTCGAGGTATAAAAACGGTATTTTACATTTTTTTTAACATGAATATCTCTTTTGGCTGAAGTTTAGTTAATATTTCGCAGCGGATTTTTTTGAAATGCATATTGATTCATTATTCTCAATTATTACATAACGACTAAAACGTATCAACATACAAGTATAAATCCATCTAATGTTTTTCCCATAAGAGAGATGATAAATTTTTTGTTTTAATAATTAACTTTTAAATTTTGAGTATTGAACACTGCAGAAAATACGAAGTTCCTGTCCAATGATACTTTATTTGAAATATTTTTCGGCATATTATAAACAAAGTATATACTATATGTACGTAGTATCGACACTGCACAAAAAATTAAGCAATTTCATAGGCCAATTTAAAGATTTGCAGCCCTTTTAATAGGGATTCTTACTAATCTAAGAAATACGAATAAATGATAATAAATTAATTTAAACAAATTATGTTAGTTGAAATTTGATATTTCTCCAAGGAAGAAAGTGTCCTAAGTATAACCAACTAACTAAATAACTACTAATAGACCTAGTCAATGAAAAGTCACCATGGGGATAGATGAAATCATGAACTAAGATATATTGGACTGAAGTAGAATAACTCTTCAGAGGCCTTCAATTGTTTCCAAGTTAAAATCGAAAAGTAAAAGTAGGGGTAAAAGCGTCATATATATATATATATATATATATATAAGAATTAAAAATAAAAAAGAACGGACATACTTCGCATGTGGGCGCAGTTACTGTTGTAGGTGGGAAGTTGGAAAGATAGGATACAGACAAGAATTTAATGTATATCTATAAGCAATGATAAACCATTGCTAACAAATAAATGATTCTAAGCGGAGTTCAGTTGATATTGGTATTTTGTCAGCAATACATATGTAATATTATGGAAAAATTATTTCAACAATGTGTTTTTCCATGACAACAATGATTGTTTAAAAAATATTAAAATAATAAAAACTTAATAATAACAAAAAGTAAATAAAAACGGTTGCCAACGACAACCTTATTTTTAATCTTTCAATCTTTTCTAACATAAAGCACCAGGTTTTCCTTATTATTTCGAATATTAATGAGAATTTCAAAAAATGTCCTCTTTAAAGTACCACCCAGAGAACATTTTCTTTCAGAAAAGGTGTTGTACTTGATAATCAGAGTAGGCTTTTTGGTAGAAAGTGTTTACATTAGAAAAAAAAAGAAAAGAAATAAACATAATTGTAAAACGAATACATTCCTCGCTCCACTCAGAATCTAAAATAAAACATAAATATTATGTTAGTTAGGAACTAGACGTGCTTTTATTTTAGTTGTACCAGTTATGGTCAAGAGGTAGAGTGTCGAAATATTTGAGGGTATTGGTTGTTTCTCTACTATCTCATATCATGTCAATTATATTTAATTCCATATAAATACTTATTTAATATAATAGCGAAGAAAGTTAATGATTAAGTTAGTAGATTATGTTAGGACACCTAATCTAGCCTATTGTGAACTTAAAAACTAATCAATGAAAACCCATGAGTTAAAGAAGGAATAACTATGGAAAATAATGAAATAATTTTAGCCTATGATTGTCGGATTCGAACCAGACAACGTTGATTATATGGACATCGTGTTTTTCATTGAAACACCATCAGATGTCATACAGAAGTTTGTAAATTGTGATAAGTTACCGATTTCGAATAGTGAATTACGTGAATTAGCTATTTAAATTGTCTTATTTTCTGTGTAGCGCAGAGCCCATGTACGTTTTGTTAATATTATGCCAACGAGTCACTACTAATAACATTGCTATGGGAGGGTACTAAGTTATATAATTCCTGCTACAAATCGTATAATTATCGCATTCTTTTGGTTTTTTTTTTTTTTCTAAACCGTTTTTCTATAAAATGGATAAAGAAATATCGCACGTTACAACATTTGGGCGATGATATACTCAGAGGGGTGTATATTATTGAGTGAAACACTATATAAGTTCATATCTTACCTGATAACATTGTTTTCAAAATAATTCTCATATTATCACATTATTATGTATCATGCATCATTTGCATCGAGGCCGAATTAACACGAAAATAGCCTTGGTCTCTCAACAATAATTATCCGGCAAAACAAAAATTACTAATATTATCACACGCAATACATAGTTTAAACATATCTATACAAAATGCATAGAAGATAATCGCTCGCGGTTACCGTGGCAATGTGGTTAATGGCACGATATCATGTGTTTTCGTGAATTTATAATAATTATTACTAATACATAATTGTCGGAATCAAATTAAATAACAATAATAAAAAAAAAAAAAAAAAAAAACCCAAAAGAATTTAAATCGATTAAAATAAAAATAGGTAATAACAAAAGGACGAATTATCAATTTCATTTTGAATTATATAATATTTGTATAATCGTCAAGTATAATATATTATATATAATATGACGCCTACAACGGGGATGATTTTGAAAATTGGTACAGTCAGAGGGTATAGAAAAATGTATTTTAACATCATATTTAAATGTTCACCCCTACTCCTTACACCATGAATATTTACTTTTGATTTTCAAATGGCGACCCCCTTGTTCAACAAAGTTTCGGCGTAAGCATATTTTTCTAAGTAGTTTGATGTGCGTAACACCGATATCGCGAATATAACAGTTTAATATGGAGAAATAAGGAAGTGTGAAAATATTCATATCCAAAAAAAAAAAAACAAAGTCTAATAAAGTAATATTTTACTCAACATTTTCGTAAATAATAGCTGGATTGTGATAAAAAAAAATCACTTACATATATATTATATAAAGTACTATTTTTTATAATTTTTCTATACTATATTTAGGCAGACCTTTCGTCAGTTTTTGCCACTCTACCCCTATAATAATATACCGGATGATCCATTTAAGTGGGTACACTCACATCTCGGAAAGTATCTCGGAATTTTTTTCTAGAACATTTAAGAGAGCTGCTTTACAATTTTATAATTATGTTATTTTTTGTCACCCTTATTTTTAGGGATAAAACCATTACCTACTTTTGACTTTATAAACACGCCGCGCGCGTAAATTGAAAACACAATAGCTATTATTGTATTATTAGGTAAACTTTCATGCAGTGGCGTGGGACCGAAAATCTTCCAGTACCTATAATAGAAAAGAAGAAAGAAAAAAAAAACGTGAAATACAAGCTGAATATAGATTATACAATATCAATCAATGATTCCTAGAACAAAGTCACGATTGCAGAAAATCCCAACATAATCTAAAAAGACATTTTTCGAACGAGTTGCAGATAATATGTACAGGTCCGTGCGACAATATAATATTGAACAAATTTAAATAATTCAAAATATTTCCCCAGAGAAATTAATGTAGTAAGGAAAATCATTATTTTTTTTTTTTTCACGGACATTTACAATGAAAAATAACTGTATTCATATATTATTATAGCGTAATACGACACGCGCATATTTTCAAGACTTAAATATAGCATTGCCTAGGTATATATAATATTAATAGGTGTATGCCACACCTATAAACACCTGCAGAATTCCGGTTAATTATTATGGGTATACAATAACAACGAGATTATTAAAATTCCTGGTGGAGAGATAATTTGTTGATTACGCAGTAAAGTAAGGACGGGTAGATATTCCGGAAAAAAAAAACGGTTACCGGGTTACCGTGGCGGTCAACGACGGTATATCGTTTGGACTGGTATGAACTCACGTACGCATTTATAGGGCTGCGGTAAGTTCCGGCTTCGATAAAATGTTCCCGGAACAGAATTTTTGATTAAATATATTCCCAGTTTTAAAAAAAGAAGTACAAAATATTTAATACAAGTCTAAGAGCCGAAGACACGAGAACTCGACAATTAAACTTATAATGAGGTTTATACTTTTGAGTTTTAACTTAACGGTCCTGTTCGTGATTTTTTGCAAATTGAAAATGCAGATAAGTTTTAAAAAATAGTTCTACCAATTTAATTATAATGTTAAAGACCTTGCGAGTGTCTGGTTATTTTTTTTTTTACTCATGCACGCTTTACACGAAAACTCTTATGTCTCATAAAGTGATTAAATTTTGATAGTATTTTTTAATTTATTAAAACGAACAACTTCTAACAAAGCGCCTTTTTTAAAAATTATATTTTTAAATGCGATAATCAGAGTGAATATAATCAATTTGCACAGGTTTTTTTTAAATATTTCTTTATTGTAACTTTTGATTGAAATATTGAATATTAAAAAAATGGAAGTCCATTATAGAAAGTTTTTCCTCTTTTCTATAAGAAAAAAAGCGAATACCGCTGAGTGTGCTCCTGTTTTAGAAGGGAAACTGGAAGAGTGGATACATAAATTAATTTAATTTACACCTATACGAGACGATAAAAACCACTGTTAACGAAATACAATTCTAAAAAAAGTATTATTAAAGCATTGTTTTTTCCCAGATTACTAAGATAAGCCAGAAATTAACACAAATTATACAAACAATTTGCCAGTTTTTCCCATTTATTAAATACATTGTTAAGGAACTATAACTACCGCTGTTAATGTCGTTATTATTATTATCTACACTGTTATTGATTTATTTATTTTATTTCTAAGTTATTTTATATTTTTTAATTATTATTATTATTATTTTGACTATTGTTTTGATGTTACATGTTTTATTTACTTATTTATTTACTATTTTATTTTGTAATTATTATTGTTACCATTGTAACTTGTATTATCGACTAGCCGAAAATGTCATGTGCATAAATAAATAAAATAATTGCAAGGGAAATCAAAGAATGACCTCCTAACGTACCAACTAAATCAAAAATTCTAGAAGAAAGTTTCTATAAAGTTTTTGATTGTAAGACATCCGGTTGAATAGTTTTTAAATATAATATAATAAATACCCCTTTAAAATAACACATCTTAATAAAATAAATACTTTTTAATACTTGTTAATCTGAGAAATTAAAAAAATTATCGAAATCAATCACTGTACGAGTCGTGAAAGTTTGGGTTCCCTAAATATGAAAAAAAAAATGATTGAAATGTTTGTTAAAATTTGCTAAGTCACAAGCAAGAATGTTAAGTCGACTTTAGTTGAAGTTCTTAAGTGGTTTTAATTGTTTTAACATAAAATAAATTTTGAATAATATTTTTACATACAAAAATATGCAAGTATTTTTATTATAGTGTGGTTAAGTAGTTTAGTCATTTAGTATATTAAGTTCTAATAGAGTGTAGAAAATATCTTTTTTAGTATATTATGGTAACCGACTAGGTAATTAATTTTTATTATTTTAGGAAAATAAACTCATTTTATATTGTTTTTAAACTATTAAAGAAGAAAAAATAAGTTAATTTTGCATTTTTTTAAACATAAATTATAAATTGATGACTCGTTTAAGTACCCAATTTAAGTTATTTTTTTATACGATTTCCAAAAGAGTTTGGCTTATGATTGTCTAGGCTAAAATTGTATAGAATTTTTAGTAGATACAAATACTATTAACACATGAACTTTAAAATAATCTGTCCATTAAAATTTTTTACGATTTAGAATAAAACTAGATAACTTCGTTTGCCTATACAAATTTTACAGGTAATAATAAATATAATAATGTAATAGACTGTAATGAACTATAATAATGTGACATTTATATAATAACTGTATAGTATTATTATACTTAATGTTAAATCATTATTTTTTAGTAGAATCTAGTCGTATCATTATTGTATTAAATTAAAGTTGTAGGTAATTTAAAAATGATGATGTTCAACTTTATGTATTGAAAGCCACGATAAATCATCACAATCAACACGAAATTCTGAGCGGAGCTCGGCAAACTTTTAGGATTATATCTACTAATTACGATATTTTATAACCATGCTTTTTCTTACAGTCAAGGGTCAAGGTAACATAAAAATTATTGAAAATAAAATCTTTTTGTCAGTATTTTTACATTTTTTATTAATTGAAAACAAAATTTTCCGTGGATAAAAAACACTTGCTAGTAAAACTACGCAATTACGCTCAAAATTAAAAAAAAAAAATATTTAAGAAAAAAAAGGTTTAATAGAGTTGTAACATGTTAACACGTTATAGAGTACCTAAATAATTTTCTAAACCGTAAAAGATTCATCGAACATCAGTGACCATCTTGGAAACTGCGAGTTTATCACGATCATTAATATTTTGATAATATGAGTTTTGTGGTGAAAGAAATTATGATTTACCAGTTAAAAAATTACCATGGACGTAAAAAAAAAAGGTTTACAACGTGGACATACGGCAAAACGTAACGTCTTGGGCCTTCGTATAGTATAAAATATTATGTGTCCGAACGAGTTTCCTCCTGAAATTACGTACAATTATTTCATAACGCAACACAACACAATAATATTATTGCGGATGAAACTTGAAACTTCATTAGCAATGCAAGATAACATATAACAGCATCTAATATAATAAGAAATTCTTTCCGACGAAGCTAATACATTTTTATTTCCCTCATGTTCCTATGACACGTAATGATGTAGGGGAAAAAACTAGTAAAGTAAAAAAAAAAAAAAAACAAACAATATATTTATATTCTTATTCATAAACTTAATAATTGATAGGTATACGTATACTGGAGAAATGTAATTATCATAAATAAGCGGGTGTTGAGAAGAAAACAATTTTTTTTTGGCTAACAATATTGTAAATAAACGAAGGCAATAAATTGATCCGCCACGATAGTTTTATGCATTTTGGCACTCCATCAAGAAATGTTGTTGCGTGTCCCTGGTAGTAAGTATGCTAAAATAATTTAGTACAATACAGATATTGTCACAGAGATTATATTATTATATTATTTTAATGTTTTATTATTGAACCTGTAATACTGGTTTTTTTTCGGTAACGAGCTGGAGTAGAAGATTTTTCACCAATCGAAAATATGTGAACAGTGTGATTTAATTTTCGCGGTTTGTGTCGGAAAAAAAATACGTTAACTACCCTATACAGTACACCATATAAAATCTGTATATCAAATTTATTTCTACAATATTAGTAGTACCTATACAATTATTGTATTTTCAAGTTAAACATAGTTTGAAATAAAATTTCCAAAATCAAATACGTGTCGCGTTGAAAAACAATCGTTTGTAAAAGTTGTTAGAACTGTACAGTCTTAATTAACTATCATGATATTGAACATCCATACAAATTATAGGCTTGGCAAAAATTCATAATATACCGACAAATTATTAGACAATTTCTGAAACTATTATGGAGTACCTCTTATAAAATGGATATAATGTAATCTTAGGACCGAATATTTTCTGTGATCTATACGATGTTGTATTATAGAGAAAACAGTAAGAGGACGTGATGTAATTGGATTGTAAAATCAACTAAACTCTTTCCTTATTTATAATAAAGCTACCAAATTTACATAACACATTATGATTTGATACCTACCTCTACTATAAATACGGAAATAGTCTAGTCGAATTACATAATAAATAATAATTGTAATTCAAAGTAAATTCGAATATCTTCGAGTTGATTAATTTTCGTTTTTTGGCAAATTTTTCGAAATTTGCCTATAATTTATTATGGGTTCCACGTCCTATATTTTTAATACTTAACAATAGACAACTGAACGGATTTGAGTCAAATTGAATAATACCTATACTTATACCTATAATAATTAACAAATAAAATGTGTATAAATTAAATAAATGGTTACTGTGAATGTTTTTGAGCCCAAAGCATACATAAATATACAACAGAAGAAAATAATAGAAATAGTCTTCTTTAAAGACGTATGCAAAGTTTTTAGAAATTTAATATAAAAATGTATAAATTAAAGAAGGCTGAAAAAAATAATACTTATAATGAACGAATAAACAATGTACAATACATATTATTTGATATCTTTTCGATACAGAAATCAAATGGATACTAAACAAAAAGCTTAGCGTTGATAAAAAATTGAAAAAACCTTATTTGATAAGAACGAGGAAAAACAAACACTTAAAAAACCACGTATGATGATATAGGTAATAAAAAAGAATTTAACAAAACGAAAGTAGTGTATTTTAAATTGTGTACCTACGTCAGAATATTTTATTATAATAGAATCTGATAACAATGAACCGATGTGTTTAAAATTTACAAAAAAAAAGGCGAAACATACTTCGCACGTGGGTCAACCTAAAGACCAAGGTTTTCCTCATATATCACTTGAATATTAATGAGAATATCAAAAAATGACCACTTTAAAATACCACTCAGAGAAAATTTCCTTTCAGAAAAGGTACTGTACTTGATATTCGGAGTATGCTTCCTGGTAGAAAAAGTGTTCGCATAAAAAAAAAGTAAACATCATTGTAAAATCAATACATTCTTTGTTCCATTCAGAATCTAAAAACGAAAGTTTGTGTAAGTTTTTATAGGTACCTTACACGAACAATAAATTTATATCTGTACTATTTATTGATAAAAACTCGAGTAAAAGTTAAGAGGTTCTCCCGGACACTACATAATCAATTCGAAAAAGTATAAATACCGAAACGAAGACGAATGTCGAAAATTTAGAAATAAAAATGCAGACATTTAAAAAAAAAAAAAACATTTCATTTAAATATTTATCCTAACCAAACCTAACATAATAGTTAAAGTGTTCTACCAAAATGTCCACACTTAAATATGTTATTACGATCTTTCAATTCGTTTTTACAAGTTTTAACTCTGGAGATAGTTTTTACTCAGATTATCGTCAAGCATTTTTTCGTAGATTTATTTGTGTCGTATAACAGCATCTTTCAACGTACGGGTAAAAAGAACATTTCATCCCTGCAATAATGACACTAAGAAAACATTTTGATCTCTCCTGTATTATTTTAAACCTTCGGTAAAATTTAAATAACAAAACGATATTAAAATAATATTATTATTTAATATTAGTTTAATTTTTAGATACTTGTTTAGTGTTTTCTCAATTTCAAACATATTCGGACTACTGATGATTTTTGAAAGTACGTTAATCACAGAGAATATAAGCTCAAATTTAAAATTCTAAACGTGTAAATTTCCGACTGTCCGATTATTTCAGACAACACACGATGTTCATCAAAAGCTACTAATAACGAGTCTCATGATATTTGTGTTTTGTAGTTGAGTTTAGGGCACAACCTAACCTATAATAAATATAATTTAATAGAGCTTCAACGAGTGAAATTTTTCATTTTTTTTTTTATCGAGATATACGTGTTTTGTATTAACTTAATTTCTCTTAAGTTGTTATATAAAAAAAATGCTTTGTGTTAATCATTTGTCAGTATTAGAAAATTGTATTTAATAGGGTTAAAACCGTTAGAGTGGGCACTTTAAAACTCCTTTATCACTTTTGTTTTTTTTTGAATATTTTTAAGTACTTTTTGATATTGTAGATTTTAAGGACATATTAATCCGGTCTCTGATTATAAGCATTAATAAATTATTAACGAATGAAAATATAAAAAAAAAAAAAAATCATTCGAAGAAACCCAAGTAAATAATTTTTTTTATAAAACGGTATAAAATTTGCTTTCAACCCAATCGGATAGAGACGCAAAAGTGAAAATCCGAAATGCCTTTGTAGCTATACATTACGCGCAAGACAGACATAGAAAACCATAAGATATTAGGGACGAGTGACGGGGTAATATAAACCGAAATCGAATTTATGTAAATGCCGTTTACATTTTATTGTAAAAAACAATCAATTTATTTGGTAATTTTGTATAACACTTGCAGTAAATAAAAACTTACACTTAGCCATAATTTTAACAACGAGTCTCGTAAGTATATAGCCATTTACATTTATTCTACTTGATATTTACGTTACACTTAAAATTATTTGAGTAACTCGTAAAACTCAAGTGCATTGCACCGACAAAAATTTTAAATTGAAATTGCCTTAAGTCAAACTTAAGATAAGTATACACGTTAACTGAAACTTAAGTGGGTCGAGTCGAACTCATAACTTGATATTTTGATGATGATGACATTGGCATTCAAAGGTGATTCGGGTTGACTAAAGGGTCGACATTATTTGCGTTCTTGAGTTATTGAATACGATACGAACAGTGGCGTAACCATGATTTTTTAAGAGTGGTGTTTTGTAATTTTGTAACTTTTTTGTGCGCATGTAACACACATAACATACATATATTTAATAATTATCTATGCGTTACACATCTTGTATATGATGCATAATTACATATAGTTCAAATTGAAACTTTTGACATAAATATAGTCAAAGGGGGGTGTTCGAACACTAAAACACCCTGCCCCGTTACGCCACTGGATGCGAATTCAAAACGATTTAGAACACCCGAACAAATTAATCAACGAGTAAATGGTAAACAGAAGCGTGCAAACTGCCGGAATGATGCTAAATGTACACTCACGAAATATATTCTACTAGGTAACGTCGTAATAAAAAAAAAAAAAATTAAATTTGTTTATAATTTATGGGAATTTTCTATTTATTACTATTACTGATAACAGAAAATTAACTTATTGGAGTTGATAACTATGACAATCGACTGACAAACAAGTTAAGCCGTTTACCTTATTACTGTTTGTCGGTGCAACAAATATAATAGGTATTCTGCTTAAATCAACCAGACACCTAACGATGAATCGAACACAAATATTATCGTGTACGCGAATACTAAGTGTCGAATCATCGGCGCAAATGGATTTCAGTAAATTATTCGAAAACAAATTGGCGAATTTTGAACAATTTTCGCTTAACAGTCGTCCGTAGCCCGGCGTACACGTCTTATGATCACTTAATATTAGTTATTACGCGCATCCGGCGCGGCCCGTTGACCCCGTTACCGACTGCGTGTCGGTGACTGGCAGTCAACAGCAATTCTACGGTGTGCTTTGTTTTCGCGAACACGGTGGGACGAAATGTCGCAAACGGCAGGGGCGAAAAATACCTGTGCCGCACTCGATTCGGCGCGAAATCGCACGCGAGGGGGACGAGCGCCGCGTTTCGTTGCGGTTATCAACCGGACAGAAAATTCTAGAATAGGCGGGCTGCTGCTGGCCCTGGCTACTCCGATCAATGGAGCGCCGTGCGCGTGTCACGAAAGTGCGAACCGCGGCTTTATCACCGTTAACGCCGAACAGTGGAAATAATATTGTGCACCACACAATAACACAACGTTATTAAATCGCAGTTATTGGCCGGGTGCACAATATTACAATAACAATTTACAACGTTCGGGTAATGTTAATATTACTTACTCTAAACACTCGGGGTTATCATTACATCGTCATTGTTCATGTAACATTATTCGATTAAACAACGACGGTCGTACTATAAGGTACCTATATCGTAAATCGTAATTCATTTATTTATTACCTCTGTTGTACACGTACGTCGGCATGATAGTTTTTCCCGGGCTGTTCGACAATAATAATCGATATGTAGTGGTGCTATTGTGTTATTATTATTAAGATTATTGTTATGATTATGATTGTTATTATGACAAAAACGACGAGAACGACGACGGCGACGGAATGTTTAGGTACAACTGTGTGAACCTATAATACGATGTCGACGACCACCACAAAATACAAACACACGCATACACACACACACACACACACACACTGTTGTAACTGTTACGGACGAAAAACGAAAAAAAAATAAAAAATAAAAAAAAGGTGTCGGTATATTTAAATATTATAGGTGATAATATCAATTAATTATTAGTCATTACGAGACCGCGTAATAACGGTATTAGTTAATAAAACGATAACGGAAAAAAAAAACACACGAAATACTCATATATTATTACTCTTCGACCTCTATAACCGATATGATATTAGGTGTGTAATACTATCCGCGGTGGTAAGTTAGTCCGTACTACCTATAGACAGGTACTACTCCGTTTATCTGCCGTCAATTTGTTTTATTTATTACACACGACTGTGTTATTATTGTTACGTATTTTATTATTGTACCGTCGTCGCCACCACCGCCACACGACGCGATTACGTATACAATATTACTGCACAGCTCCACCAACGATGACCACCACGTCCGTTGAGCCGTCAACCGGGTAATGATACGTTTTTCGCGTACATTATGTATGATGTTGTTGTGGTTGTTGTTGTTGTTGTTGTTGTTGTTAATCGTGTGCGTTCCCGTGTGTTGACGACTGGCATAACCTTTAACGGCGCGGCGCGCAGAACGCAAGTGCCCGATACCGTAGACCGTGACCACTGCGCAAGCGCCGCAACCGCGCCGTCCTCGCGACGGGCCCCGCGGACGGTGCTGCCGCGGCTGTGACGCGTGTTAATATTCGCACCGCGCCAGGGTTCGGTTGGTGACGTATCGCGCCGTCGCGTCGCTCGTCCCCGGCAACTAACGAGGATTTTTTTTTTTTTTTTGTTAAATATGATGTAACGCACGCACGCGAGCACACACGTTTCGGTCGCTCGCGAGGACAATGGAATGAATTAATCTTTACGCGGAAACGTAAACCGCGTTGCGGCGGCTATGCGTACATGCGTATACATGTAGAGAGAAACGAATTGGAAAAACAACGTGCCGGACAAGTCCGATAAGTTAATTTGCAATAAGTGTACGCATTGCACGCAGACCAAACGGCTTAAAAGCTTTACGCCGAGTGGTTATCACTTGTCGGTCACGCGATTTACAGAGCAATAAAATGATTACCACAGTATTAATTGTATTGTCGAACAGAGGACAACAATTAATCAACCCGCAAAACGGAGTCAAAGTGTTTAAAACGGCCGGTAGAATTTGCGCGAGGTACCCATGTGGAGGCGATGGACGGGCTGATACAATATAATAAAGTGAAAACAATTTGGAATCCAAATATTATAAAAATAGTGCTGGGTAGTAAATTTAAGAAAATAAGGAATTGTTATAATTTTAACATTATGTTTTCTAAGGAGGAGGCATTCTTTTGATATTGCAGCGAGTACCGAGAAATGTATTGGTTTCAATATGATCTGATAGTTTTTTTTTTCTATTTGAACAACGTTTCTACCTACAAAAATTCTGCTTCGATCATCAACTTCAAGGGTGGTTTCTGGCTAGCTAAATTTCGTTTATTGCAGTATGCTTCATGAAACGGTGATATCTGGTGATTTCTCTTCAGCAATCGGTAAACTAGGAATTCCATTATATAAAAAAAAAATACGACAAGCGACATTGAAACCGGTATACGGAACAAATTTTTGAACCCACTGGTTTATGGATAAATCGCCACATGGCACGCGGCGGTCAACCGCCCGTTTTTGTTTAACCTAATCTAACCTAACCCTACCTAACTAATCAGTGCAATGGGGTTTATTTACGGATTTTCCAAACAATGTCTAGTAAAATCCAGGAAAATGTACACAATGACGGTTTCTGTAATTTTCAATTTTGTTTTAGACTCTGGTCGTATACAGACCAATAATGTATTGGTTTTACTAAGATCATAATAAAACCAGGATCAACTTGAAAATGATTATCGGTGTAAGATTTCTGGTCGAAAGTGGCTTAAAGACAGAAAAAAACACATCAGTGTTTGGTGTTTTTTTAAATTTATCAAAATTTATTTGAACTTTTCTCATAATCGTTTTACCAGTACAACGATGTATCCCTATTTATCCTTTACCTCACCGACTTGCCACCTACAACAAAGGCCCGCCGTAGACATGAAATATCTTTCATTGGCAAAATATTTTTACCCAATATTCAACCGAAATACCAAAACAAACAAAAATGGTAAAAGTATTTTATGGAAATAAAATGAATGTAAACAGATAGAAGGTCTTAAAATATGAAAATTGTCTAAAATAGAAATTGCACAGTAATTATACAAATCGATGTCACCGGGGCCGGCGGAAATCGCAGACAGCTTAGACAACGCCAGCGGCCGAATTTTCTTAGTGTGCACACAGCCGTACTGAGGATTTAAATTGGTCCCTAGGTAAGTGCGAAAACCGAAAACCCCTTTCGAAAAACTAATGAACATAAAATAAAAGGTTAATTGTTTAATTTTAATATTTGTATTTTTAAAGATAATAGTTGATATCCGACAGTTAACTAGATGGAGTTTTGGTTGAGACGGTATACACGTACGAGTATAATAAAGCGATTAATAATTTTGATAATAAATATTACATTATATTAACGTGTGTAGTACCTATTAATTGGTATTATTATTTATGTTACGATAATTGAAAGCGTATTATTAAAATTATTCGGTCTCATAATTTTGAATAGTCAACGAGTGTTCACTGTTAACTGTCTAAAAATAATATGCAAGCTATGTTTACAATAGTATATACTTTAATTCAATTATAATAATTAAATGGAGTCTAATTAATTTTAACTTCTTCATAGAACGTTAACATTGTTTTTGTATGATACGACTAAGAGAGATGCAAAACGATAGGGTGGCAAATTTGAATTTTGCCAATGTATACATTTTTCTAGAGCCGGTCTTCGATATCACTAAACCAAAGCTATAATAGGTACTTCAAACTTATTGATTTCGCGATTTTACCTTTAATGCTTTAACAATTATACATAATATAATGCGTACTATGCATTATATTTTATACTTATTCAAACAAGTATAGTTCAAAATTCCAAAGTATTATTCATTTGACCTAATGTACTTTTTCAAATGTTTTTCTGATCTTTACACACCGCCGTGTGTGCAAACGACTAAACAAGTTAATAATTAGACGACATGGATAATAATCGGTAAATGGTGTTTGTTTTTCGTGTTTTTGAATATTATTTTGATCACATAATAATAGAAAAAATTATAATTTCACTTCGATGAATTTTCAGACCAAATAACACAGGTCTATTAAGTTTTTCTAACCGAAACGTGACCTCGCGATCGCTCGATGTTAACGTTTTTCTCGCGGAAATCGAACTTGGAAATTTGATATACCTACCAGCATTACATCATAAAAGTATACGATTACCAATTTGTTATAGCAAAACTTATATATAATGAAATATTTGAACATTTTTTTTTTTTGCACTATTGCAGTTTTATGGCACCAAAGTGATTTCCGAGAAATAAAAACGTTGATGCCAAAGCTTAATTGGATATAATATTAATTCAGTTAAGTCGATTGTTTATTATGTATTAAGTTCAGTTATAAAAGACAATTTGAAAATAAAATAAATTAATTTTTTGACGCTAATAATATATTACAGTGAAAAATGAAAATCATCAAACCCTCAGAGTTGCATTTTCAGATAATATAGGTAAGTACCTCCTATAGGTCATAATATTTTATTCACATATTATTCAGTTATTGAGTATGAAAAAAAAAAAAAAAAAAAAAAATTAAAATCATCGATATATGGCGGTGTAATTATTCAAAATTATAGTTATTTATTAAGTAAATTAAAAATCAAACGTTTAAAGCCGAATCAAAACTTTTTAACTCGTTAATGTAATATAATAATGTCCAGCCTTGGGCCTTGGTTACAACTATAATCGCGGATTCGCAGTTCAGAATCTAGAAAATACCATATAAAGTGCCAAACGACCGTATCGAATCCAACGAAGGGGGTGGGGGAACGTATTGACCACTGTACAAAATACACTCGTGTCAGGCATCCGGCGCCGAAGTTTTATCACATAAATATTATAACCGAGCTTAGAAAATTAAAAAAAAAAAATCCGTAAATTATCGTTCGCGCATAATATAACACCGTTTTAAAAATAGCAAATCACGATAAATATTTATGACATATTTATATTCGTTAATTTATGTCCGTGGTTAAATATATATACAATTTTTTTTTTTTTTGTTTCCTTATAATTATTATCAAACCCGCTGAATTTTTACACGGGTTTTTTTTCCCTAGATAGTTGTACCTACTAGCTCTGTTGCATTACATACATAATCAAATATTATTTTTAATTGTCAAAGTATTAAATGCATTTTATACATATTATATATTTACATATGTTGTGTCCGCGCGAATAACTAAAAATGTGTATAAGAGTGATTTGATAAAATTTAAAAAACGTGTTGGTTTATAAAATGTAATGTAACTCACCCCAAACCGCACGACAGGACATTGGCCAAGCAGACACTGAAAATAGGAGATACAAAAAAAAAAAAACCCATTTTATTATAATAAAACCTAAAAAGTCTGCGAGTAAAATACTAAAATATATACCTAATAGTAAATGTAGTATAAATAATTCAAGTTCTAGCAACTTTACGTTCACATCTACAATAATGAAAAGCCATCTTAATCTGAGGTAACAATTTAAAGTATATTTGACTATTATAATTGCAAGTCAAATAATTTAGCTACTTAATAATCATTAAAAACTGTGTATTCAAATTTAAATAATAAAATATTAAATTAAAAAATTAAACAATAACATTAATTGAGTTATTGAATGTGAAATAGTAGACGAAATGGACTTTGATGATATTATTGACACATTTGCTGACCTCAAATTAAGAAAAATTAATTTTTAATTATTACTGTTATAAGTGTAGTTACTAACAATAATAATATATTAAATATTTATAAAAATATACAATAATTTAATCACAATATAAATGTGTGTACGATACAAAATATGTTTTTGGACGTGCCCAATGCCCATCTATTAAAATTAACAAAAAGCATATTTACGGATAAAATAAAGGTAACTGGTTGGGTAAAAGTCGAGGTACTGGTAAAAGTATTACGTAAAAATATTTACGTATTTTGACATTTTCAAATGGAGAAGCTACTGCCTACGGGAATGCTATTGTGTTTATGTGGAAAGCATCACATTTTGTTTGGTAGACTCTGCTAAAAGAGTTATACTTCGGGCCCCGCAAGTTGTAAGTATCTGAATACAGACACACAATAATTGACTTGATGGGTAGATTACACAATTAAATAATTTCTCAGTACTGTTTTTAGGATAGGTCGTCTTGCGCAGGATTTTCTATACATAATTTCTCAGACAAATAAGCGTGTACATCAAGATTATTAAATCGAACACTTATATTATAATAAGTTACAATCTTACGCGCGACCCTTTCTTTTACATGTTCTACCGGTTAGGTTAATTTCAGCTACAATTAAAATGCAAATAAAATGGAACGTTTGAAAAACGTAATTTAATTGTAAACCTTTGTATGGACTTTAAACAGCATAACAAAACAGCAGTTAAATTGAAACGATTAAGGTTAAATACAATTCGAGTGCAACAATGCATTATAGAAATGTATACATTTCTGAAGACTTGACCTGTCACTGACTTAAACTGGCAACATAAAAAAAAATGTAAAAGGATATTTAAAAACAATAAAAGATATTTCAATATTACAAAAATTATATGACATTAATTAGGTATAGTTTAAAAACCACAATTGTTTAAATATACCTACATAGTTTTTTATAAATATACATAACTATTATTATAGCTGTGGACAAAAACACAGCAACTTTTAATATCATAAAAAAATGTTTTCGGAACCGTTGCCAGATTTAAATTTATATAAATACGAATAGTAGAAAAAAAATAGTTTAAATATATTGGTACTTCATTTGTTTATCAAGTAAAATATCATCCCAAGTTCGCTAAAAACACAACGGTTACTTATTATTTAACGTCGATTTTGAAATATTGCTGCAGTATAAAGAAAAAAATATCTTGTTTTGCCTTATAAACAAAACAAACAATATTATTCATACCTACTTATATTCGATTACATTACATTAGTGTTAATTTTTTTTCAACGTTGAAATCGAAATCACGTGTTCGTTATTATTGTCGTTTTAAATAATATCTACGTTAATTTAAAAACAAAATGTAACCGTACGAAAAACTTAAAAATGATTCAAAATTCGGTATTCAATGACGGAGACGAAAATAGCAGTCTAAAATTAACCGTTAGCAAAAACCAATTAGCTCGATCAAATGATTCGCGTATAATTTCCACATAAGACTGTGATGCCGCGATCATAATAAAAATGGTGACGTCTTTACGCTGCAACGACGTAATAACGAAAAATAAGAACAAAAACGATCATAATCAAAAAGCTATAGATGCCAAGTTGAATTTATATAAGAGCGCGCAAAATAAATTTCAACTGAAAGTGTAATAGTTTAATTCAAAGCTACAAAACGATCAAGAAACTACAATCGGAAGACGACGGTTTGAAACTCGAAGATCTTGGGACCACGGTAAATACGATCTATTTTCACTACGGGTATTTACCTTACCTATCACTATTATTATAATAAAGGTACATTAAAATTGTTGTATACGTTGTTTAGGTAAAAAATATTGTCGGAAATCATTTTGGAATAAAATTTTCAAAATCAAACGACGACGCGTCGAAAAAAGATCATGCAATTCCTGTTTCTAATCTAAATCGACCGTCAAGTCTGGATATTAACTTTTCAACTGGTTATCGAAATTTAGATTTAGCGATAAAAGGAGTTTTTGAAGACGTGTGAAAAAATTAATTGGACATTTCTGGAACTAATGTGAAGTATGATTTTTGGCGTAAACTTATCATCGAACCGAATTATTTCTGCGATTTGTACGATGTTAGAGAATACTTGATGAAAAATATGTTTAACAAAGAACAGACGACCGAACAGAGACGATTGGAAACAAATTAAGTACTATCTATAATCATTTACAATTATAAATTATAGATATAATAAACGAGTTCAATGAAAGTCTTATGCCTGAAAATTCACGAATGAATAAAATAGTGTAAGTATTGAAAAACCATCGAATAAAGACGACTCTGAGAAATTTGATATAAATGAGATCAAACTTCAAACGGCAAAAGAAGATTATAAACATAAAATAAATGCGAAATTAAAGCTGTTAGAAACGGAAAACCAGAAATTAATGGAAAAAGAGGCTGGATATTCTCTAAACAAATAAAAACCCTAACAGGAGAGTTATCGTTGCGCGACAGAAAATTGTTAAACATTAAAGAACGCGCAACGTTGTTAACAAAAGAAAAAAATGATTTGATTAGTACGATTGAAAAAATGGAAATAAAAGACTAAGGTTTCCAAACACTGCCAAATCGATACGTAATAGAGCAAGAAAACAACAAACGTTTGAGAAGTATAATTGAAAACGAATATAACAAAGTTATAATGTAAATTTTGTATACGAAATTAATAAGTAATTAAAAACCCCAAAAAAATATGACTATCATACCACCTATATTATATTATTTTGTTTACTCTATTTCAAGTGCACCTATTTTATCTAAGTACACATTTAAAATATATGATCATAATATGTTAACTATACATGTTATATTGGTATTCGTAAAAAATTATTTTTAAAGCAACAAATTATCCCTTATAATTTTATAGACAAATAATATTTGCAATCTCGCGGGTGGGTTCTAACTAATGGTAGTTAGAAGCCACTCGCATTAGGCACGTACATTTTATACGTTTCTGAATGACCAGTTTCTTTAGAAGTTATTGACATTATTTAACTGTATTTCACATCTATTACCTACATATTTTTTTTCTAAATTTTATCTTTTGAAGTTATTCAACAGTACATCCTCAAATCCCTTCTATTCCATTCAATAATCAAATCTAACACGTTTACTGCAATATTTTATGCGGCGTTTTTTATTCCATCAAAAATAATTAAAATAAAGTACTTGCATCCGTTTTTTTATTCGCCAATGTGTGTAGTATACTGCACAACAATTATTATATCGGCCCTCGCTAAAATGCAGTATTCGGGGGTTCTCGCTTGCCTTTTATATTTTGATTAATATATAATTTTTAAATAAAAATGTTGTCGTTCTATTTATTAATATAAAATATTGTGTTGTTAATTTTTACTCCTATTTTTACCCGTGAGTAACATCTTATATTAATAATAATTGTTACAAAATAGAAATAACGAAAAATAAACAAGAATGCGTGCAGGTAATTTGCATCATGCAACCTAACACGAAACATCAATTACCTAACGTTTTCTTTTTATTCGGTAAATAAATTATTAAATAATTATCCAAGAATTATAATAGTTATGCGACACTATAAATTAAGGAAATTGGATATTCATAATATTTTTATTTATCTAAAACACAAACGCAGCATAGCAGATTTTCCAACACGTCTTGCGATCGATCATTGTGTCACTTTTTTCAATTTAATTGACGTTTGTTTTATTATATATACAATATACATATTATAACCAATTATACAATTTTTACATTATCATAATACTAAACCTAGTTAATAACTATGTATATTAAAAAAAATAATACATAAAATACAATTTTGTGTATACCTTCGAATAATGAGTACAATATCTAAAGCACAATAATTGTAAAGCGTCAACTAGATGGTAGATTTTCCTCTAAATATTGACATACATACATTGTATAGTAGTTGTTTTAACTCTAAAAGCTGATTTTAAAAGCATTTTCGTTTGGTTTATGCGAACATATTTTTGATGCATTGTCCGTTAGAAAAACAAAAATGGCAAACACCACGGTGAAAAATCGTCGATAAAATCATGCTTATTGCAAAATAAACCTATTTAATATGTTCTAAAATACCTACCAAGAGACGCA
The DNA here is from genome assembly GCA_902439185.1 of Cinara cedri. Lineage (NCBI taxonomy): Eukaryota > Metazoa > Arthropoda > Insecta > Hemiptera > Aphididae > Cinara > Cinara cedri. The sequence goes on from CABPRJ010002368.1 coordinate 1,364,462, forward strand.
TAGAAACCACATTTAGAAGACAACCTCATTAGTTTCAATAGCTTCGGTAACCTTCGATACAGAGTTTAATAATTTAAACAATTCAAACTTGAATTACATTGTCTCCGAATTATTCTGCTCTAAATTATTCGTATGACATGTTATAATAAGTTAAGAACACTTTAAAATGCCTTTTGTATGTTTTTAATGTGTAAATCGTAGCCGTGTTTTAAAGTTACACAACTATATCTGCTTGTTAACTATCTACCTACTAAAAAAAAAATAAATAAACGAACAATAAACTATTATTTTTAAATTAATCAATTAAACTTGGATGAATTAATTACAATTTACTATCTACTAATTTACCAACGATTGATAGGTTTAGTATAGGCATAGATAGATAGTATAAGGTAAGTATCAATAAGAGCAATTAACTTTAATACCGGATTTATAAAACGGCATGTTTTACTTTACTATACTCGTACGTCTTTCGGTAAGGGCATCGTGATTGCGAAATGAGGTTATAATATTTTAATCAAACAGCAACATAGTGAATATATAATGCGTAATTACTTAAATAATTATAATACTACTAACAAATAAAATAGGCATGTCTTTGAGGTGGGAGAGGCAAAGAAAGCAATCTTCCCCTACCCCGTGCACCGTGTGACGATACATATTTCACAAAATATCCAATATCTATAATTATTTGTTCTTAATTTCAAAAATAAAATATGTTTCTCATATATCTTGAATGTATTAAGCATAGTTGGAGATCTGATACATTTTCGGGGATTTAGGTTAGGTTCAGAACGTATCGAGGAATGTATTAGATCGACAATATTGTTTATTTATTATTATTTTAGATTCTGAGTGGAGCGAAGTGTAGCACCTTTTCTGAAAGGAAATCGGTGTGGTGTGGTACTTTAAATAGATTATTTTTCGATTTTCTTAGGAGTTTTCTGCAAAAATGTGAAAAACCGAAAAAAATGGAGAAAAAACGGGAAAATGTATGAAATGTAGGTATTAGTTAAAAAAATATTATAACCTTTTTTTGCTTGTGAACAACTTTTCTACTAGCAATTTCGCTCCAATTTTCAATGATAGCACTTTTTCTAACAGGAAGTCTGACTGGGAAGGCACTTTAGAGAGGTAGTTTTTTAATTTTCTATCTAGTTTTCCCTTGAATAGGAATTTCAGGAAAACCCGTAAGAAAACGGGAATATAGGTATAATATTAGCTCCGTTTCGCCAGTACTGTCACTTTCAAATTTTATTACCAAACCTAGATAATGTTTTGTATTTTTTTTTGTACAATTTTGTACAAGTAAAATAAAGTTGTATACACCCTCCAAACAAGAGAAAAATCGATTTTGCTATGCGAGTGCTGGAGGAACGTAAAAAATAGAAAATGTAATTATTTTCTATTATTCGTGATAATATCGAGACTGATTTGTACCTATACCTTTACTTGTTTTGTACATTTATGAATATGATATGTAATGGCAATACGATTGTAAAATGTCGTCAAGTTGCGTAACATATTATAGCTACAACAGTGAGTATAAGGTGAGGTATTTGGCACATTTTTTGTGTCCACGACTACCTAATAGCTTATAGTCTTGTAAATTAATTTGCTTTTATACGGAGAATCAGTTAATATAAATTATATTTCAAATGAAATAAAAAGTATTAATTGTATTTCTCGTGTTTGGGGGAGAGTGTACACAATTGTACATAAAAAAGTATATAACACAGCATCATTGGAAATTATAATTGTTCAAATTGTGGCAAAGAGAGTGCTAGGAAAACGTTTCTCCAGCACGCGAATAGCAAAATTGATTTTTCTCGTGTTCCGGGGGGGGGAGGTGTACAAAATTATATTTTATTTGTACAAAATAAAGTACATAATACTGTATAGGTTTGGTATTGAAAGGTATTGAAAGCAATTCTGGCGAAGCGAATCTTACAATATTGAACAAATATTTCTAAAGATAATATATATTGCTTATGTATTTATTTTACCGTCATATGACATAAAATATATTGTTGACAAAGCAACTACACTATAAACTAAATTCCGCTCGGAATTCGTAAGCAATGGTTTATCGTTGCTTACAGGTATATATTAAATTACCTATAACAATTGCTGCACCCGTCTCCATTATCCTAGGACAGCTTTTTTATAGTTTTTTTTTTTCATCAATGAGCAACTTTTCTATCAGAAATCTTGTTCTGGTGTATCAAGTCTAGTATCTTTTCTAAAAAGAAATTTTATCTTTTTGGTACTTAAAAGAGTGCCATTTATTTGGTACTAAGTAGTACAAAAGAATTACAATACTGCCAAAAAAAAGTGGAGTTTTATATTTTACATAATAAAAAAATTCAAAGAAGCCCATAATATGTTTAGCTAATACCTACATTTTTTACTTTTTCCCGTTTTTCCTCTGTTTTTTTTCGGTTTTCACATTTGTTGAGAAAACTTCAGGGAAAATCGAGAAACGATCTTTTTAAAGTTCCTCCCAAGTGAAATTTTCTTTTATAAAAATGTTTACCATTATAAGTTGAAGCAAGATTGCTGGTAGAAAAGTTGTCCACAGAAAAAAAAAATAAACATTTTTGTAAAATCTTTGCTCCACTCAGAATACGTATAAAAAATAGCTGATATACGGCTGATGGGTAAACCATTGTTGTAGGCGAGAATTTAAGAAGATAGGATACATAAAGTTATTTAATTTATACCTGTAAGCAATGATAAACCATTGTTAATGGAAAATGGTTCTGAGCGACGTTCGTTTATATAACTTAAAAGGAATATAATGGCTTATAATATTTACGATTTTCATTAAAATTCGATCTTGATACCATTACTTAAAAGAAAATAACTAAATTACACTTTACTTTTTTTTTTTTTATTATTATTAAGTGTAACTTTTAATAAACCTTCTGTCAAATTTTTAAATTTTCGTTTGGTCAAACAATTATGTCTACAATAATACCTGTCAAATAAAAACTTCTTCTTCTTCTTCTTCTAAGACTTATAGCGGTCCATTTAGAACCATCGCCGCTTCCAATACGCTCTTCCATCTTTCCCTATCCAATGCCACTTCATATCCAGTAATGGATTGATTTCCTTCAGGGTTTTCTTAACTGTATCATACCATCTCTGCCAAGGTTTACCTCTTGGTCTTTTTCCCAGATTGTTTTCCGTGACTTTCTTAATAAGTGATCCCTCTGCTCACCAAACGTGTCCCACCCATTTCAGCCTTTTTCTGGCTAAGAAATGTAGTAGACTTGCCTTGTTGTACAGCTGTTTTAGGTTTTCAGTTGTTCTTCTTTGAAAACTTCCCAAGTCATTATTATATACTGGTCCATATAATTTCCTCAGTATTTTTCTCTCGAAACTCTGTAGTCTTTCTTCATCTCCTTGAATGCTAGACCATGTCTCGCATGCGTACGTTATTATGGGTCTCAAGTATGTACAGTAGCGGCGTTCCTTTGTACGTCTGGACAGTAACTTGGAGGAAAACATTTCTTTCATTGTAAAGTAACATCTATTTGCCGCATTCAGTCTCATCCTAATTTCCTTAAGCATATTGTTCTTTTCGTTTATGTTAACTCCCAAGTACTTGGAGTCCCCTACCTGCTCGAAAGTAAGTCCTTCGATGAGTAGATTATCCTTTACAGTTGCATTCCTATTCATCACCGTATATTGTGTCTTATTTTTGTTTATCACTAGCCCCATATTGCAGCTAGATTTTATTAGCTTTCTTACACTCTCCTCAACATTATTTTTAGACTCTCCTAGTAAAATAATATTATCTGCATAGGCGAAGAAGGTCCTATTAACTACATTTCTTTGAGGTCTGGTATATCTCTCACCAACTTTTCCAGAGCTAGATTGAACAGCACTGGGACAGTGCGTCACCCTGTCTCAGGCCCTTCTTGCATTTAAATATTGATGATAATTATCCTAAGAAACGTACTCTACAACAAGTTTATTCATTATACATCTGGATTAAATTATCGGGTATGCTAAAGTTTCTAAGTGTTGTCCACAGTTTTTCACGAATGATTCTATCGTATTCCTGTCTGGAGTCCACAAACACCATACGAAGGTCCTTGTTATACTCTTAGTACTTTTCCATAAGTTGCCTTAGTGTATGAATGTGATCTGTCGTGGACTTTCCTTTTTTAAAGCCACACTGATCAAATAAAAACTACCTAAAAAAAAACTAGCAAACACAAAATACCTATAAAAACCTCAAAAATCATCGATTTATTGTTTTAAAAATTTCACCACGTATAAAAAAAGACAAATATTTTTTCTGTTAAAATTTTAAGTTTCTACGAATATTTTTAACATACACGAAAAAAAAAAAAATAATAACTACCCATCGAAGGAAAACCAATAATCCCACGTTCCGCTCTGAACCTAAAAATTTACAGAAAATAATAATAAGTTTTCTACTCTGAGTATTTATGTAAAATTCAAAGTTCCATTCCCTCGTCGTGAATAATAAATCGAGTTTCTACGATTTACCATTTATATTATATGAGTTACTTAAACTTGTATAAATAATATATATTACATTATATGTACAATATATAAACTTTACAACTTGTGAAAATATAAAGCCATTTCAAAATAAAAGGTCGTTGTACAAGTTCAAAAGTATTATTTTTCTCTAATGGTATTATTATTATTATTATTGTGCATTATAAAGTATAAAGTAATCATAAGAAATATTTTGAACTAATATTAACTAAATATTGTTAAATAAATACAAAATAATGTTATTTATCTTATCGTCTTTCTTTGTTTAATTCGTGTACTTAAAATTTAGAAAAAAATAAATAAACAATAAAGTAAGAAGAAATGATGAAAAATAATAATAATAATGAGTGTAACTGCAGGGGGTATCTTACCTGTTAATGATTTTTCCGGTGTCGTACAAAATTTGTAATTCTTTTTCAATTCGGAAGTCGGTACTTCGAACACAGCGCTGGGACTTTTTTGACCGTCGGTCGGCGTCACCAACAATTGATCGGGCGAAGCTGACATGTTGCTGTCAAACCAAATTTTTTCCTGGTATAAGACATATAAAATAAACGATTATAATAACGTTATATATCTTTGGGGGAGCATTATAGCGTAAAATACAATGTACCATTTTTTAATTGTTTGTGACAAAAAAAATGTATACTACATTTTCAAAAAAATAAATAAAAACTAAAAACCGATCTATAAAAATAATTAAAACTATTTTTATTTATAAAAATTATTTTGATTATTTGATAATTTGAAATTTGATAATTTTTATAGATCGATTATATTGTATTACAAATTAAATATTATTCGTATATTTCAAACGATTTTTCCCTAAACTACTAGAAAATATTCTAAGTCTATGTTTAACAACCATAATTGAGACGGTAGTACTACACAGTGCTTTCAAAACCATTTTGTGACCCAAATATCATACATGTATATTTATAAGACATAAAAACTAGTCACTTATGTATTTATTATCATCAATTTCTAATCCAGTTATTGAAGATATTATTATTTACGTCATTCGGGAAAAAGAAGTATATTTGAGCATGCAAAAAAATACTCAATCGAGTATGTGTGTTTTTATTTAAACCATTATAGTAAATATAGGTTTAAATATAAGTTTAAGTAGTTATATTTTAACAGTGCACAATAACCCTGTACTAGGTTATTAATAATATACGTGAAATTGGTCGTAGTTTCGAGTATCATAAAATAGGGAATGGGACTTTTCGGCGCTGTTGTTTCGGTGATAGATACTTTCAGTGTTGCCGTTCCGACGATAAAGACAAAATACATTTTAGAATAAAAAAATGTATTTGTCATTTTTATCACATCCGTCGACTTATTTATAAATACGTTTGTCCGTGTAATTTAGTCTCATTTAAAAGACTAAGTTAGTTTAAGAAGGATTTTATACTAAATTTATAAAAATAGTTGTATATGTAGATAAAAAATAAAATATATCAGTATATAAATTATAACCGAGTATTTTAGGTAAAGATTTGTTATTTCTGATTTCTAAACACGTGTATTCTATCGATAAAACTCACAGATAATATAACTAATCTGAAAAGTTCTAAACTAAAAGTTTTAAAGTGTTGTGTCGTGCGGTGTACAGTAAAAATGGCATCGATTGAATCGAAACGTAATCGTGAAATTTTAAGACACAATGGTTATATATGAACATTTTTAATATATTATAATTTAAAATATAAATAATTGACTATAAGTTATGTATTATTTTATAATAAAAATAATTTTCATGCATGTATTTTGTTTTTATCGCCGAAACGGCAGCGCCGAAAAGTCCTAGACACCATGAAATGATACCATCCTATTAAATTTATTTTTACCACACCCACTCCCGAATAAAAAAAAGCTGTCATGGGATAATGGGGACGGGTGCAGCCACTGTTGTAAGTAGGAATTTGGGAAGGTAGAATATCGACGATAATTTAATGTATGTCTGTAAGCAACGATTAACTATTGCTAACGGAAAAACAATCTGACCGGAGTTCTATTTATAATGTTCCGTTGTAAACAATATATATGTATACGTCATATTTTGGTAAAATCATTACATATATGCTTTAAACATGTTCTTTAATAATATTTATTTAATATTGTACCTATTTTCCCGTTTTTTACCATGTTTTTCCCATTTATTCAACCTAACAAAATCAAAAAATGACCTCCCTAAAGTACCTATCTAGTACGATTTCCTTTCAGAAAAAGTACAATCATTTAAAATCGGAGGAAAATTACTGGTAAAAAAGATGTCCACAGAAAAAAAAAATAGTAAACATCACTATAAAACCATAAGTTTCTTGACTCCACTCAGAATCTTAAAATTATGCTTATGACAGTTTTGAACGTTACTAAATGATACCACCCCATAACGTATATACATACATTTCTACAGGGTGTCCCATGCAATGTTAATGTTACTAAATAATTTTATTAATATTATTTTTTTCATAATGAATTAATAATAATACGAAATATAGATAGTAGAATTATTTTCTAACTACTGCAGTAATGAATAATTGTTATAGTTCATTAATTATTATTATTATAATACAGTACCAATGATAGTTCATTCGTTTATACTTTTATTACCATTTAAATAAAGTCTAAAAACGTTCAAACAACGTCTAAAAAACGTGTGTGATTATTTTGAGGCCAGTTTCCGCAAATTTGAATATTTTTGGTGCTATACGAGAATTAGTATCACATATCGTACTTATATCTTATATATCTCAGGCAATAAAGTCTGACAAATTTAAACAACTTGCAAAGAATTGTCTGATTAAACAAACCAGAGAAGTCTGAAACAATGTTGTTGGAGATATTTGATGCAAGTACGTAATAATATGGTGGGTATATACATGTAGGCCCGTACTGGCGGTTGCAGTAACTACTTAAAAGGGCACCTAAATCAGTAACGTAATTATAGTGGGGTTTTTGGGATATCTACTTCCCATCCCCAGAAACACATAACTTCTATAATTTATCTGGCTTAGATAAAATAATATAATATACCTATATAATAACCATAAAAATATGACTGAGGGAAACAAAAAAATATTTCCTTTTTTTTTTGGAATTTAAGGTAAGATTTTATCCATTCTTCCGGTGGACCAGTACGGGACCGTAATATATATCGCACCAATTTCGCATATGTGTTATAGTAAATACCATGTTATAAAAATCAGAATCAAAATATTATAATTATACATCTGTAAACGATGATTTACTATAAAAGTATCTGGTATATAATATTTTTTCTTTTTTTTTTTTCGCGAGAAAAATACGTCATCTGTCTAAATTATCATCAGAATTCCGTAAAAATAAACATATAATAAATGCTATTTACTATAGTTATATCTGCTAAACATAAGCTGCATGCTTTAAATTACACCGAATAGTAATTGTTTCTTTTTCTTTTTCTAAATAAAATAACCGTATAATTTGTTCGTTTTTATGTGAAACCACAACCAAGTACTTATATTTACAAACGAAACATTGTATTATATATATATAATGAACATGTACGTGTTCTACAAAAAAAAGGCTAGAAATCCGTTTGCTGTTTGTCAATATAATATTAAAACTTATCGCCGCCACGATGATAAAAACAAGTGACATAAAACATGCCAGGAGGATGTGTGAAAATCGGTAGGTGAAATAAAACGTGCAATATTATAAAATGTACAAAACAAAGAAATAGATAAAAAAGAACAACAAAACGTTATTTCACAATATTCTGAAATGTATGTGTATATAATAAGAATTTAAAAGAGTACCGATACAATATATTTTGTTAATTATACATTGCAATGTAAACAAAAAGTTTAAATAGTTTAGTTTTTAATTTTCAATAAAACTAGTTTCGATTTTTAAATATAACAATATTATTGTTTTAGGATATAATATAAATACCTAGATTGTATGCATTTTAAATTTATTAATTCAGCTCTGATGAAATGTTCAAAATAGTGTAACGCGCGACGTATGCTCCTGGAAATTGTATAATTGAAAAATGATACCAGGAGTTCAAAAAGACTGCCCGAACTTCATCACTCCTACGATTATCTACTCGTGTACACATTATGGATTATATAAAATAGATTTTTAAACTATATTCTTGCATAATGTTTATGTGTAAAGTGTAAAAGATTAATAACAAATATATGTAAATCCCATAGGTTTATGTTAATTGTAGCATTTAGGAAATTGATAGCGTATAATATATTATTATTTATTATAAATTATAATACAACATGCTTAGTAAATCTATACAAAAATACGAAATAACCAAACCCCTAATCGAGTCACAGAGAGACTAGAAAAATACGAGTGTATCAACGTGGTTCTTCGCATTCAATGCAAAATCAATTGGAAAGATTACTAAAGTGGATACTACAAAATATATTATTTCTTTAAATATTTGGATACATAAGAAAATGTCTACAATAAATATAAGAACTAAATAAGGACTATTATACCTTTACAGAGTGATCAGAATTTTATGTTACAACAATTAATATTTTCTGTATTTTTATGAAAAAAATGTATTATACAACAATGTTTCAATTTATAATTATCTTAAATAATTTGTATATATATATATATATATTTTGTTTGGTGGGGGGATGTAGGGAGAGAGTAGTGGAACAATAATCTCTTGTGTGGTGGCATTGCACGACGTGAAGCGTTTGAATAGTGTACCACTCCTCACCCTGTCTAAACTAAAAAGTGGAATATCTCGACGAGGTGACGGAAATACAAAATTTCAACAACAAAATTTATTTAAACTAATACTGCATCCATTTATAAAATTATAAATGTAGGTTCCTTTTTGAATTTCAAAAGTTCATCCCCCAAACCCCTCCCAAAAAACCTAACGTAACCGTAAAAAAAAAATATATATAAATTCTGAGTTGCAAGATATCGGTGACAAAACGATGAAAATTAATTAGTAACTTTTTTGATTTAAATAAAAAGTAACTCGTTAAGTTACAAGTTACAAAAAAAACTAATATTTTTGAGTTGATACATTTTCATTTTTTCAAACATTTCGAGAAAATAACCTATACACGACCCCTTAGTCCTCTTAACCTTTTGAGAATAGGTCTACATGCATACATAAAAATGTAAGTGTAATTGTACGATTATATATTCCTCCCTCCCTCAAAAAAAAAAAAAAAATAATAATCATAATGATAGTAGTGAAAAAGTTTATATGTCACGCTACACACACATATTGAACACATCGATACACATTTTAGTTTCGTAGTCACCTATATAGAAAAAGATTCGCATTTCACGGTACCTTACGTTTATCATATCCCACGAATGAGATATTAGAATATTATAAATTGGTCAGAGACAATTACTCCCGGGACCGTTAAACTAACCGCAATGAAAATACTGATTCGCACTGATGATATTCAAATAAAATAATTGACGAAATCACGATTAAGGTCATATTATATTATATTACGTACACTAAAAAATAATACACGTGCACCGTGAAATTGTATGAAGATTAAACATAATATTAACGTCATATCTAAATACAAATTAAAGATGTTTATTACATATTTTGGTACATTATATCTGAAGAAATATTAAAACATAAATTGATTAATTATAATTAAAACCGGAATTATATACGCGTAAATACCCGTGCATTTTGCGCAACGTAAATGTATCTACAAAGTAAAAACTTCTTGAAAATATCGATATTTTTATACATCTATATGCGTCATAAAATGTGTATACCTACCAGTCACAAACACGAAAACCATTCTAGGTATAAAATCCATAAAACGAAATTTATTTGTATATATTTTTTTTTTTCAACAAACGATTATAAATCTAACTGTGAAACAACAATAACAACGTTGTATTGTGTTTCTTTTTTTTTTTTGCTTTTAGTGTAATAAAAATACATGCCTATAATACAAGTACAGTAAATATAAAATATTATTATTATAGATATTTGTTCATACTAATATGTGTTTTTCATAGTCTACAGTTTATCAAATAGTTTTTTTTTTTTTTAAAAAAATGTATATACCTTCATATTTACGAGTAGCTATAAATTAGATAATATTTTTTTACAATATAATATGTTTACCATAGATGATTTATTATTTTATTTTATTTTTTTTGTAAAACTGAGGACTCAAGATTGAACATTATAACAATAATTGTTAAGTAAATTATTTACTTATATATACAAATATAGGAGAAATAAAAGTGTGCCTACTCGTAAAATGGATTATAGAAAAAGGATTTTTATTTTATATTCTAGTACAAACGATTAAAAAACAAAATAAATCCTACAGGTAAATTTTGTCATGCATTCGCACGTGATTACCTATTAGGAATTGATTACGTATAGTATGTTGTTATTATTTATAATACTACCTACTTACTTAATGTATAAAAATGTACGAAAATGTTCAAAAAACAACAACAATTATTCGAAATCATTTAAGAAACGAATGGTACCGTGGAAAGACTCGAAAAATGTAAATACCGAGTTCCTCGCATTCGATGCAAATCAATTAAACTCGATTACTAAAGTGGGTATCATAAAATATATTATTTTATTGGACTTTCGGATATATAAAAAATATCTACAATAATTACATAAATTAAATTAACCGCTATTATAGCTGTATACTATAACAGGACTTTCGTGCACAATTCAAGTAGGTACACAATTCTACATAATCTAATCATAATTTTAAATTTAAAACGTACGTATTATTTTTCATCGTAAATTATAAGTCTAGAAAGGAACTTCTGTGTATCAATATTATAGTATTGTAATTTTAAACTAATAATTTAAGCACGTTGTTTTTAACTATGATTAAGTCACTTCAACAGTGTTATGATAATTGTAGGATTTTACAAAATGTCACGTTATTGAGATTGCTGCAATTAATTAACACCCGAGTGCCTGTCTCGTATATATTAGACTTTGAGCGTAACGAGGAATGTGTTGGTTCCACTATGATATGTCTATTTTTTTTTTATTTTTTTTAGGGTGTCTGTAAATAATTCTGTCTAGTCAATCCATTGAGGAAGTCATTTTTTGTTTCCCTCATAGATTTCTTAATAATTAATGAAAAACTGGACAATTTACACTATAATGATTTCTGTTATTTTTAATTTTGTTTATTGTAATTTAGTGAAAAATAATTATAATGACCTAAAATTTTCATAGAATACTTATATTATAAAAAAAAATAAGGATTATTCTCCATGAACACGAGCATACTCAGTGAGGCCCATCCTATATACAGAAATTGACATATATTTAATAACCGTGTTCACCCCATTTTTTTGGTTACATTTTGCATAAATTCTGATTTTTGGAAGTTTTAAGTGTAGTTAAAGCCGATGTTTTCGAATACTTAATTTTTGTTTAAGGAATATCCTGTGATGATACCAATAACTTTGATTTTCAAATTAGAATCAATATTACAAATTTCATAAATAGATGGAGTATTATATTAAATAAATGTTGGGTTTTTATTAGTGCTCCACTACTCTATCCCAACCTAAACTTAAAAGTAAAATATCTCATCAATGGGTTGATGGAAATTAAAAATGTTGACATCAAAATTTATTTAAAGTAATATTACATCTGTTTATGGAATCTTTAATGTAAGTTTTCATTTGAAAAACCAACGTCGGTATCGTCACTGGATACTCCTTAAATTTAGTGAAAAATCTAAGTATTCGAAAATATCGGCTCTCACTACACTTAAAAATTCCACAAATCAGAATTTGAATACATGAAAAATTTACCCATAAAAATGTGGTGGGTATACTTGTTGAATTATTCTGTATATATATATATATATATCTCCTATTCCTTACTAACTTTTAAAATACAGTGGCACACTTGTCAACAGTAGGTATCAACTGCTTTTTTTTAGATGAAACTTTCAAAAACCCTGCAGTTGTTTTCATAATATACATACTCATATTAATATTTCTTTTGTTCTAACATATGTTATGCTGAAAATTAAAATATCCCAAGTCAGCTATGGTGTAGTTTTTGTTTGGCAAAATATTCATGATGTCACACATACTATACGGTAACAAAATTTAGCTATTAAGTAATTATGTCATTTAATAATTTTCTACATTTAACTAGCTTGAATTGAAAACCATACAAATGCCCTTCTCCCTGGGTCCGAGATTCAATAATTGTTTCCTTAATTATACATAGGTACCAACGCATAATAACGTACAATAATATTATATTCAGACTTACCCACTGGAAAATGATATGGTACTTATATAAATAACCGTTCGGAGATGATTTTTTTAAAATTTAATACATAAATATATAATGAATTATTTACTCATACATACAACGACAGTAGTTAACATTAACCAACCGCGTATAAATAAAGGTACACAATATAACAAGTATCATATGCGACTAATGTAATCAAACTAAATACGTAAATGGCGTGTGGCTACTTCTATATATATTAATATAATACATCGTACCTACCAACCAACTCTATAGGTCAAAGGAAACATTAATCAAAATCATTCAACACCGGTTAAAAGACCTTTGTATTAAATAAATAATTTTTATTATTATACGGTTGATGAAAACATAATAATACAGATATAATGCATAATAATAATACTAATACTATAAACACACGTATGCATCGTAGTCGTAATTTCGCATCATTACAAATATTATAAATTAAATATTAATAATATACCTAATCGATACAACCAACATAATAATTATTATAATATATCAATGTGGTATAAGCGGAACCTATTGATTTTAGAATGCTATGATTTTTAGTTTTTCTAACTCGTGTTTTGCGTTTATTCAGATTAAGATTCTCAGTTATACAGTTATATTTACGTGTTGATTTCTGTTTATTATTCAGACACGGTAATAGTATTGTGTAGAAAAGAAGAGTTCGTTTTTCTATTGTTAAACATTCGTACAATAGTCAAGGTCTTGGGGATTTCAATTGACAAATAAAATACACAAGTACTACCGATTTGACCTTTATTCCCTGCTCGAGAAACGTTATCATTGACTCTGCGAATCGTTCAAAGCTATAAGGAAGTACGTATTTATATTGTATTTGTTACTGCAGTGCTGCAGTCAGTGTTGAACAATTATAATTTCAAAACGTATATTAAAATTAATACTATAGGTATTCCACAATATTTCACAAAATTATTTGCAAGTAAATATCAATAAAATTATGATTACGAAAACGTTTAACAAGAAATCAAATTATAATACAATTTCTAAACAGTAAAAAAAAGTTTGATTTTTAAATTTATATATTATTCGTTTTAAAGAAAGTGTATATTTTTTTGAATTTAAATTTTTTTAAAAAAAATATACATTAAAATAAAAATGTATATATATATATATATTAAAATGTTATATTGTAAGCGAAAGTACCTATACAAAGCCGTGTTCAATAGACTCTTAAAAAAGAGCTTGGCTTTTAAAAATTAATATCATACATGCTTGTGAGTTTTTGCCCGAGTAAACAATTCGTAAAACTTCAGAAATTTTTAGAATTTTGAACAATTCCGACGGGTAATCGAAACCCCCTAATAGCTTCTCGTAAATTATACGAGTATACTTATAGGAACTCATTACAGATATCAAATTAACGATAAAAAAATACCCTAATAAAATGATATAATATTACAGAAATTGCATTGTTTCGTTCTCTAAACAGTCTAAACCATAGGTTAATAATAAGTATTATATTTACAAGCTAATTAGTTTTCTAATCTGTAAATATCGGTACTTAAACTTTTATTTGCATACTTATATATTATATACAGGGATTTCACAGAGATTTGCATTAACTTTTGTTCTATTCAATATTTATAAGTTATTTTTTCGTGTAATAATTTATACTAGACCCTAGAACTATGATTTCTTTATATTATATATATATATATTTTTTTTAACTGAAGATAAAAATGAATTAACAAAATCCAAGATTTTATAAATATATTTTGAAACATAATGTGAGTGTTACAAATATTTACTCATGGTAAATCGTTGTTTCTACAATTTTTTGACAAATTTTACACAAATGATTAAAAAAATGTATTCCTTAATGAAAAATTAGCAAATCTATATTGATTATATTATTTAATAGTGACAATGAAAAGAATTTAAACTATCGGAAATTTAAACAAATTAGTAGAAAATTAATGATTAATGATTAGTAAATATGTTTAATTAACATTGTGTTAAGAAATATATTTATAAAAAGTCAATCTTGTATTTTTTTAAAATAGTTTTTTTTTTTTTAAATTTAAATTTGTCATTATTAGCTTTTAAAAAAAAAATTAAATAAGAAAAGGTAAAATGATAAGTATAATAGGTTTTATTAATTATTACAAGGAAAAAAACTTAAAAATATTGAATAGAATAAAAATAACTGTAATTGTCAGATCTTTGTAAAACACTTCATACAATATACATATTATATTATGATATAATAGGTACATAACTATTAAGTAAAAAGTGATTAAATAATTTAATTAATAAAAAGCCTACAATATTTATATTTTTTTTTACACTAATAAACTAATAATATTACGTTTCACAGGTTTAAAATGTTTATAACATAAAGATATCATTGACAAAAACAAAATGTTTTTAGCTGTTTTGCTAATATACTACCGAAGTCTAAACAAAGATTTTTATGTCAATATCGCAGTGACTTTTTTAAGTGATAGACGAATTTGATTAACAAATTTTCGGCCCAGAGCATTGCTAGAATTTGGGGGAAAGCACAGAGGAACGGAACTGTACTATTTGTATTTTTTTAGATTCTGAATGGAGTGAAGAAGCTTATGGTTTTACAAAGATGTTTTTTTTTTCTGTGTGCAACTTTTCTACAAGATTGGGTTCAGATTTATAATGATAGCACTTTTTCTGAAAGGTAATCTAACAGGGAAGGTACTTTAGGTAAGTCATTTTTCCATTTTCTCAACAGTTTTCCCGGAAAATGTGAAAAAACATAGAAAAGCAGGAAAAACTTAAGAAAAACGGAAAATCGGTAAAACATTAAACAAATATTATTAAAAAATATATATAATGCCAATTTAAATATTTTACTATAATATGACATATATATTTTTGACTAAGTATCACTATCAACTGAATTCCGCTCAGAATCATTTTTTCAAAAACAATGGTTTATCGTTGCTTATAGATATAAATTAAATTACCTATAGCATTGGCTGCACCAGTCTCATTATTCTAGGACAGCTTTTTTTATTGTTCCCTCACTAATTATTTTTATTGGAACGGAGGGACGGTAAGTCTTTTGTTGCAAATAATGATATTTTAAATAAGAAATATAAATATAATCAAAATTTTAAACATTTTTTTTTTTAGAATTTAATATTTTAATATTATTAATGGTAATATATTTAAAATAAATAAATATGAAAGCAAAAATGTAGCAGGAGTACCTGTAGTAAAATTAGTTGTGATTTTTTTGTTTTCGTTAGTTACTTATTGATGGACTGTGGTATGGGGGTCTAAAACTCTCACGGGCTAGGATGAAATCGAAAATTGGAGGGGTAATCCAATTCGTAGTCCAGAGAAGTGAAAGGGATGTTTAAAAGGTGGATTTCGAAGACGTGTCAATTTTGGGTTTGTACATATAATTGTGATGAGAGAAGATGAATAATTATTCCCGACTAACTAACTAATTAACAGTTCAGTTGAATTAAAATAGTTGTTTTGGCTGTCATAAAAATGTGGTTAACAATATGATCGCGAAATGCAAAATATAATGATGAATGGATATTATTATTATTATTATTATTTTTTTACTCAATAGACGATTTTAATGCATTTCTTAAAGTTTTTTTGATTTACAATAATTTTACATAGGTGTACGGTTTATTAGGCATGACGATAACATACTTGTTAAACTGGTTCGTTGTCGTTGATATTTGTAGGTATGTTGAATGATATTCGATTACACTCGTATTCGTGTTGACTTGAAGAGCTATTATGTCGAAGATGAACTACCGGCGTACAAGGCAAGAGTTAAACCGAAAAGGTAAGGTATATCAATAAAGAGAAAAAAGGTTATAGAAATTACCTATACTACGGTATACGGTGTAAGGGTATTCGGTCGTATAAAACAACTATGTCGGTTATAAGGTATACAAATTGAAGAAAAAAAAAACTGAAAATGTGTGGCTGCGACTATCTACGTTAGATATAAGCATTATCAACGTGTTACATAATATATGAATATTTCACATTAATTCAATAAAAATTAGAAAAAATATTTTTAAATAAAATCTTACGAATACCTATTGCCGGCCTAGTTCGTATTAATTGGTACTTCAAAAATATGATTTTGTGTAATTAAAATATAAATAATAATGCATCGTTTAAAAAAACAGAGTAGATATTATATACGTATAAAACATTTTATAATATTTACACGTATAAATATAAGTACACCAGACATAAAATAATATATAAAACTATATTACGGCTAAAACTTTTTTCTACACAATTTTTAATTATTAAAAATTCATTAAATACTATATTGATTTTAATTGATATCCATCAACTTTGTTTATAACTTTTTTTTATATAATATAAGAAATGTATTGGTATTTTCAATTCTGCATTAATATTAAAGTGTTTACTTTTGACATATTATATTTCAATTAAATTAAATAATACTTAAATAAAAAAATAAATTAAAAAAAAAATACTTTCTCAGTTATTCAAAAAAGCTAAAACTTTCCTTAATTAATTAATAAAAAAAATATCAATGCTTTTATATCCAATTGTATACAATAAAACGAATAAAATCAAGTAGTATTGTACTATATATGTTTTACGTGTACTTTCCTGTATTATATATTCTAAGTTCCAATTTTGATTTCAAAACACGCTAGACTCAAAAATAATAATTGATTCTTTCATCAAAATGCATGTGTACTGCCTAGCAAAACCAAGTATATAAGTGATATTAATATACCTATTTATTTATAATAATTAGGGTAAGATTTGTGCACCGAGCAAATTAGTTTTGATTGAATTTAAAAAGTAGAATTATTTATACATTTCTTTTAATGTATAATGTAATCAAAATTCAATTTAGTTAAAAATATGAAAGTGAATAGCTGTATGTCATAATATTATCCGTAAACAATTTCTAAAGACAACAAATTTCTTTAAAAGTTACAATGTGATTTGGGTAAAAAAAGGCTTCTTACAGAATCAAATTCTATGGAAATTTACATCGTTATTAAAGGCATGAGCATCGGATGTGATTTTTCAAACTTTTTAGAGATAGAAGAAGTATACAGACGAATTTTTAGTTATTCCAGTATTGTGTGCTATAAGCTAAAAGTCGTTTTCAACGAAGAAAATAAAAACCTACTACAGATCAACCATGGCCGGAAAATGTTTATATAATAACCTTGCTCTGCAAGGATTTATCAATCGAAAAAGAAAAAAGTAAAGAGTTAATAACAAATATAAGCGAAATTTGAAATGAATTAGCATACGTTAAGTCAAGAAGATTCAATTTTTAATTATAACTAGGTATCTCAATATTAATACCTATCTAAAATAAACATGGTTCTGTATTTTGTTCAAATTCTATAGTGTTGTCTAAATTAATTATTGGGGTTGAATTCGTGGGCTCACCTAACTAATTATCCCTGGATCCGCGCCTAATAAACAGGGTCCATATTAATATAAGAACTCTGCGTCCTTCATATAATGCCCATAGGTTACTATCCAAAAGAAAGCGCTAATAACTGGGGACATAATTGAACTTAAACACGGGTTTCTATAATAATGTTGTTATCTTTGTGATTAAACTTATCTCTCTCTTTCCCACACACCATTTGCCCACGAGAGGGAAAAGTCCTTCTTTGTTACATCAGTTAATTTCTTCAAATAGGTCTTTGATATTATTATCAATTATGAAACAAAAGTTTATGACCGAAAAACATCGAGAACAGAAATCGATTTTTTATCGATATAGTTTTTCTGTGCTATAAAACATGAAATTTCTTGACGTCAATTATGTAACAATAAATAAATATATGATAAAACGAAAAATAAAACAATAATGTTCAAATACGGCACGAACAAAATTTTTATATAGGTACCTATACATCTATTGTTTTTTTTTTTTTTTTTTAGAAATAGGTACCGGTACCCACAAACGGAAATCGTTTAATACAATAATATTATTCTGTCTCACCTCTCACCTTTGTCTCATCTTTGTTATTATAATACTCAACATAAATAAAACTATTATTTGTTAATGAAACTTGACATTGATAGATTATAATAACAACATGATTATTGTTTAGGTAGGTATACCTAACCTACCTAGCTAAATACTTTTTAAGTACGTTTTCTACTGCTACATTACTACAAGCGTGGTACCAAGTTTATGTAGCGCGTTGATAATATTAATTTTAAACACCATAATAACAAAGTGCTGTCTATCATCATGTGTGCCACAATAGTTACTATTCCAGGTATTTAACACTGTAAACACGTACAAAACAATAACCGAATATAGGTATGTGTTCAAAATATTTGTTTAATTATGTCAAATATTACGAAAAAAAAAACCGTTCGACAT
Source organism: Cinara cedri (assembly GCA_902439185.1). Lineage (NCBI taxonomy): Eukaryota > Metazoa > Arthropoda > Insecta > Hemiptera > Aphididae > Cinara > Cinara cedri. The sequence goes on from CABPRJ010002368.1 coordinate 1,383,697, forward strand.
AATTCAAGTTAGTCATATACCTATGATGTATACGTTTGAAGAAAATATAACACATGGGCGAGACTTTTGTACCAGCGAGTATTATTACTTCCTTTTGATTTTAGAATATCATGTTTGTAAAACAAAACGATTGGTTTCGCGTGATTAAAATATCAAAGTCCACGGAGTATAAAGAATACGATGGATAATTTATTATATAATAATTACATTTACACGGTTTTAATAATAATAAAAAATAAATCTATTGTAATACAAAGCTTACTGAGCTAACAGTATAATATTATAAAGTTACAAAAACGAGCGCCTACCTATAACTTTACATAGTTGTTTTTTCGGTTGATTTAACGAGTTAAATATTTTATCGTTCTAGGTTAGGTAAATTAATTAAAATAATTAAACGCCATGATTAAATGTTTTATATTATGCGAATATCTTACATTTTCAATTAATATAATATTATTGATAATGTTATAAAAAAATTAAGAAGTTATTAATAGTATGTTTAAAATATTTACACTATAAACAAAATATTACCTAAATAGTATTATTATTATTATTATTGGGAAAAAGTAACTTATCTAACCACGTATAATAACTTGACTAATAGCTGAATAATTTTTTATAATATGCAAAATAAACACACACAAACATTTTTGGTTTAAAATAAAAAAACGTTTTGTATTTTTGTGTAAGAAATTAACGTTTCGTCTTTATATACGTCTTCACGTACCTTATGATTCTATGGCTATTATACTCTATAATTTTTTTTCCTGTACGATTTTACAACAGGAATAATAGTCCAATAAATAATAATATTATGATGTTATTATTATCGTTAAAAATTAAAATATAAAACGCGTGATCGAGATTTCTCGCAAATAAGTAAATTTTACCGCCGCCGCCTTCGGGTAAATATAAATATAATATATAGTTTACACTTTTACAGTTGCCGATCGTAGAGACAGCGGGTCGGAGCCAAATTAAAAAATTTTTTTTAAAAAGAAATCAATATACGTATACATTATCGCACATGAGAAGCCAGATGATAAAGTATACCGATTGTACAGTTTTTTTTTTTTACTATATGCGTTTCATTCACTTATTAAGACGCAATATTTAATTAAATGACGCACCATTTTAGTATTATACACGCCCACTGTAATATGTATAATAATATCGTGTCCACCGTAAAATAGCAATATTATTTTGAAACACGATACGCGATTGACTGTGCAAAGGTATCAAAATAAAAACCGAAACGTAAACAGTCCGATAACTTATATTTTACAGTTGTAAAATCAACAGGTGTTTTTAACACAATTATGAATTAACTATACCACTTGTAACCGCATCATGCGGTGGAATATGAATACACATTTCATGATAACAATTAATAGTACAAGTATAATATGTAAATAGACACGAAAATTCAAATTGTTTCTTGGCCAAAAACCAAAAAGAAAGTAAACTCGTCAAAATTGTCAGAGACGAACGATAAAATTTACTAACGGTTCGCTTTCTATAAAATGCGAAATTTCCCGAACGGAAAACATATTTTTTTTTTCTTGAAGTATCCAACGATATTAATTTAACGCGTGTTAAGTACATTTTCGCCAAATAACCAGTCTAGAGTACGTTACTTATCATAAGTAATATAATTACAATTACCTTACCAAAATGCATAATGACATTACACTTTTATTTGCACAAATGAGTACATAAGTGTAGTTAAGTAGATATGTTACTTTAATTCTGAAATCCGAAGGTAATGCATTACTATTTAAATTACTTTTTTTTGCGACTATCTCTTATTTAAGAAAACATATTTTATTTTAAATTAATTTCTAAACACGCTGAAGTACCCGATCCGGTAAAATTAATCTTTATTTCATTCTAACAGGGATGGTCAAACAACGTTAAAACGTCCAACATCATCCCCCATGCAAAAATTATAATATAGTAATGTAAGTAGGTATAAGGTAAACTTTCAACCGATATGATACTTGTTTCTTGAAAACAAACGATTCGTAATTTTTAAAGTTATGTCGTTATTCATAACAAAAAAAAATCAAATGTAATTAAATTACGTAATTGCGTTAAGTATAGTAAAATAACGAAATAACTAAATTACTACTGTAAACTGCGTAAACTACTGCCAGTGGCAAATCTGATTGATCTAAAACTCATTTAAGGGGAGTGAACTGGAATCATATAATATAGTTAATAAAAACAAATTACATGGAAAGTGGGTTTAAAATTTGTTTAATAAAAGTGCATACCTATGTATGCTTATATACATTTATATTTTTCCCGTTCAAACGTACACCTTAGTTATGGCTTTTGGTAACAATTAAAAAAAAAAAAATTCAAGGGAGAACGATTACCCGTCTCAAATTTTTCTTTCTAAGGGCTAAGATCGTACATAACTTAAAAGTGGATTGTATACCGATATTTGTGTTCTTTATCTAACATTCTAACATTATATACTACTACTAGAAAACAAACACCGGCAAGAGTACTAATAACCATTATAATCAATTATTTTTGAGAACGATACATACTGGAAATAACCGTATAATAACCAATAGGTAAAACAAAAAAATGTCTGGTAGGGCGTGCCCCGATTCCTCTCTCATGACTTCAGTACTGGCATACAAGTAACATAACGATTTAGATAGATTTTTCCTTCAATCAGTCCGAACAAGATATATTGTGAAGTACTGAAAAAATGCAAATTCAGAAAACGGATTTGAATTCGGTGCGAAGTGTAAACTCGAAAAAGGTAAGATCATCACAATGTTCAATTTATAAACCAGATCTTATCTTTTTAAGATCATGAAACGGGTCAAGGGAATACAATATTATATCATATTAAAAATTTCACTTTGATCAAAGTGCCGAGTACAGGCAGTAAATGATATTGACCTATAAGTAGCACATAAATAAGGTACAATTTGGTTGCCGATTTTATGCCAAAGTCATTGATAGTCGTTTATATAGTATTCAATCTAATTATTATTATTATTTAATAGATAAAATACAAAAACAATATATATGCACGATAGAAACGATTGATTGATATTAAATTGATAATATTTAGCTAGCGTGCAAACCTAATGATTTGTAATTATATAAATTATTGTTATGTTCACGTATTATAGAATAATTTATCATTTCGTTAGTGCGTGGTGACTTCGAACATTATTATCAATAACATTGATTTCTCAATCAAACTTTGAATCACACCGCCGCGCGTTATCTGATAGTTTGAAATATATTACATCTATAAATAATTGTGAACTTATGTACCTCAAAAGGTATTCCTTTAGTTATGTAAAAGGAAAAAAATTGACCCGGATAAATTAATTTTTTTAAATTATACGATATATTTTATTTACCATCATGAATTTTAAATTTGAGAGAAGCGAGGAATGTATATTGGTTTTACGGTGATTTTAATTTTTTTTTTTTTTAATATACACACAACTTCTCTGACAAATATTTTGCCCCTACATATCAAGTGTAGTTCCCTTTCTGAATGGAAATTTTATATGGACGGTACTTTAGGTTGGTCATCTTTTGATTTTCCAAACTGTTATCATAATGATTGGGAAAAACCGGGAAGAAATGTATAAAAACGGGAAAATATAAGAAATATATTATTTTCATTTTTGTTTTTTGTTGTGTTTCAATTAATCAAGTATTCGTAGACTTGATATTTAGACAGCAAATTAAATTTGTCTTTTCTAGACGTGTTAAATTTTCCAAATATTTTAGCCATTTTAATCTATTTATAGATATTTTAATTTTGCGAAAATTTTACGTTATTTTTTTTCAAGATAGGCACTTTATGGATAAAATTATTAGACCAAACAGAAATTCTTGAATATTTAACAGAGTTTCATATTAAAAATCGTACTTTATAGTAAAAAAAAACAAAAAAATTAATGCAAGGTAGAATTTTTTTTATAAGAATTTTAATAAAAATTTTTAACGAAAATCGTAAATATTACTGCCTTTTAAACACGTGTCACAGAAATCTAATTAGATCGTTTTTCGTTAGCAAAGAATAATTTCTGTGTATAGATATACATTAAATTCCCCTCTAAATCCTACCTTCCCAATAACTCACAACAGTGGCCTACCCATCATGCAAAATATGTTCGTCTTTTAGTCTGACAGAAACTTAACTACCAGAAAATTTGCTTAAATCAAAAATTACCAAGAGACCTTTTTTGTTGTACTTTGGATTTTTTTATTAATCAGTCAGTTTTTTTAATGATTAGGAAAAACTGAGAAAAAACAAATTTACGGTGTTATAATTTTATTATATTTTAAATTTGTGCAGTTTATGTTTTCTACCCGAAATATTGGTCCATTCGAAAAACGACAAATGATCGTAAACAGCTAAAATTTTAACAAAAAAAAATATAAGCTTTTTCTAGAGGTGATTTTTAAGCTATTTATAGACATGTTATATGTGTACGTTATAGATTCGGAGCGTAGCAGAGTGATCTATTGGTTTTACTATGACGTGTGTGTTTTTATTTTTATTTTTTGTATCTATGAACAACTTTTTTACCAAAAAACTGGTTCCAGAGTATATTAAAAAACTTCAAGAGATTTTTTTTGTTGAATTTTTAATCTAATCGGTAAACAAAAAAGCATTTTTTTGATTTTCTTTGTAGTTTTTAATAATTTAGCAAAACCGAAAAATTGTGCAGAAAGTACGGGAAAATGTACAAAAATAATTCTATTATTATTTTCAATCGTTTTTTATATTTAATTTAGTTTAAAATATTCGTAAAGACTTGAAATGTTGATAGAAAATTTATATTTACTTTTTCTAGACGTGGTAACATTTTAAAACATATGGTCCATTTTTAAGCTAATTATAGATATTTAAATGTTGCGAGTCTTTAACGTAATTTTTATTTGGTAGGTGCTCTGTGAATAAAATTGTTAAACTAAACAGAAATGCTTAAAACTTTAACAGACGATTCCTTAAATTTCGTACTTTAAGGTCGAAAAAACAAAAACGTTGAGCTTTTTATTGCATTTTTTTTTTTTTTAAAAATGAATTTTAATATCAAATTTTGACGAAAATCGTACGAGTAAAAAATTATGTGGAACAAATCTAGTTCCATGTGAATTTTTCAATTTTTTTTGTTCCGATCATATATATACCTATTGCCGATTCAAGAACGATGATGAAGTCAGAATTGAACGGACTGACTTAGTTTCGTAATCCTAGCTTTTTGAAGTTTTAATCTTATGCGAATATTATATGTGTTATGTTAAATAACTCAATATTGTCAATTTCATCGTATGTAATATGTATGTCGTAATCTATAGTGGTGGTATGTACCTGTTGTCAGCCCAGGGAATTTATTAGAATATTTAGCAAACAAATAATATCCAATATGTTAATTTTTAATTACTTTTATTAATATTATTTCGGTAAGTTTTTTTTTTTTTTTAATTAATTGAAAACCGTTTTATTTACCGGATTCTTTTTGGTTAAACTCATGTTTCTTTAATATAGTATCAAGGAAACTGTATAGCTTCACGTTTCATTATGCATACGTTGCATTCATCGAATATTTTTTTGGTAAAAACAATATCACAGATAATGACTAATACTACATAATATCTTCATTTATCAAAAAAAAAAAAAAAAACCGATAGTATAAAAAAATTATTCTCGAAGTAGTATTTGAAATGAAATGCATATTTTTTTATATACAAGGTGTCTATGGACACCGTAATCTATGAAGTTTTTTCTCCGATATTTCTTTAATATTTTATTCTATTTTTAATTTTTTTAATTTTTTAATCTGGTTATACAGTCTATCAGTCATTCAGAAAAAAATTTAAATTTTATTTTTACGCCCTAATCACTAAGAAAAAAAAAAAAATAACTTCACTATTCAAAAAGTTCAAAACAGCCATTTTATAAAATAAATTCTAAAACTTTCAACTTTCATACATTCATATCCAATCAATAGTTCCTTAAAAAAATTAATAAACGTTTTAATTTCTAAAATTTTCAATTTCGAAGAAAATAAATCATTTGTATAAGGTAAATAATAAAACGAAACCAGCTTACTGTAAAAATAGATATCAGTTGACGTTATTAAAATTGTGTTTCCTATCGAGTAATATGATGGTTTATTAAATATAATTTTTCACATCCCATCTTTAGAGCAATTATTACTGAGAAACTAATCATCCATCGGATTTATGTATTATATGTTAGATTAAAATTGTTGAAAATAATTTATATTATAAATCGGCTATATTGAAAATTTCGAAAAGTGAACAAACTTAGTGATTTTTTTCTAGTGATTAAAGGATGGTAGAAAAAATATACTTTTTTATAATTTATGAAAAGAAGAAATATACGAAAGAAAATTAAATATTAACAGAGCTATAAAAGCTGTAGAACACAATAGGAAACCCACTACCCTATAAATCATAATTTGTAAAAAATTATATTTACAATAATAATTGCAATACTATATTTTGATACACAATATATTTCCGTAATATATCCGTAAAGAAAATTTTTTTATTCTGATCCTTATGGTAAAAATTGTTTTTTTTGTTTGATATTTTTAAGAAGGAAAAAATATTGAGCTTTTTTCCAATAGTAAAACATGAAGGAACTAAGGAAGTACAAAATGTTTACTTTTGAAAAATAATACCTTTTAAAAAGCTACATCTTCGTTAAAATATGAACTTAAAATGCTTATAAAAAATACTATAACATTACGTTCAAATTTATACCACCAATACAACTTATGATTAACCTCGTGTAATATTTACAAGCATTTCTACTCGGTCAAAATGATTTTATCCACATTATACCGAATAAAAACTAGAAAATGTCAAATGTCTATAAATAGCTTAAAGATCTTCAGAATATTTTGACTATTTTATCGCGTAATAAAAACTATATAAGTATTCAATGAAAATTTTAAGTCCTTACAATTATTTTTAACGAAATTACAAAAAAAAATAAACGAAAATATTGAATCGCCATAAAATTTTCCGATTTTCTTATGTTTTTCTCAATTATAAAAAAAAAAATTAAAACATGCACAAACTAGATAAAATTTGGTTTCAGAGAAGATGCTACATTTAAAAATCGAAGTAAGATTTCCGATCGGACAGAAACGGGTCCTCGACGAGCAGAGCGCGACATCGTCATCAACGCGTGGTCCAACAGGTGGAATCGTATGATCAAGGCGTCTTGGAAACGCCGAGTTCTCCTGTTCCTGACAAGATGGATTCTGAGACGCCCTAAGGACCTCTCATTCCAAGTCACGCAGGCCTTAACGGGTCACGGGTGTTTCAGGCACTACCTCTGCCGGATGGGATGAGCCCCAGACGTGGAGTGCCGACACCCAGAAGACACCGTTGAGCACACGCTTTTCGCATGCCCTCACTGGAAACTCTACCGGCAAGACGTCAGAGCATATGTTGGCGAAAGAAACATAACTCCCAGCGATGTTTAAAATCTGCTCTGCGGCCAGGAAGTACATCCCATCCCGGGATTCTGAGCGGGCTACATACAATTAAATCGAGGCAGCCTCCTTTTGGGGCTCACAGTCCTACCGCATGGTAAAGGACATACTGAGCCGAAAGGAGCAAGACCAAGAGGTTAAGGGATGCTGAGGTAAGAGCCAACCAGATGCCATAGAAACAGCCGCCTCATCAGTCTTAGACACTAAAGTCTACACGCAACAAGACCCAGCCACCGGCTCAAGGTCATGTACAGGTTAGGTTAAGCTAACACACTGTTAGGAGATAACGCGGTCCTGCCGCTCACCTCTCGCTGTAGTTTAATTAACTATGCAGTTAATAATGTGAGCCTACCCCACGAAGAGGAAAACAAGATTTTATAAAACATTTACTTAACTATACTTACTAATAAACGATGGCAATAATGGGGTAACAATGTGAAAAACTGATCTCCCAGTGCTGTCGGTTAATTGGAAAAAAAAAAATAAAGTAAGATTTCTGATAGAAAAGGTGTTAATATATAGAAAATACCTATACGGTGATAAATTGGTATTCAATCATATTATACTCAAAAATGATTAAAATGTACTTAGGTTTTGACTAGTATTTAATTTCCTGGACGAGCAAAAAATACAATATTTTCAATTCAAAAACAAAGTTTTTTTAATATTAAATAGCATTAAAAATTCTTTATGACCTTGGAATATTGTCTAAGTAGATAGGTAAGAAGGTTTAGATACTTAATGCTGAAAACATTACGATAAAAAATTATGAATCGAAATGACGCCGGGAAAAACCGAAACAACACTATAACGATGTTATCTTTATTGGCGGATACCGGGACATGGGGTCATTATAATGAAAATAAACAATGATAATTATAATATAATATTATTATGGTTCTAAAGATAATAAAATAATGATACTAGAGAAAACATTCTGGTAAAATTATTTGTTACCAACGAGCGTATATGATTTGCGCATCACTGTTGTTCTTTTCGACCTTTTTCATGAGACATTTGCACACCGTTAATTTGTTGGGTATGTCATACGTTATTTGCATATCAAAATTGTTAACAATAGAAGGGCTGAAGAGGATGACGAGTACCCAAAATCGAAATTTGTTTTCTGACTTTTAACTTAATATCCAATATTAATAATTTCTTAATTTATCGATTGTAAAGAAAATTTTTTTTTTAAATAAGGATATTACTTATAGAAAGAATTTCTTATTAAAAAATATGAGTTGTATCAACGACTGTCGGTGTGCAAACAATAGGTACGCTGCCATTGATGCGCAAATGATGTACGAATTTTTGAGGCGGGTAAACAAACGATGCTCATATCGCATATGATAATCGCCAGTTACAAACATAGGACAACTTTGTACAGTTTTAAATATACGCTAATTAAATTTTGAGATTCGTTAAATACCACAACTATTGCTAAACGGCTAAATTGCTACGTAATAAATATGATGGCTTATGCTTTTTTTTGACAAGGCAAAAAGTACATCGTAGCGACTTGATTTTCAGTAAAAACATTTAAAATATTATTTTACAAGAATGTACCTAGGTACGTTTATATTGGCCATTTTACTTAGACCAAAAAGTAAAAGGGAAAAAATTATATAAGAGAAATTTATCAGAAAAAAAAATAAATGCCAAAAATAAACTTTAAATTTAAACCCATTTTCCCTGGCACCGAAGATATATCGATGGGAGTTTTGGCGGGAAACCCCCGTTCGGTAAAACGAAAAAACCTGCAGTTCACGGTGCACGTGGTACCTCGTAAACACTAAACAATAACGTTATTACTATTGTAAAAACTCAATCCGTCAACACGACTATGGGATACCGTCGGCTGCGATTTACGAAAGGTCGCGTTGTTGCAGATACCTATGACGATAGCGTGTCAGTGGACGCGGAAGAATACTCATTGAATATTATTATCGTGCAGACTTAACCTTGGGGACCTCATAATATTACTAAATCGATATACCCGAGGTGAATTCACTCCGAACATTTAAATTATACCGTAACGTAAACACGGTTACGGTTACCTGTACGCGGAGGTAAAGGTCGAATATTGATAGAAAAAAAAGAAAAAAGTAGTCGGTATGCTGTATAAGGGACGAAAAATTATACTACGAGGGTCGTCCAGGCAAACATTGCCAAGAGGCTATGACGTGCTATGACTATAATGCGCATGTTGTACCGGAATCATACCATACTATGCTTACGTAACATTATCGCTACCAGCGTATTACACTAACCTAACCTAACCACCTAACCCGTAATCTAAGCCGGTCCACTCACCTGCAGGGTGTCTTGGTCGATCCAAGTGTACCGTTCGTTCCCGTCGGCCGTAACCAGTCCCGTGATCATGTGAAACGGTCGCTATATTTCTCTTTCTCTCTCTTTCTCTCTATCCGGAGCGAATGGTCTCTCCGATCGTCGAAGTCGTCGTAGTCGTCGTCGTCGTCGGGCTCCGTCAGTAACGGGCGACGCGCTATAGGTAAACTATAGATACACAAAGTGCAGTGGTTATAACGATGATAACAATTATAATAATAATAACAATAATGGTGAGATTTATAATATTTTTTTTTTTCACATCGTCTGTCGAAGATAATATTACTAAATTAATAATTGTTATTATTAATTCACAGCACTGCGAGCGTAACGTAGAAAAAAAATTTACCGCGTCGTCGACTGCGGACAGATAAATAATACAGACTCGGTGCTCGGGCGCGGATTATAAATATGGGTAAAGGTATAAATATTGATATTTACTATTATACCAATTATATTATAGTAAACAGTGACGGCGACAGCGTATTGTACCTGCTGCGTGCCAGTCGAAAAACGTGTTTTCGACACGATTGACGATGATAACAACAGCAATAATAGCAACGCTGTTCAGTTAATGTATTGCAAATAATAACGCATAAAATTGTAACACACACACACACACACACACAGTTTACAATAATGATATATATGTAATGGTAATTGTTTCGTTAATTTGTTAAATAATATTATCGTGTGACGCGGCGAGCGCGCGCGTTGTCGTCGTCGGCGAGTGGCACGCGGGTTCTGATTTCCAGCGGTGGCACGCGTACGCTTTTTATAAGTAAATAATACGTACTACTACCGGCGCGGTGGCGGCCCCCGGAGTCACGGCGCGCGCGGCCGCCGGCGAAGTCTAGTCCGCCGCCGAATCACATGGACGGCGGCGGCGGCGACGGTCGATATTCCGCCGGCTCAGCGACGAGGGTCGGCGGGCGGACAAGGGAGCGTGCCGTGTGGGGGGGGGTGAGGTGGCGGTGGTGGGAAAGGAAGAATCCTCGGGATTATACGACGACCGGCGACGGCGACGACGACGGCGACGATGACGCGCGAGGCGAGTTGTCCGTGAGAAATGCTCTACTGGCTCGGAGAAAAACGCGCGCGCGGACGACGCGACGGCCGAATTTCGTGTTTTACCGCGCGCGCGCCATTCGACCACGATTTTACTACGGAGATCACTCTGGGGAAAACGCGGCGACGACGTGGACGACGACTACTACGGGCCCGCTGCACCGCCGCCGGGACGTTATAAATAAAAACAAATAAAACGCACGGTGCAGCGGAATCGTTCTAATAACGTTATACGGAATGCTCGCGCGCGTTCGCGATACGACGATCATAATATTATTATTGTTATTTACCAGTGTCGTCCGCGTCCGTACGCTCGGCGTGTCGTAGGTAAGCACACCTATAATACAGCCCCCCTGTATACGATATTTCGCGCGATCGTATTTTTTTTAGTCCTCTTCTTGAAACGCGCGCGGCGTATTTGGACCGCGGCCAATTGCACCACGGACAGTGTGTTATATACCTACCTAGTAAATAGTGTACGTACCTGCAATAGCAACAACACCATAACTATTATTATTATTATTATTATTATTATTATTATTATTATTATTATTATTATTATTATTATTATTAATATTTCGTATCGGTTTGTTGTTTCAATAATAACGCGCAAGCATAACTTGTAAAGCTCGTTGAACTCACGTCGTCGTTGTAATAACAATAAAAAAGTAAATATTATTATAATATCTTTTTATCGGTACGTTCGTAAATGCGGATGCCAGATTGCATGTGTATGACGCGCGTTCGCGTCATACTATTCATCCCGTGGGGTTTTTTTTTTCCATCGCCGTTTTCCGTTTTGAGCAAAAAAAAAAAAAAACGCCGAAAAAAAACAAAAACATAACACCACACGTCAGCGTTATATTTCGAAAATCATCCCAGCGTCTTTACGCGGCCGTTTCCGCGTCGCGTACCTAATATCATTACGCAGCGTCGATTTCGACATTGCCTTTCGTACAATATTTACAAAATCGCATTTCATCCGAGCGGTGTAGGTATTCACGTACAGTTTCTCGTATAGCGGCATCGCTTTCGTATGGTAAATAATAATTAAAAATATTAAAAAAAAAAGAGACGTCTCATAGCGATGTCCCGTATCTTTGTTACGAATACAAAACAATATTCTATCGGTACACACAATATAATAACACGAAACGTTCCGTCGTATGTGCAGCAGTATAACGTATAACGTAATATAGTAGAATTACTTATTCTATTGGAATATTGTCTAAGAACATTTCGATTTGATTTTAGTATGTTAACCTATTACAGTATTTTACGGCTCTAGGCCCTAGGGTATTACATATCGCGGTAATAACAGTGTGCATTTTGAAACCTTCGATATACTGTGTACTTACAAGAGAAATACTAACCCGACTAACCCGGTGTAATCGGTTACCGAGTGAACTACTCGAATGGCGGGTAGGCCATGTCTAGAGACGAAACCTTGACAAGGAAGACTAAATAAATGGGAGAAGACCCAGGGGTCGTCCTAGACAGCGTCGGGAAGATAGAATCAGAGATGGTTTAAACAAATGTACCCGGACGGAGTACGACAATAGAAGATGGATAGACGGACGGATGAGTGCATAATTGAAGGAGCGAGGAAACTTCGAGATCTGTGAAAGCTCCAAAAAGAAGAACATATGTTTAACAATCACGATCATTTTTTGAGAACAGGAGTTATTGGTAAGCGAATTCGGGTGATACGAAATAATATACAGAATACAAAAGGCGGTTCGAAGTTACTGTTGCAAAATATAGTAACTCTATGTCTTAAAACATAAAAGTATACATATAATATTATGTTTGATAAACAGAATTGCTATATCCGTGATCCAGTACTTATCTATAAAACGATGTAAGATTATGTACGACATTTTTATCTGTGACGTACACAAGCGTATAATACAAACGGGCGCCCGGACGCTCAAGCACTCCCCTAAAAGCTGGGATTAAATCTTGATAAAAATAAAATAACCATTTTCTTCGAAAAATAAACAAACTAATTCGTTGAGGTTCACAAATTAAGTATTTTCAACAATAGAACTAATATATTATGATGCTTTAAATGGAGGATTTTTCAAATTTTGGGTACCAGATAAGTATCACAGCACATAAATATATGCAGATATACCTATACTAAATCGATGATGATTATTGCCTGCGCGCTATTTTTCTTAATAGAGGCGTTTAGCCTGTAGAGCACCCGATGATTTTTTTGAAAACTTGGCACTTATATACTGACGTATACAAAAAATACTAAACAGTGACAGCTATCGTGTATAATATGTAGGTACCTACCTATCTATAATATAATAGCCGAAGTGTTGATTCACACAACAAAGCGACGACGTCTACTCGGAGTACCTATGTAACAATATAATGGACTTCGTGACGGACAGCATGTGACATGGAGTGTGCATCAGAGGAGAATGGTGTTAGTAGCCATGTATTATATTTGATTAGAGAGTTTTTAAAAATATAAAAGTGTTTAATATCCTAGGTATAATATTATTATTTAATAAAATACAAATAAAAATAAAACCGCGTTACCTTGTATATTATGGTATAAGAGTGCGGTTGCATGATGTTGTGTACAGCATTACTCTTGGTTCTTCGGAGAGCCATCGCCGATTTCTATTCATATTATTATGTACTTGCTATATAAATACTGTAATCGGGGAAAAAATATACAGGTACATAATATTATATTATACGCGTTCTGTAAATAAAAACCAAAACAGAATCGGATTATATTTTTGTATATTCTGCAGCGACGAAATGACGACGGTATATTAAAGCCTAAGTTTTCGACAAGAGAGGAATCGATAAATATTCTGCAGGGTCTATAATAATAATAGACTATCAATCAAATATGTTTTTTTTTTTATATTTTTTATGTATATATATGTGTGTTCGACGTTTATTTATAATATATTATTTTATACAAACCCGTGTACCAATGGCAAATCGTATACAGGCATACAGCCGAACAACTTCCTGACGCTAATCGTGGTTATATGTACAAACACAATAAAAAATTATCACAATCATAATTATTAATATTGTGGCAATTCAAATTTCAAAACGACTCGATACCATTATTTATTAGAAACAAATTAATATTGTAATCAAACACGTACATCTTCAAACATCCAGTAGTGAGGGACGATGTATTATTTTGTATTGTATTTTTCAAAAAATATTCGCCTTTTTGTTAAATTGTTAACATTATGGGCGTATAGCATTATATATAGGTACGTTGGTACGAAAAAACCACGGGGGACATGTCCCTCCTAACCCCACCTCATGAATATAATAACTGCATTTGAACTCTAGTCAACAGCATATTGTTATCATCTACATTACTAGACAAGATAGTTTAAATTGTTCATATATCGATATCCAATCTGCAGTTCATAAGTTATAGGCGACAAAATTAAACTTTCACGAGGCGAATGACAAAATATAATTATTGTTTTCAATAATGGAATTTGCGTGCAACAAAAAACCTAAACCAGTTTATTTTGTTTGAAATTTGTTCGATTAATAAAATAATAATATAATGTTCAATTAATTCATATTATTCATTAGGTATACAAAGTTATTGCAATTCTGTGTCCGTAGTACGGATATATAGGTACTTATTTTATACTTCATTACTTCCGGTCTATAATATAGTTTCAATAAACATACTATTATTATCATCTATATTATACTTATATAATATTCCTGACGAGTAACGACTACGCGTTTATAAAATATATACAATGATTCGAACGAAAAAATTAATAAAAACAAGGAGAAGGACAAATAGTACAAATATTGTATACATTATGTATCATTATATTCAATACATAATATGCAATACAAAATGTCAAATAAACTTGGGCGTAAATAATCCAAATATGTTGTGGTGGGACTACGTTCCACATAATATTGATTGCGTACTTATGGTTTATACTTACTTTATGCAAAATTGATTAGAAAAAGCTTGGATTTTTAAGGAGCTAAACCCCACAAGCCTTTCGAGTTTACGAAAAATAGGATGAGAGAGATTTGATATAAATAAGCACAAAATAATGTACCTTAAGTACTAATGAGAATTTCAATAAACCCCTACGTTGAAAAAAAAAAAATCACTACACCGACAATCTGAAAAATACAGAGTACAAGTGGATACATTCATTATTTTAAAAAGTATTAACTTTTTTCGAAATTTATTTCATAGACCATTTAAGAAACAAGCAGCTCTACAATTGTACATAATATATATTTTATTTATATAATTATATTTTGTATAACTTTCCACTTCAATGTACAAGAAATAATTTTTTCAAATAATACTCATAGTCATAGCTTTGTTATAATTTTAAATTTAAAAAAAAAATTAAACAGGATTGAGGACGTGAACCCACCCATAATCAATCCTACATTCCTATACCCATTGAAAATTAAAAATTATTGTATCTGTAAACAATTTCACTAAACTTATGGTATTAGGAAGTTCGTAGTCATAGAAAGAAAAAATTAAAATATATGTCTGTTAAACTTGTGTTCAACACACGCAGTGAAATGGGCGGCTCGGGACATTCTAGAAATTTCTACCCACCAAGCGAATACTGGTTTCTCGAGACGGTACTATCGTGGGGAACCCGCGATCCATAATATTACGATGTTTACACGAATTAATAAGTACAGTAATAAAATAAATTAGGTAAAAAATGAATTACAGAATTTTTGTGTTAAAAAAAATTAAAACATATATTATACATAACCTACACGGTGGTGAAGCCTAGAAAATTATATGAAAACAAGAATTCAAATTTTAGCTTCAGATGTTTATTGATTAGTTAATTGCGATCTATGTGCTCATAACTAAGTGACTAAGTACTAAATAAAATCACTAACTTTCTACATTTTAAATTTTCACATATTGTATTTGTACCATTAACCTACAAATTTAAAATAAGTAGTTCGTTAATATTGCAACTTGCGTATTTATTCATTCACTATCTATTAAAATTCACTAATCAATTTCAGACTTTATAATACACTGGTTCAAATATTAAAGACACGTGATGTATTATTGTTTTTATATGCAAAATATATAGAAATTATTAATTAATATAGGTATTGAAGGTCTTTAAAAATCCATGGAATTTGATTAGGTACCTTTACCTACTTATATGTATTAATAATATAAATACCCTATTAAACAGTCAATAGCAATCCTGATGTACGTCATAACTTAGTATCTGCTTCAGGCATATTTAAAATTGACAACACGTATCTATTAATAATATTAATAATTGTTAAACCATGGTTTAACATTTCAAATAATATTATCATCTCAAATATCTCAAATACGTAGTTACCAATTACAGCTGGTTCAAGAAACGCGTATAACACGATAATATGTACCTACACGACACATATAAGTAGTTCCCTTTTAAATAGGAAGTATTCATTTTTTATACGCGCAATATATATTTTTTTTTTTCAAGCTTTGGTTAATGGCCATTTGACGACTATATAAATAGTAAAAATTACAATTATTTATGCATTACGCGTGCAATACACTCGCTGGGACCCGAATATAGTGTTTTCCTAATATAATATTTAACCGAAGTACCTTTATAGGAGGTACTACAAAACTTTACCGTTATTTATATATTATATTTGGTAATCAAATTTAAAAGTAAAAATAAAAAATGTTCACAACAACAAATGAAGTCAATACCTACTCATGATTATTGCTAATTAAATCGATTATCTACTTATTCACTATACTATTTAGCCAATAATTTATGCTGTATAGGTATCGAGAATGGTTAAAAAATTATCAATTAAGTTATACAATTAAATTTGGTATATTTATGCCAGGCCTTATTCCGACGGGCAGTAGGACCCAAATTGGACAGTAGGAAATATCAAAAGTGCAGTTGGCTTTGTAAATGTGGGTACTTTACAAAAAATATAATTGTCCACATCGTCGAACGATTGAATTCCTATTCGGTATTGTGTAATTTATAAACCTACTTTGTACCTAAAGCTAGTTACACACCAATTCGTACGTCGCGTTTTTCTGAAATTAATTCATTATTTCATTGCTGTATTTTTTTTTAATTTCATTTTCTTCAAAAGATATGTTTTTTTTTTTTTTTTTTTTTGAGAGGGAGAGTAAGTATTAAAGTCCACGTGAATTTCATAAAAAAAACTTGTCGGTGTATTTTGGGCAGTAGATAAAAATCCTTAGAATAAGCCCTGATTTATGCATTAAATTAAATTAAAAAAATATTGGGGATTACTACCAAAAAAAAAAAAGGGGGGGGGGAATTCTACGACACAGATAAAGTTCTTGTGCAATTTTGATTAATGTACCTACTATAAATACAATACAAAAAGAATAAAAAGTCGTCACGCGTTAAACTATGTTTACAATCGAATTACGGGGAGTATCAGATACTCAGGTACTATTAACTGAATTTGAATCTGAGTTAGATTATTTGTATTTTATATAAATATACTAAATAATCTATGTTTATATTATTTTTCAACGCATATTTTGGCATTTTTTTTATTAATTTGATAATACATTCCACTTACACTAGTTATAGAAGTATACAAATTTAAATTTAAATTAGAGGATATTATTATTATTATATTATAACTAGGTAACTAGCTAATCTATAGACTCAATAAATAATCATTTATCGCAACATTTGAAGATTAGATCAGCTATGTTCTACCTATTAATCTACCTACGAGTACATCGTCACAGTCGCGATGTTCCGATAAATCCATAATATATATTGTCGATAAATAATAAATAATCACTTGTACACAATTCATTCGTCCTCTTCCTTCTATAATCAATAATAAATACATACTTTCACTTTATAATAAACTACAAACTTATTGATTTGGTATGTATAAATAATATTACTCTCTCTCTCTCTCAAAAAAAAAAATAATAATAATAATAATAATAATAAAAATAAAAACAATAATATATAGGTCATAGAAAACCAACACATAAAGGTTAAGGTTATGTTGTTTTTTTCATACAAATGCAATGCCATTACATTTGGAAAATAATTTAGTATTTTAGTACCTATTACTGTTTCAAATTATTCCTAGAATTGAACGAAAACGTATATATTTGTACAAGAATGTCAAATATATTTGCTGATTGCAAACATTTTATAGGTAACTATAACGTGTTTAAAAAATACAATGTTCGAAATTAATCAAAATTTTGGTCTTCATAACCGAAAAGACAAATTAATATAGAAATATAAATGAAAACTAAACGGAGTTAATAAATGATCATAACGTGGAAAATAAATATATACTTTAACTCCAATTTATCATCTATATGTTATAAAACGTCACACCCTCACCTACTGTTTAACTAATAGGCAACATGACGAAATCACGTTACTTAGAACATAAATTGTGGTGTTTAGATTTAAATTTGAGTTTAAACACAAAATTACAACATTTAAAGAGGAGAATATTTTCGAAGGATGTCAGTTAATTTTTCTAAATAATTGTCATACAAAAAGTTATATAAAGAGAGCAATCTGAACATTTTTGAGAAAAAACCTACGTACAGCTTTCGAAAATATTCTCCTTTTATTTAAATGTTTTCATTTGTGTTTAAACTCAAATTTCAATCAAAACGCTACAATTTATATTCTAAATTACGTAATTTTGCAGTCATACGTTCTTAAGACGGGATTAGTACATGAGGATATGACATCCTAAAAGGAATTATTTGATTGGGTGCAATCCGCAACTGAATCTATCGCACATAGAGATTTGAAAATTTAGACACAGAAGCAGATGATTGACGGGTACGTGTGCACCTAGAAGCAGCAGGATTCCCAAAATTCAACACCTAAAGTGTAGTAGCTGATAAGGAATTTTTCATATTTTTTGGAATGAAAATCATAATATTTTCTAACTTATTGCTTTTGGTTTTTGAAAGCATTTATTAAAATTTCGCTTTTAAATGATTAAAACCAGGGGGAATTTAATTAGGACGGACAAAGTCGGGCGGAACACTGTATAAATATTACTAATATATTTTTGGTCCCAAAGTAAAAGGGCTTAAGTCAATTTTTAGCATTTTGGATGCCTTTTTTTCCATAATTTTATTCTGTATAATAACTGTACGATCATTTTTCTATAATTTCATATAATTTCTGTCATTTTTCCCAATTTGTTTGTAATTTTTATATGAAATTGACTAAACCCTCTCTTCCCTGAAACCTAAAGACATTTATTTAAATTGATATTATACTTATGTACAATATATATAGGATATAGGACATAAAAATGTAAGTCACTGCAGCATGCGCAAAATTTAATTACAACAAAATATACGTCAAATTAACTGTAGGTATAAAATTTCGATTAATCCGAAATAATTAGGTATAGATACTGCATTACAATTTACAATGTATTAATATGCACATGGATCACGCAATTGTCGTTCGGAGCTATATTGTAGTAAACCTGATCGAGATTATACTTGCACCGTAATTAATATTCAAACATATCATAGAAATGTTTTTGTATAGTAGTAATACAACAATGGTTCTAAAATAATTTTAATTTCCTAACAGTTGTAGTAATCCGAGTAATTGATAGTTGGTACCTATATACTTAAATACCTACATACTAACATACTGTTCATGATTTTGAAAATAATAGATGTTTAATTGCTGTGGGAATTTATACCTATTTATCTAATACCTTTTGTTCCTATTTGTTACCTATTCTGTAATTTGTTCGAATACACCTAATATAATATACAAGGCATAAGCACGTGTTTTAAAGTACCTATATTTTAATCCATAAATTATAAACTTTAAAAACGTATACTCGGATAGGAGCTTAGATGCATATTTAATATTTTAATCTAATATTGGGAAATTAACTAACTCTAATTACGTAATGTTTATGTTTTTATTATAGGCTGTACAACAAGTAAACTTTTAACCAGATAACCTAAAAAAAAATCAACGCCAAGTATCTATACGTACATCGCGTGAATTTTAAATCCTCTGGATCCCCTGTGTATAAATAAGGAAAAAAATAGAGCCAATTTGAGTTATGCGTCTTTTTTTTAAACATGTTAATCTTATAAATAATTATGCTTTTTCAAACGCGGCACTATAGTCTATATTTTCGTCAAAATGTTATTTTTATTTTATACATTTGTTGATAGGTATAATATTTATATTGTTTGTTTTTATGTAGACGTTGTATTATCAAACTTATTGATCACGAATATTGGCATTGTACAGATAACACCAGCTTCTTAATATGGTGAGTAGTAACCAAGTAGGTAACCTAAATAGACCTAGTACCTGTGTACATTCATCATTCATAGAGTGAACATTGATAATATTATTCATTGATTACTGGAACTCACAGACTACAGATATTATGTAGGTAATATACTAGTATACCAGTGACTAGGTAGACTGCTCTATAAACATGATGTATCATATTTTATTAAATTTTGCAATACATATGGTTGGGTGGACCAAGGTCATCTGCTATTTTTAAATAATACTACGATTTGGATCACTTGGCACAAATTACTTAAAGGAAGTAGGTTTTATTATTTAAAAAATACATGCATATATTGCATATTTGTCGTTATGATTTCCTGTAAATTGTCAAAAAAATTATAGTAATTACTACCACACTACACACTATACCTACCTAAAAAACAACTGAAACGTAACTCGTTAGACATTATGGTTTAAATATTTGAATTCATAAAATAATATTATTATATATTATTAATAATATAATTTGGTGGAGTGTTATAGGTGTTGAGGATTTGTACTTCAACAATTTGGTAAAAAAAGTGTATCATAAATTATTATTACCGTAATTTACCGACACTACGATTTAAACGATAATTTTTTTTTACGATGAAAAAATATAACATAATGGATATAACCTCTTAAATTAAAAAAAGTTATTAAAAGTGTTATATAAAACTCTAGATCAAAATTGAATGAGAAATTAGTTTATACAAAATTATAAAATAAAAGTAAAGAAAGGTAGGTTATATAAAATTATTTAATTTACATCTGAAAGTAATGATAAATCATAGCTAACGAAATACGATTCTGAGCAAAGTTCAATTACAAGTGTTTTTAAATGCTGTAGTTTTTAGGAATTTTATCTCAAAACAACATTTATGAAAAAATACTACATTAAGCTCAACTTATTTTTTGCTACTATGTACAAATGTACATAGTAGCGTAATTAATTTCTTGTTGTTTTATCCATGTAATACCTACGAAATAAAAACTAAAAAAAAATAATCAAAAATGTGAAATACCTAAAAATAACTCAGAATAAAAAAAATCACCAGAATATTTTAACACCTACTTTATTACCACTTCTAGAAAAATCCAAAATTGAAACCTTAAACTACCGTTTTCTTTAAGAAAATATGCTACATTTAATTAAGGAGCAATACTTAATAACAATACTAAAAAAACGTAATCGAACAAATTTAAACTAATAAAATCATCAATGCCTTATTTGTACTGTTTTATTTCGTTTTTTTTTTGGGTGGGGTGGGGAGGTCCCTATTTATTATGAAAACCACTTGGAAAATTAAAATATGACATTTTCAATGCACCAACTAGATCCAAAATGAAACAAAAAAAGTCTCTTTTAATTTTTTGATTGAAGTAAGATTTCTGGGAAACAAGCTGCTCACAGACAGGAGAAAAAACAGTAAAGCCAATACATTCTTCTTTACGCTCAGAACTAAAAATTCAGACTTATTTCACACTATTATAGGTCACTGTTGAAGGTGGGATATGAAAAATTTGAGAGGTTTAGGATAGTATTTTCAAAAGTGGGTGATATCACCCCCTTAGGGGCGCTAGAGCTCTCCAGAAGGGTGACAAAAGTTACAAGCTCAATTAGAGGGCAAGGATTACAAAATGGGGGTGGCGACTGTTTCAATTTTGTTTACAAGGTGACTTAATTAATTATAGCAGTGACATTGCTTATTTGTCTGAACTGTTTAAAAGTGTAATGAAAAAAACTTGCAGCTTCAAAGTGATATGACTTGAATTTAATATTATTTTTGCGTTTGTGACAAAACTTTTTACGTAAAAAGTTAATTTAGGGCGAAAGAAATTTACAGTTTCCAAATCTATCAAAGGAACAAACAGATAATAAAGATTTAATTACTTATTGTTAACATTAGGAAGCACTAAATTTCGATTTCAAAAAACGTTTTGAGTGTATGAATATTCTTAAAATGGACATACCTAAATGGATTTTAGATCCTTTTACAGAAATTATAGATTCTCCAAGATTATAAGAATTGATAGAAGTAACTACAAATGAGGAATTTAAGTTAAAATTCAAGGAAAGATACCAAGCATTCTGGCTGCAAAAACAGATATCTATACTTTGTCCTGGATTGTGAGCTGCTGTATAAACAATTTTGATAGCATTTCCATCATCCTATTTAGTTAAACGTGGGTTAGAGAAACCAATGTACAAACAGAAAAATAGACAACAGTTACAAACAACCAATAGTAATGACTTCACGAATATTAAACAAAACATCAACCAACTTTTAGCACTACACACATCCATCTCATTAGAATCCCATATGTTTTATTTCTACATTCATACAAAATTATAATAAAACATATACTTATTTTATAAACAACAAATTTGTTTTCCAATGCATACTTTGGTACCAATACATTTTTTCTTTAATGTGGGGGGGGGCATCTATTGGGTTAGGTAGGTAGTTAAATTAAAAAGTTTGGGTACCACTGGTTTAGAATTGTATTGAGTAATTTAGTTTTTATACATTCAAAAATTGAATGTGTTTGACAATGGATATTATTTAAATTAGAAATTTAAAATTGTACAATAGTAACCTTTGGTAAGGAAATGTATTTATTTTTACCTATAAATTAAAAATATATTAATACATTTTAATACATTGGCAATAATATTACAATACAATAAACAATAATATTGTTTGAATGTCAAATTCATATCCTTGAAATTAAATAAAATTAAACACATTTAATAAAAATGTACCTACACAATTATTTTTATTGTAACGTGGGTATAGATAATTTAATATATTTATATGATAAAATCATAAAATCATTTTTTTTAAGATAATAGATAAAAAATAATAATTCAGATTAAATTAATTTTCTACATAAAAAACGAAAAATGATCTTTATATTTTATTTATTTAAATTCTAGAAATTTATAAAGGATAATATTATTCACAAAAGATGTTGAATATTAATATTATAGCCGTATATAGGTAATATTGGTACACCTAACCGATAATCTCTTAGAAAAAAATAACAATAATATTTACTTTTTAATTATATAACAATATGATTTTTATAACATGTTTATAAATTTTGTAATTTGTTCAAAAATCATTGAACAAATTACGAAATTTACAATTCTTGACTTTGTATGTAACATATACATATTTAAACAGGTATATACCTATATATATATATATATTATAATTTATAACACTATACAAACAAAATAGAGAATATTTTAGATATTTCCTGATTTATTATTTAAAATAAATAGACAAAAAAAATGTTAATAGGTACTCAAAAATAAAAATTTAAATAAATACAAATATACAAATATATACAATGTGCATATATACAGGGTGATTCACTAAGAGTACTTATTCCACTTTTTTGGTTAAAATTTGCATTTATTCAAATTCTCATTTTTGAAATTTTTAAGTTAAATTTTAAAGCCGATATTTTCGAATGAGTACTTAGATTTTTCACAACATTTTAGGAGTATTCTGTGGCGATACCAAATTAAATTTTTAAATGAGAACTTGTATTAAAAATTCTATAAATAGAGGGAGTATTACTTTAAATAAATGTCGGTATCAAAACCAAAGTTGGTATCGCCACAAAATACTCCTTAAAAAAAACATAATTTTCTACATAGGTCTTTTTGTCAATTTCTATTTCTCAGGTATAAAATATGAAAATTAAATTTTAATATGTTATTCAGTAAAAAAGTAAATTAACCTATGGAAATATTTAAAAAACATGTTATTAGTGTGTAAAATATTGGTGAAATGTACCATATTATTTTAAATTTTAAAATTTTAGTGAAAGGTACCTAGATATTATAATATTTTGCTACATATTATTTATAAGGTACATATTGTGTTCAAGATCTCACTAAAAATAAAATAAATACATATCTTATCTTAATACAGGATTTTCCAGCCAAATACTGAACGTAACTCAAAACATCGAAAATAATCAAACAAATAACGGGCGTGGCTTTTGTTGACCTGTCAGCAGCATACGACACTAAAAACCATAGCATTATGTTGACAAAATTATATGAAATGACGTATGACTATAACTTCGTAAAAATAATTGAAGCTCCACTTAGTAACCGCCAGTTAGGAAAAAATATTAGGTGGAGCCAATTATAAATGATACGAATATCTCACATTATATTTACACAGACGACTCGACAATTTATTGCAATACAAAATAAAGACATCCAACAATCGAAAGTAAATTATCAAGCACGTTTTCCAAAATTAATGAATATTTTGAAGCAAACTCTCTAGGACGTAATCCCTTGAAAACGTCAATGAAGTCTGTGAATTTAAACTCAGAAATAAGTAAGCTAATCGAAAACTCCACGTAATTTGGAAACCTACCTAGGCATAGTTTAGGACAGGTCATTAACTTACAACGTACACTGTGAAAAAATGAAGTTAAAAATTAATACAAGAAAATGACTATTGCGTAATCTAATCGGATCTGCATGGAGTGCTTTTGCATCACATGCACTATGAGTTACGATTTTAAAACTCTGTTTCTCAACCGTGTGGGAAGGATCTGCACACACAAAGAGATAGACACAGACCTGAATGAGACATACCAACTAGTCATCGGCTGTTTAAAAAATACACCAGTAAACAAATTGTACGCCCTATCTAGTATAGCTCCATTGGAAATTCGACAATCTGTTAAACTTAGGCTCAGGATGACAGGGAGTTAACAAAAGTAGTAAACAATGTTCAAAGCATAACGTATGGATTACAAAGATAGACATATACCGGCTTAAATCTTTTATTTTTTTTTTTTAATTTTAATTTAATATGAAATCTATAATCTATACCACTTGGGCACAATAAGTAAATTGTATCACGTTTAGAAAAGACAAATATAAGTTTTCTGTCCAAACTTCAAGTCTCCATAAACATTTTAAACTCAATCAAAGCAAAACAAAAAATAATAATTAAAAACATAATATATTTTGTAAATTTTTTTCGTTTTTTTTTCCTTAATTATTAAGAAAACAACTAAGAAAATCAAAAAATGACCTTCTCGGAGTAAAATTGCAGGTAGAAAAGTTGTTCATAGATTTAAAAAAATAATAATAATAATAAACATCATTGTAGGACCAAAACATTCTTCGCTCTGCTCAGAATCTAAAATATGAGACGAAACAACAGAATGGGTAATGCCAACAGAAAACCTTCCAACTGGGCACAATAATAGATGAGTGTTATGGAGAAGCTTAAACTGACTAAGGACAAAAGTTGGACGATATAAAGGTAACCTAAAAATGACTCATTAGATCTGTGCGACTGTGATAAAGTACAACCAATAAACCACCTAGGTCTAAATATTGAAATTCTGCAAATTCCTAATCACTTGCAATGAAAAGGACCTCATAGAAATAAATCAGAATGCTATGGACATAGCCCAGTACTGATCAAATGATTTATCACAATTTTAATAATAAAGATATAAAATACCAAAGTAACAAAGAAGATTATAGGAACTGTACCTATTTTTATATTTGATTGAATAATTATTAGATTTTTTTTTGGAATTATTAGAATTTTTGAATCATTGTTTTAAATTAATCTAAATTCTATAACATATTAATTTTAATATAACCATATTATATATACCATAGACCATTACCTAAGTCTAATAAATATAATTCACAAGATACCATAAACTGTAGAAAAAAAGTCCCCATTTGAAATAGGTACCTTAAATAAGTTATTTACCCCAAAAAAACAAACATAACGACACAAAAATATGGTACACAAATTCACCAAAATGATTATAAAAAATAATAAAATACAGGTGATTGATTTATCGATTAAATAAAATATATAAAATAATATAGTTCCACGGCTGGTGTACGAAATGTTGTTTTCATGTTTTTGTTAATAATAGTAATTGAAAACTGAGTGGTTTATTTAATCACCTTATAAAATAACTATACCTGCATAGGTAATAGGTAGATATTATATTTTACTAAATTAAAAACTTGGGTATCTAGTTTGTCACAATCCAACTCAGTTAAATAAAAAAAAAAACCAGCTTAATTTTTTTAAAACTAATAAACACCATACGGTTGACGATATTATCGACTATGGTATTGTAGTGTAAGAGATAAGGAGCTATAAGGAAATAGGTATTACACAATGTGAATCCTACATTTTATTTATTCCTCTAAGTACTTCAGATTTATTAATAATTTATACTTGGCAGATTATATTATAGGTAGGTATTAGAATTATATTATATGCCTATCTTAGTAAGAGTTATAATTTAAAATAACAAATATTCTAATAACAGGTTCTCATACCAAGTAGGTAGGTAAATAACTTACAAAGTAAAGATAGAAACATAATTTTATAAGTAGGTATTTTGAGTTCAATAGAATTTTAGTAGGTACTTTCTCACGGTATTATAACTTTAAGAAGCTTAAAGATTTTTTTTTTATGAAGTAGTTATTTCAGATTTTTGGAATAGATCCAATACTTAAGTGGTTTTTATGGAATTTCATATTAGGTTTCCAAATAAATCAAAATATACGACCAGTTGAACGGGAGGAACGAAGACTAAAGAAAATCACTTGCTATTTAATTTGTATTCATACTTGATCATACACGTGAACGAATTCAGTGATGAACGTTCAAAAAAGTAATTTTGACTGCATAAAAAAAAATGCATTGTGAAAAGAGCATAAAAGACCATGAGCGATTCTAATTGTTTTTTAATTTAAAAATAATTAATGCAAATATAATAAAAATGAATGGTCATTGCTAAAGCACTAAAGATACTTATGGTGCCTTAGTCATAGCAGAGATACTGGCCATAGGTGGTGACTCCGCCATAAAGGTACTATATTTAGGAAACTAGATAAAGGTACAAAATTGAAAATAAAGAAAAGAATAATATTGTGATACGGCACTACGAGCATGTTCTTAGAAAATAAGATCGGGAATATGCCTACCTCCTATGTTAGTTCTTAGACAGTTTTATGTTTTACTGTTACGTCATTACTACTAGAAAGAATAAATCCATATGTTAATGCGATAGTCGGGAACTAACAATGTTGGTCATTGGCGTGCGCAGACTTCTGAGTCAGGTATGGCTAAATTCAATCTGACCACCCACCCCCCCCCTGTCACGGTCACACAAGAAAAAAATTATAGACATTTTCACTACAAACTTCAAAGTAACACTTTTGTTGATGATTGAAAAATGTAAACAATCATTTTTTATCATTATTTCAAACATGCAATTCACAACACAGAGCTATCCAGAGAATTGTTGAATTTGCAGAATTTATTACATTATAAAACCAAAATATTCTTTACAATAGATAACTTGTAGCATAACTTTATCCTTGGGATATCTTTCCTTTGGATAAAACATAGAATTGTAAAACCGGACCTAAATCGAACATTTAATTCAGATATAATTTGATGAAGTGCAAAATAAATGTAAGAATGTTTCATTTCATCTTTTTTAGTTTTCCCAAAATATTGATGATCGTTGTTGCCTTCAACCTTTTTTGATATTTTCCGTTTTTTTACATCAGGAACGTCAATATTATTTTCATCACACATTTTTATAGGATCCATGTCAATAGATAGTGGTCAATTGATAGCGCAGCAATAGATAGTGGACAATAGATCTCGCGACAATTGATAGTATCATGAGGTTTTTTTAATTTCGATTTTTCACAAATAAACGTTAACGCATTTATCAATAATTATAATAATAATGATAATATGTTTTGAGAAATAAACTTCGAAAAAGTTGTCAATAATTAAAAATATAATAGTACCTATAATAAAAAAATCAAATTTGCAGTTGAAAATTATGCGCAACCCCTCATAAATAATCTTTACTTGTATTATTTATAATCACTGCATATATTTTAAAGTTTTTTTGCTCGATCATTATACTTTATTTTTGATGGTGGTTGATTTCCTGCGACTAATTGTTCAACTTTCAACCGATTGAGACGTTCTTCTTTTTGTAGTGCAGTAATAAATTTCCATGTAGATGGATGAATCGATGAATTTAACATTGACGAAAAGCAGTTATGTCACCCCTGCACTGAATTGTTTGTTTAAACCAAATCTGCTTCCACAAGAGAAAAACAGTTCCAAATTGTAATACTGAATTTTGGTTTTCTACGATGTCTACGCTGTAATCGTTCAATCGAATTACTTTCAAAGTAATCAATAAGTGATTTTAAAAGCTCCTCGTTGGTTTAAAAATATTTAGTTTCAATCAGAGTTTCAAGCGATTCAATAACGTTTTCTTGAGGTACGAATGCTAAAGCTAAATGCTAAAGGACACGCAGAGCGAATTCCGAGTTCTCTTTATATTTTTTTGATAAACCAATGTCTTGGATATGTCGCCATACACACAGAGATAAATGAAAAAAACAATCATTTTTAACCACATTCGGAAATTCACATTTTACTGCATTCATTGCTGCGTTTTCATAATCCATCATGACACTATTTGGTAAATATTTGGATTAATCGATTTAACTGCTCGAAAAAATCGTTTGTAAGTTCCTCTTTTTTGTCAGGCAGTAAAGCATAAACAGAAGAGATCACGTTTGAATAATGTATTCCATGAATCGTATATAATTGGGGAAATACTGATGGAGCACTAGAAAAAGTCAAATCACAAAACCAGTTTTCACTATTTTCCATTAGTTCAAAATTTCTGTTTGTTGCAAATATTAAAATACGGTGAGAATCATTGGACCCACTATCGTACTAGAGAAAAAGTTTCCCGTCAGTTGTTAGTTTACATTTTTCCGGAATATTAAAATTAAAGTCGACCGGATTTAACGAAGCCGATAGCTGACAGTTTAACGAACACGTTGTATAGTCTTTTTCAATGTGACGACACTAAGTAGTTGACCAGCTACTGATATTTCTACCTAATATAAAATTATTATAAATCATATTACATTTAATGGTTTTCTCATCGATATTATCAATAAGAAATATAAAACAACAGTCACTGTGCGTCTATACCCGTATGCAACGACAAAAATACACCGACGTGTACAATTCCCTACGCAGCTCGCAGCGATACAACGCGATTACTATCTACTTATCTTTATTTTCTTACAGAGGTAACACTACAAGTTATACAAATGAACGAACGAAATAAATAATAAATAAATGGGTACCTGAGCTATTGTTCCAAAAACTGAGTGTGTCGGTTCACGCGTACTCCTGGCTTTTTCCTTCATTTCATTAACCTGTATTTTGGCTTCAATTTTGGAAACATCCGGAACGTGATTCTGGTCCGTGTATTTTATTTGTTCACCATTAAATACACGGACTCTTCTTCTACATTGTTGTTTGTATTGCACACATCGCCAAATGCTTTTATTCGATATATTACATTCACGCTGATAAATGTATCCACTATCGATTAAAATGTTGGCGCCTCTTTCACTCTTTATATATTTTAAGCTCATAATACTGATAAATATAATTGATTATTATATACAAAACTTGAACTTGAACAAAACTAAACGAACACTTGAAACGCTGGTATTGAACGTACGAACAGATAAAACGTTAAACAAATGTAATCTTATCTAATAATGACATATAAATAGAAGCTAGATAAAATACCATCATTCTTATACCAACCTAAATGATATAAAAACATGTTTTAAAATTAGTGAGGTAATAAATTACCAATAATAAGGTTTTAATAAAATGAAAATGTTATCGAAAACGTCGTACATTATCAATTTTCGTACATTATCAATTGTCGTATACTATCAATCGTCGCGCGATCTATTGTCCACTATCTATTGTCACGCTATCATTTGACCACTATCTATTGACAGTATACCATTTTTATAGCATGGTTGTATATATTTTCATATTCGTCATCTTCAAACCGATATTGACTAATTTTTAAACTAACTGTACACTTTGTAAATTTTTACTGACTTTCAATATAACTGAAAAAATAGGTTCCAGAGGGTTATTCAGAGGGAATATAAAATTAAAATATTGCATTTGAAAAATTAATCCACGAGCTTTGGCGAATAATTAGATTTAACAGCGGATATAGCTTCAGATCGACAAGCCCATCTTGTGTTAAATATTAATTTTAGCGTTACAAGTTTTACATTTATTTTGTTTAACAATTTTTTCAAGTATAGCATGCCTAACGCAACTACTTTCAATGATAACTGGTATAAACACATATAAAGATAAAACATAATATTATTTTGATCATAGATATTAAACATATTTAATATTTAATAATACCAAGTAGGTACTCATCCACGTATAAAAAAGGCTCAGGTCGAGCTAAAGCCCAATTAGCTCTACCTGTACGCACACCTATGATATGTTGGTTTATGAAAGGCAAATTGTCAGTAGACCACGTCTTTGCACTGAGGCAGATAATCATTAAGCATTATAAATTTGATAAAGAACCGCATTTTATATTTATAGACTTTAAACAAGCCTAAGTGATTGTATTGACTATTGAAAGAAAAAATTGGAAGTATTAAGAATCCCAAACAAGTACGTGAACTTGATAAAATAGTGTAACAATAAAACTTTGCAAAGTTCGTTTCCTGCAAGAAACGTCTGAAACTTTTGAAGTGAAGTCAGGACTTCGACAAGAAGACGCCTTGTCTCCTACTCTATTTAATTTAACACTTGAACAATTAACGATAAATCTATAGTATGGCCGAAAAAATTAAAAAAGTAGAGAACATGTAAAATATGTGCAGATGGCATAGTATTAATAGGATTGACGAGAGAAGTCATAAAGACGTCTAAACTTTTAAGAGCACCTTTTTAATGGTTTAACTATAGTATTCCTTCTTGTGTATGAGCATACACTTTATTTAAAACCATATAAATTCATATACATTGATGATTTCAGACAAGTTTTAAAAAACGTTAATTTTTTATTATATTAACCCCCTATAATTTTCTTTGTTTCTTCAGACACGAGGGTTAAATTAATCGAAATTGGTGATGGGAGGGGGAAAAACGCTAACAGTTCTACACTCTGTATCAAACTAGAATACACTGGGTTTGCGCATCGTGACTGACTGCTGCAGAAACTCATAGCCCGATTCCTCCCCTCCACACTATGTGGCCATTAGCAGACCGGTTATTATAAAAGATGCGCGGAAACTAACAAAAACTGGTCGGCAGCTGGTGTATTCTAGTTAGAGACTGAGTCTGTAACTATAATACCACCAGTGCTATTTATAATATAAAATGACTCGTACATATTATACAATGTACCAAAGACTATCCTAACAAAAAATTGGTTTTGTGTGCAATCATTTAGCACGTAATTAGCAAGAATTTATGATAATTTAATAACGTAATTGTTGATACAGTTGAGAACTGGGATTGGACATACATGTATCTATACATACGTATGTATGTATAGATATATATGTATCGTATATATACGTATATGTATATATGTATCTATATATGTATCTATACTCTACCTTTACTAAACTTTGATACACGCCTAAATAAAATACGTGCAAATTCTTACTAATTAAGTAATAAAACAATTGTACAAAAATTAAACGTAATTCGTTCATAGGTGGAGTGGATATGCACGTTTAAAGGACTAACGGATTTTCCTGGGCCAAAAAATTCTGCCGATCCGCCCCTGGCTTTATTTAATCGAAAATCTCATGGAAAACTAATACATCCCTTATATTAAATTTTATTATTTCATAAGAAGCAGTGAAAACTTATTCAAAAAATATTGTAACTCACCCTAAGTATACCTTTATGATTTTAGATCAAATGTTGAATGAACAACAAATAAGTTTCTCGTGTAAAAATAATGCCACTGATGTAGTCTCAACTGCAATGATAAGTATATAAAATGTGCGCAGACTCGCATCGGACAATTTTCTTAAGAAGACAATTTTAAAACGAAAACAGTTATTCGTACTAAAAAGAATTTGCAAAATTGTCAACATAAATATTATTTTTAATTGTACGAAGTATAAAATGTACACCATTTATTCTCTACTCTCTAGTTTTACTCACCAATTCACTTATTCATTGAGTATTGAGAATAGTAACAATAGAATGCTTATTCACAATTAATCATTTCTCAGTACATTAATGAGTATTACACAAGTTATAGTGCTGCCTCAGCTCATTTGCTTCATTGGCCTATACAACGGGATGTTCATTATAAGCTGTACTTTCTGGTAAAAATAAAGTTCAGTTTAATGTAGAATTTTTTTTTTTATAAGAATTTGTTGGCGAAATTTGACGGAAATCGTAAATATTACGGCATTTTAAAACAAGTATATCCGAACTCAGCTCAGAATTATAATTCATTAGCAATAAGCAATCGGTACGTACAGATATACATTAAACTTCCCATTATATACTACCTTCCCAACTTCTCACCTACAACATTGGTCCATCTATCGGGTGAATTATGTCTGTCTTTTTAGGTTGCTATATTTATAAAGCGATTGTAAAAATAATACTTAATATATTGTTTAATACTATAAAGTTCAAGTTTAATAATATGAAATATTTAATTGGAAAACTTGACGTCCACTAAATTAGCTAGAAACACGAATAATGTTAATACACGGACTTTTGATTAATTAATAAACTATTGCTAATAAATAATAAATGGTATTTAAGTGAGTCACAAAATGGTGGCTTAGCATACATATTATCTATTATAGTACCCTACTATGACTGGTGTGAGCGGCGATATGACAGTGATAGCGAAACGGGAATCAGAACTTTTTTTTTCTAAGTGTAGCGAAGAATGTATTGGTTTTATAAAGATGTTAATTTTTTCTTTTTTTTATACTGTAACAAAAATGTATCTTGTTCCGATATGTATATATTGTCTAAATGATACTTTAGAAAGGTAATTTTTTAGTTTTCCAAACGGTTTTCACAACATATGTGAAAAACCGGGATAGACCGTAAAAAAAAACGGAAAATTTACCAAAATAATGCTTTTATTATTTTCTATTTTATTATTTGTTATAATTCAGTTTAAAATATTTGCAGAGACTTAAAATTTGGACATTTGCCTTTTTTAGACGTGGTAAAAGTAAAAACATTTTAATCAATTTTAAGGTTTATAGATATCTTAATTTTTATTTGGTAGGTACTCTATGAATAAAATTGTTGACTAAATAGAAATGATTGACAATTTAACAGGATATAAATTATAAGTTGTACTTTGTGGAAAAAAAAGCTCTCCTAGGATAACGGGGACGGGTGCAGCCACTGTTATAGGTAATTTAATGTATCAGATTACATTAATTTACGATTTTCCGGTTTTTCCTAAGTTTTTCTTGGTTTTCCTATTTTTTCCTGGTTTTTCCTATTTGTTGAAAAAAATCCTGAGAAAACCAAAAAATTACTTCCTTAAAGTACCTTCTCAGTCAGATTTCCTTTTAAATGTTACACTTAAAAATCGGAGCAAAATTTCTATTGGAAAGTATCGCATAGATAAAAAAAAAAAATAAATAAATATCTTTGTAAAACTAAAAGCTTCTCCGCACCACTCAGAATCCAAAACTGAGTGCAATGTACAATTTTTTTATAAGAATTTTAACATCAAATTTTTGTTTTGAACACATGTTTATTGCTGATTTACGAATGATGGTGAAATCAGAATTGAGCGGACTGACTGAGTTTCGAAATTATAGCTTTTTGAAGTTTTAATCTTATGCGAATATATTATGTTAAATAACTCAATATTGTCAATTTTATAGTATGTCAGTCTAATGGTGGTACCTACCTATTACCCTAGAAATCACAAGTTTAAACTCAAGTAGCAAGTTTCAACTGCACATAAACTGGTCCAGTAATTTCTGAAATTATCCATGACAAAAAAAAAATCGATCCTTTCATTTTCAAATTATGTGCTTACCAATGAATATAAGCATTCATTTTTATATACATAGATGCAGGAGTGTATATTTCGATATTCGGTATATTAAGTTATTGAGATAAACCAATTCAGGTGAATAACCCTAGCACTCCATTATAAAAGTTTTTATTTTTAGATTCTGAGTGTAGCGAAGAAGCTTATAGTTTTACAAAGATGTTTATTTTTTTTTTTTTGGTAGACAACTTTTCTATCAGAGATCTTGCTATGATTTTTAAGTGTAGCGCCTTTTCTGAAAGGGAATCAGTGTGGGGGAGGAACTTTAAAGAAATCATTTTTCGATTATCTCAAGAGTTTTTTCAACAAATATGAAAACCCAAAAATAAACGAGAATATGTACTATATATTTTTACTATACCAATGGTTTTCAAATTGAGTGCAACGGTGCAACTGGTGTGTCGTGAGCATTCACTAGGTGTGCCGCGGTCTTTTGAAATTTGTTTTTCTTTGTGACAGATTCCGATTACGCTGATCAGCTCGTTAAGTATAAAGTCTTGGGCCGGTTTTTCAGTTGCCATTTTAACAGTCAGTTAACTAACCATAAGTAAATTTAATCTGTTGGTTAAAGTTCTGATAATAATGTGTGGTTGATCTGTTCAGTTTGTCGTCTCAGTTAAGCTTTGGTTTTCTACAATCACGTATCCGTGAATACGTGGTGCGCGATTGTGTGATCACGCAAAATGTTAAGTATGGGAAAATTGACGTGACAAGCACTGGATGAAAAATGAAAATTACAAGAGCCCATAATAAAAGAAAATATTTTCCAAAAGTGTTATCGTCCCTTTAGAATCTATGGTTGTTACATGCTATAATAATAATTATATTATTTATGTATATATAATATACAGAGTGATTTTTTGTTTAAAGTTTAGACCAGAAAAGTAGAGAAGGGTTAAAGATAGGCAATTTATTACCCTTCCCTATACCTCCGGTCTAAACCCTAAACTGTTACAACTGATAAACGGTAAATCTGATATTAATATTATGCATATCAACATTTTTAGAAAAACATTATCTATTCAAATCTGTATTCAAAAGAGGGAGGGGGGTTTCCATTTGAAAATCAAAAGTATGTACTTATTTAAGTTATATAGAGTAGGAGTAAAAATTCAAAATGGCTATAAAATAAAGCTTAAACGATTCCATAATGATTAGAAAAAACAGAAATTAAATTCACTTTAAATCCACTGAGATAATTGGTAGTTCATGATAAAAAAATCATTCTGTATACATAAATTGTCCCACGAAGATATACCTCTTGAATATCTCCAGAAATAATAAAGATAATCAAATTTTGATTGTTTTATACTATTTACAGGGATGAGAACTACAAATATTTATTTTTAAATTAATTTTTTTTTAGTAAAAAAAATATTTTACTTTTTTCAGAAAATTTTATAAGCTATTCTGTAAAATTTATTTTTTTGCAAATTTTAATATACCACACATTTATATATGATAAATAATTTCTAAGTAACAGCCATTTTGAATTTTACCTACTAATCTGAATGAAAAACGTTTTTATCTAGGGAATAATCTAACCATACATGATAATATTTTATGCTTTGCCGATGATATGAAACTGTATTACTGAATTAAGTCATTTAACAACTGTTTACGGCTCCAGGATGATCTTGACAGTTTATTATTATGGGTTAATATACTTGGTTTAGAACTTAATTTATCTAAATGCCATTAAATGGCCTTCACTAATGTCAATCCCCAATTGTGTTTCCTTACACGTTCAATAGCACAATACTCCTTTCTGCCAGTCAAATCGTTTATGACCTTGATTTCACATTTACTCCTTCTCTTAATTCCAAAACGCATATCAACACGATAACTTTTAAGTTCCTTAAGTTGCTAGGCTTCATTAAAAGAATTTACTTCTGAATTAAAGATTTCTAACCCCTCCCCAATTAATTGGATTTGTATTGTAATTGATTTGATTTTATGTGTATAGCCTATTTAATTTATCTAGATATTTTTTAATTTTTTATATTTTTACATTAATACTTATTATATTTTACTAACATACTTTATTGTAACACCATAAATTTATCAGTTTTCCAAATTATTATGAAAACTATTTGGAAAATCAAAAAACGACATCTTTAATACACCAATTAGAAAACATTTCCTTTTAAAAAAACTGCTACTTTATACTTTTAAGGAACAAGATTTATTTTTGAAGTTGTTTACATTAAGAAAAAAAAAACACATTATAGTAAAACCAATAGATCCTTTGTTAAGCTCCTAATCTAAAAGTAGAAGTAACATAAAAATCTTAAAATTATTTTTATTTTATGAAGCAGCTACCTACTTTTAATATTTCTGACCTTGGTTGAACTTATTTTTTGGAATCCTATGTACCAGATTAAATTTGACACTGGTGGACAATGTACATTAACCACAATAGGATATTTTATAGTTTTATTGTTTTATTATTATGGTCATTACAATTATTAATAAAATTATCAAATATACGCAATTGTGATCAATATAATATTGTTTGTAGTCTTGACAAATCATAACTTGTCTACATTAACATCAGACCAATTAATAAATAAAAAACATTTTAGAATTATATATATTTATATATATATATATATATATAAAACAATAATAATATAATAATAAAGCCAAAGCTAATAATTATTATAACCTGGCAAATTTCTTTTTATAATTTTAAAATGTAACAATTTTATTAATAAAAAGCTATAAATAATATCTAATTTAATATTTAGATTATATTAGTTTACAAAACTACTAACTTCACAGTTAACAAATTATTTTACAAAACATAAAAACTAAACAATGAAATAAAAATGCATAACAATATTATAATTGTATTTGTAATCTTTAATCCACAATTAGGTGTGATTTGGGTTTAAAATACCTATTTAATAGGAACAAAACCGTTCTATATAAAATAAAAAAAAACTGTTTTGTTAATAACTAACTGACATAAATATCACAATATTCATACAGTATTATATTACATAGAATGTAATAGACATTTTTCATCGATTTAAACATAAAAATATTACATAATAAAAGAAAATAATATTATTTGGAAGGCAAAATAATTTGTCAACAAAAATATTGGATAAACAAATATCATTTAAACATAAAAAAAAAAAAAAACTTAATTTATTCAGTATTATTATAATTCATATTTATTAAGCCAAAATATCAAATGGCCAACTCTAATTAAATTATTATATAATTCCAATCAATATTTTGATTAAGTACTGCATTCAATTGTGTAGCCAAGAATGGTTTATGTGTTGTAACCCCATCCATTGCTTTTTTTTTGCTATAGGTAAGGTTATGAAGGTTGTAGACCCCTAACCCCCCTCCCACAACAATTGATAAATCTGGCTATGCCCCTAACTGCATTAATCATAGTGTTACATGTTTACATAAAATAATTATAACATGCATATTTATTTTTCTATTAATACATCATGTTAAGAGTGATAAGACATTTAAGCAAAAGCACAATAGAATAATAGTTCATATAATACATAGGCGCACTAAAATTTAGTTTCATAAAGACAAAGTTGGAAAACCATTTTTTAAAAAAAAATTAGCATTTTATAAAATATTATAACAATTGAAATTCAAACTGTATTGAAAATATTTGTATTAGCTTTTAATTT
This sequence comes from Cinara cedri, assembly GCA_902439185.1. NCBI lineage: Eukaryota > Metazoa > Arthropoda > Insecta > Hemiptera > Aphididae > Cinara > Cinara cedri. The sequence continues at coordinate 1,421,659 of CABPRJ010002368.1, forward strand.
TGTACTGTTCAAATTAAATTGACAAATTCTTTTTTCTTTTATTAAATGCAGAGGAAATTCGGAAATATGTAGATACTATTTCTTATTATAATTAATTACTTTTATTTTGTTTTACATTATTTTTTATGTGTCACAGTTATAAATTAATTAATAAAATCTAATCGATAAATTATAACAAGAGTTTAATTCACATTTTATAAGATTAAAAATATTACATGTTTATACTACAGAATAGTTCTACATACATTAAATCGAAGACCACATTATTTAATAATATGAATACAGTTTTGTTTATTATTGGGCTGTACATTTCCAAACGTGGATAAAAAGTACTGAACACACTTTCACAAAATATAAAATAAAATATAAATTGGGATGGAATTGGAATGTAATAATAATTAATAAGCCTTAACGCTGTTTTCAAATATCCTCATAAGTAGTCATATTTGTGTTGACTAACTGGATATTACAAATTATATAATTAAAAACCAGTTAAGTCATCTTGTTTACCATCAAATTCCTTGCATTACATTCGACAACAAGCATTTGTTTTCTTAGCAGTTTTGTAAAATGCCTTGGACTGCATACTTAATCCTTCAGATTTAGCAACCAAATCATCTAGTTTTTCTCCACGTTCCAAAACAGCTTCAATTGTACTGTGCTAAAATATAAGTATATTATTTATCAAAATAAACATAAAAATTACAATCAATGAGTTTACAACAAACAACTTTACTAAACTATACATTTTTGAAAAATAAAAGGAAACCCACAGTCTCCATAAAAAATAATTATGAAATAAGAATTAGAAAAAACCGCTTTAAAAATTGTTTTGCACTCTATTTATTATTTTATAATTCTTGTTCTCATTATACTCTAAATCACTTACATTACATTGAAAAAAATTTGATGTCTTACAGATTGCACTATCAATAATTCTAACAGAATGATTTTGGAAAAATGAATACTAATCATTAATCAATAATCATAAACATCATAAACAATTTTCTATTACATACCTATTCTAACTTTTTAGTATTTGTGAATCATAGGTGACATTAAGTTATTTAAAATTATAAAGTATTAACTTAATAAATAAATAATTATAATAACTATTAATTGTGTATTAGGTATTTAAGTATGGATAAGAAAAATAATTTAAATCAATTTTTATGATAGAAACAATAAATAAATATAATTGATTTAAATTCCTATTATAATAAGAATATTTATTATTACCAATATAATTTTCGTGTCATCTAAATCTTGTTGAATTTTTGTCATAGCATCAGCTTCCTTGGGATTTTGATATTTGGCCAACATCACATTTAGTTCATTGAATGTTACTTGAGTTTCATTAAGTTTTGACCAATTATATGGTGGGACTTTTGCGGTAAATTCATCCAAAGTCTAAATTAAATGATAATAACTATTAGGTAGGTATTTAACTGAGTATACATATAGTAAATTAGAGAGACTAAATTATTAAGACAAGTCGCTAACACATAGACACTTTTCTATTTTTCGACATATTATCAGTCACTATGACGCTGTATTTCACACAAAACTAGATATTTTACACACAATAAACAGGGATTTATTGGTTTACTACAATTTAAAATAAAAAATGCATACTTAAATTATTCATATTTGCATTAAACACAATGGTTATTGAACGAATAGGACCACTCTCTTATAGTCTTTCTATAAGGCATAAAAAAATTTCTCTAATTGTATAACAATAAATAATTTTTAAATTTGAAAAAACACCTATTGATTCCAAACTACAGTATTAAAATCATAAGTCACTATGACATTTTAATTTAATTTACCTTTGTAAGCAGTGTATGGGCAACACGAGGTGGATATTCATCATCAGATATCAAAACACCGGCCAGATTATCCGCCCGTACATAAACATGGCACATATATTCTAAAATATTACATAACTATAATTATTTAAAATGCAATTAAAAATATAACAATTCAAACCTTTTTCTTTTACAGACTGTCGAGCAGCAATAGCTGTACGTTCTGCAATTGTTTTGGTTACAAAACTCATAAACTCTTGTACACTTTTACGTTGAAAATAACCAAATGATTGTAGTTCAAATGCTGCTTTTAATAGTGTTGCTTCATTGGGTCCTTTATACAACACACTCATAGCAAACAATTTCACCATATTGACGGCTGTTAAAAAATCGTAGTTTGTGTAAATATTCAAATATGTAGAGAAATTAAAAAATGAATATGTAGGTAAAATGATTACATAATATAATATATATATATATATTTACCTAGATTTTTTATTCTTAAAATTAAATGATTTATGCACTGTTAAAAATTATAAGTGTTGGGTATTTTTTACTTTTTCAATATTATGTTCTTAAAATGTTTCAACGACGTATAATTTTACTTCGGATTTCGTCACAAAATAAACATTAGCCAATAATATAATAATAAATTATAGGTAGGTATTCAAAACTTTTTTGATAATGAAAATTTAATACTGAGTCTACGTCACGAATTCACGATATCGGATAAAAACACATAAATATTATCTATAGTATAATATACAATGATTGTGCAACAGTGTTCTTTAACGAATAGAATTTACAGTGCAGCCAATATCGTAGTTTATTGAAATCTATCCAAGGCCGTTGTTGGAAACAATTTTCATTTTTGTTGTTTTAATTTGAATTGTATTGGAATAGACTCAAGACTTTTTAAATTTTTATTTGGCACAAAGATACATCTGAAGGTTCATAATAACTGTTAAAACCGGGAATATTTATGCAATTACGACTTCTGTTATTTTCCTTTTTGTTTAATTATTCAGACTTCAGTCTAAAATGGTAACCAGAGATAGATACCGAATACACGATGGTGGTTCTAGTGAGTGGTTCAGGGGGGGACCTCCCCCCATTTTTTCAGAGGAAGTCAGGTCTCTTTCAGTAATTTCATACGTAGTTCATCATTAATATATGCATTTAAATACAGTTCATTATCTAATTTATTAGCACCAATAATCAACCTATGAAGGAGTTGTGGTACTTCTTTTTATTTGTCATTTGTTAATTGATATCTATAGTACTTAAATAACCTATCTCGTGACGGTTTTAAACTAGTATTATCTTCATTAATAGGTATATTCAAACTGTTACTCATAATTGAATCAATTTTACGTGTCTTTTGGAAAAAATTTAATTTCAATAATTATTATTATTATTAAAGAATTATTTAGAAATGCAGTATGCACCTCCTAAAAAATATCCTGGCGTCGCCTATGAACGACACACTCCCATCTAGTATCGCTGATTGCAGCTAGTGAGAGTAATATTTATCATAAATATTTTTTATTGCGCCTTTCTCGATTTCGAATTATTTATAGGCTGTGAAAAATGAAGATACGTACAACGATTTTAGTGCATTGAATACAGTTTTAGATTTCTATGTAAAAACCAAAAATAATGATAAAATATTTCATAGCTTTAAAAAAAAAAACCAATTAAACCAAAAACTACCTATATTATAGGTTAGTATAAATACCTGGCTGCATCACATATAATTAAAAAAAAGATACTTTTTTCAACACTTAATCAACTATAAAAATATAAATTTTTATTAAAACATTTTTTTTTTACACAAAACATATATATATATATATATATTTTTTTTTTAATTTACTAAAGTTTGTAAAAAATGTCATACATTTTTAATGCTGTCAAGTAGCTTTTTTGGGAAGGTCAAATTGGAAACTGAAAGATTAAGACCTTTTGACTTAACTATAGTTACGCCTAGGGTCGTTATAGCGGTTTGAATAGTTCTAACCAGATCCATATTCTGTGTCTGAAGAAACTTACTTAATGGTAAACTTATATTTAACACGTTTCCCAGTATATAAGCTGCTAGTATAAATTTTAGTCGTCTCGTAGAACACAGCCATTGGTATGCTTCTGATGAAACATCTTTATCAAGGAAAGTACAAGTGTCTAATAAACTTTAAACATTGCATCAAATAACTAAGGAAAGGTAATAACTCAACTCTATTCATCTTGTTGGACATAACAGTTGTAAACGGTTATGGGTTGATGGAGAACATACACGTGCTTTTCGAATATCGATAGTCCAATATGATGTTAACTATACAACGAATTATAATGATTATTTAAGAAATAAGGAATTATGACTATAAAGTTCCGCAACTAATCGTGATGTGCGGTAGGCGGCAGATTTTAGACAGCAGCCACGATACAAAGACAATTTTCTCCACAACCTTCTTAACCTTACTTACCTATAGTTAAAAAAAAATCAATGGTGGTAGGAGATAATAACACCCCTCCTGGCTATTCTACTGTTCGAAAATAGCTGACCCACAGTTGTATTTAAAAGGTTATATAAATGTTATTAATAGGTGGCTCTAGACTTGACGTGATGACATTTGTATTTTTTGATAAGAACATTGAATATCGTTACATTAATATTGCTCATTAACCGCTGTGCAGACATAATAACTATATCCGTGCTTTTTTTGCACATAAGTTGTATATGTAGATGGATTTTACGTTTTACAATTTTACATGAATTTAATCTAAGGCTACTTTGTTTATCACAAATACAGTTTTACTTTTTATCGGTTTATAATTAATATATATAACCAATAACCAAACATAGCAGATTACATTTCTAAATGTGCAGGTACTGTGTAAGTTAAATAATAAGTTTTTTTTATAAAAATACTGAACACAATATTCTTCATGTACCTATAAAGTAAAATATAAATTGGACAGGAATAATTAGAATGTAATAATATTATTATAGCCAGGTATTATATTGGGTACAAAAAAAACCGTTGAAAAAAATCGTTGCGTACAGATATACATTAAATTTCCCCTCTACCTTCCCAACTTTTTTAAATGCAAATATATTACAAATATGATAATATTTGTATGTGATTTTTTTTTATTAAATATTGTTTATGGGCCTTTTTTTCCCATATACCGTTAGGTAATTAATCGTTTAAATTGGTTTTAAATATTCTCATAGCTCATAAATAGGTACGTATAGTCACATTTTTGACGATCGACAGACAGTAAAAATTTTGTTGCCAAATAAAAACCAGTATTAATAAATCATCTTGGTTACTATTCTTTGCATTACATTAGGTAATTAATGTATTGTAATGTAACGTAATGTATTAGATACATTAGGCTTTTAAAATTTATTATAGTTACTAATAGGTACGTAAGTATTTACTTAATTTTAAGTTTTATTAACTATTCAATTAATTATTGAAATTATATTTTAAATAGATACCTGTTATGTAGAATGTATAAATACCNGTTTATTGGAAGTGGCCGGCCTCCTTATAACTGGAGAAATATGTGTGTGTGCGTGTGTAAATGTGCTATCTTAATTTAGTTAATACTAACAACTTAATCTAATAATTAATGACTACAAATTATTATAATTATTTTACAATATTGATTATATAATTTATTTTAATTATATATGATAGCTTAAGTATTATCTCCTTACGATGAGTAAATATCGTACTAAAATATATGTTATTTGATAATAAAAAAGATTGGAATCGGATGTAAATGTTTTACTATCATTCCTGTTATTAATTGTTTGATTTATTAACATTACATAATATTTTATTTTACATAATGTACGATAGCTTAAATAGCATATCATTACAAGTATTTACTTAATTTTAAGTTTTATTAACTATTCAATTAATTATTGAAATTATATTTTAAATAGATACCTGTTATGTAGAATGTATAAATACCAATAATAGTATATATAGAACAGACAATAATACATTATTAATGGGTAACGTAGCTACATTATTATGGTAAGCATACAACATTTTTTTTAAAATTTAACTTTAATTTAATTTATTTAATTTTAGTTAATTTATTAAAAAATAAGTTCTCATCATTACAAATTAAACTACTGACCTTAAAACTAAAAACGAACGACTACAACCCACCTAAATTATGAACCTATACTTGCATTAAAAAGGTGCTTTATAATTAAACAGCTATAATAGCTTGGCAATATATAATGCCTTGGATGGCATACTTAATTCTTCAGACTTCGCAACTAAGTCATCAAGGTTTTCTCCGGGTTTCAAAACAGCTTCAATTCTATTGTGCTAAAATATAATAATTAGATTATGTAAACAAATTAATCACACAAAATATTTAAACATTTCGTTTACAGTTAAAAATATAGTAATACAAATTTTAAGGAATTCCTTTATTTTTGAAAAAATAAAATTATAAAAACACCGCCAAAAATGGTAGATACCATTAATAAAAACGAAAATGTGAATTATCAAAAAACATATATAGGTATAGATTTTAAACCGTTATAAAATGTCTGTATTTCTCGATATTATCTTTTGATAAAAAAAAAAAACCCTGCGTAGTTTTGTATTCTTTATATTAAATAATTCTTGTATAATTCTTGGTATAAAATATCTGTGAATGACTAGTGACTAGCAAGGCCGTACCCGAAGAAGGTTTTTCCCCTTTCTCCAAAGTTTTTTCGTGTTATATTAGTTATAAATTACCTAGAAAATATTGTAAAAAAATTAAAACCGAACAGTTTTTAGTTTAAACCTGAACAAATTTTTCAATTATGGTCATGGTAACTAGATTGGTGTATATTATTTTAAACTCTTATTATCACATAAAATATTCACATGGTAAGTAGGTATTTTGTTGTTTACTATTTATATTCTAAATTTCAATAAGAGAATAAGAGAATTATTTAAGTTGATTTTACCTTGTGATCAGTGTCATGGAAAGAAATCATGTGTCTTAGGGTCAAACTAATCCCTCCTAATGTCAAATAATAAACTTCCCACTAACACCCAGCATCATATTTTAATTTGTGAATAACATAGATTTTTCTTAAAAAGCTGGTTTACGGTTGACGAATAAAGTATTCAAAAGTAAAAATCATATTGTTACTAATACAATATATAGTAAAAAGTAATATTATTTTATTATTAACATTTAATTTTTAGTATATTGTGTATTGACTTTTTAAAGTAAAATATTATAAAAATGAAACTACAAATAATTTTTAGAGCCATGTTAAATATAGGACCTAGTTGCTTGGTCGCACCTGGGTTTTGGGGCTACAGCCCCGATTGCACTTCCCCTCACTTGTCGATCCTGCTAATGATAATAATTATGAATCAATATATTACACTTAAATTTGTGTCATATTATTAAAAATTAAATATATGAAGACAAAATAAATAATTATTACCAGTGTGATTTTTAAATTTTGTTGCCTTTTCATTAGACTATATGCTTCTTTAGGATTTTGATACTTGGCTAACATCGTATTTAGTTCATTGAATGTTACTTGTGTTTCATTAAGACTAGACCAACTGTATGATAGAAATTTTGCAGAAAATTCATCCAAAGTCTAAATTAAAAAAAAAAAATAAAACCTAACATACTTCGCACAATAGATGAGCCACAGTTTTAAGTGAGAAGTTGGAAAGGTTGAGGAGAAATTTACTGTATATCTGTACGATTCTGAGTGGAGTTCGGTTAAATATGTTTTGAAATGTCGTAATATTCATGATTTGAAAATCATCCAACCATAAATTTAGTGAATTTTCCCATTTTTTCTACGTTTTTTTTTCAGTTTTCCAAATTATTTTGAAAAATTGTGTATTATGGAGTATTTTTTTTTTTAAGAGTTAACATCAATTTTGATAAAAATCGTAAATATTACTTCGAGCCAAATTATTTTTCGTTAGCAATGGTTTATCGTTTGTTACATAGATTTAATTGAATTACTTTATCTATTTACTTTCCTAGTCAGGAACCCGTGACGTACCTGTCCCCAGTATCAGCTCTTTTTTATAAATTTATGTGCACTTTATGTACATTACAGACTTAAATAGGAGAAGTTGCTTGTGCGTTCTTAGTTCCCTTAAATCAAGTCTTTACCAAATTAATATTATGGGTGGTAATCTCCCAAAATATTTAGGCTATATATAATATTTGTGCCTATAATAATATCATGATCATACATCAACATATAAGATTACAAAATATTTTAATTTTATTTACCTTTGTAAGTAGTATATGGGCAACAAGATGTGGATATTCATCATGCGATATAAGGACACCTGCCAGATTATCCGAACGTACATAAACATGGCAAAAATATTCTGATATATTATTATATCACTTGTCATTAATTATTATGCAATGGAAATTCATAAATATAATTAATCGATTCAAACCTTTTTGCTTTATAGACTGTCGAGCACCGCTAGCTGTACGTTCTACAATTGTTTTCGTCGCAAAACACATAAATTCTTGTGCGCTTGATCGTTGAAAAAAACTAAATGACTGAAGTTCAAATGCTGCTTTTAATACCGTTGAATCATTAGGTCCCTTATATAATACACTCATAGCGTACAATTTATCCATATTAATATCTGCAATAATATTTGTATATAAGGTACCTATGTGGAAACAATTCTTGACAAATGTTTAGATACATAGTTATGTCAGGGCCGGCGTTAGGGGTTGGCGACCAGGGCCTGCACCCAGGGCGCCTGCTGTAAGGGGGCACCTCAACGATAATAACTGTACTCGATTAATTAGAGGGATGAAGCAAAATCATGGTTCCGCCCAGGGTACCAGCATGTGTAACGCCGGCACTGATTAGGTTATACACAGTAAAAACAGTAGTGTGTATTAGGAAAAACACTAATAAAATGAACAATCACGTAATAGTATTTTTTCCGAATATTTACGGGAAGTAAGTATTTACTAACATAAGATAGCTTTTTAAAATTAAAAATAGTAAAATAATAATTGTGATTATCGTATAATAAATATGATTCGTAAAATTTAGATTTTAAAAATCTTGTAAAAAAATAAAAAAAATCCTACCTAAATTACTTTTGACCACTTTTGAACATATAATGATCTTTAGTCTAACAATTTTATCCACAGAGAGTCTATCAAATAAAAATTACGTACAAAACTCGCAAAATTAAAATATCTATACATAGTTCAAAAATAGCTCTAATGTTTTTTCATCTTTGTTTTTAAACATTTTTTTATCTGTAAAACTCTACGATTTTCTCATGCAGTACTTTAAAAGGAGCGCAATATCCACCAGACGGCATTGTACCTAACATTTGTTTAGTTTTATTTCAATTAAAAACCCTGAAAATAAATTATGACAATACATAAGTTTTATTTTTGTTGGTTTCTTGTTTACCTTAGCTACAAGGGAAACAAATCAACCTTCTCTGTAGTTAACCGAGCTTTGCCCTGAATCGTGTTTTGATTGTAATAGTCGCAGTTTTTGCGTTTTTATCTTTCGTATTTTCGGATGACCTCTTCAGAACATATAAAATTCGTATTTTTAAATGTTTCAAGAAGATTTACAGAGTCTTTTAAAGTGTATTTTTGTTCATCAATAAAAATCGTATGTATAACTAAAAATCTATTTTAATTTAAACTGTCTGAAATTAATTCAAGTACATGATTTTAAAATTTTCGTTTGGTGACATTGTCGTGCTGTTGAACTAAAAATTGAATCATATATATATTTTAAATATCCATGTTAAAAAATTGAGTTGTGTCCCAGTTGTTAAACTACTTAAATGTAGTGAGTTTTATTCTAAAACAGTACAATCAGTAATAGTCAGTAGATGGTGTAGTAATTCAAAAATATGGCGGGAGGTGCCTAGTTATGTAAATTCGATTCACACGTATAAATTAATTATAATTTTGATTACCTTTCTTCTTCAGGCGGCAAATTGATCTGTTGAATTTGATATAGGTGATCGTAGTAAATAAAAAGATTTTTAATATAACAACTGTTTCTTTTTTATTAATTTTTTTAAAAATATAAAACACTGTTCTAGGTTCCCGTGCTTTTGTAAAAATCTCTGCGTAGTCTTTTACACTCGCTTGTGATCATCTGTCCAAAAGCAACGGGAACAATACATACACTGTGGCTATTGGAAGTGGCCGGCCTCCTTATAACTGGAGAAATATGTGTGTGTGCGTGTGTAAATGTGTTATCTTAATTTGGTTAATACTAACAACTTAATCTAATAATTAATGGCTACAAATTATTATAATTATTTTACAATATTGATTATATAATTTATTTTAATTATATATGATAGCTTAAGTATTATCTCCTTACGATGAGTAAATATTGCACTAAAATATATGTTATTTGATAATAAAAAATCAGTTAAAACAGTTTAATGACGAAAAAGAAGTTTACCTAACTATAGACACTTCGTTATTAGGTGTAGGAGCTTGCCTTGAACAATGCGATAAAAATAACATACTACATCCAATTGGATACGCCTCTAGAAAATTATTAAAAAACGAAAAAACTTACTCGTCCACAACATTAGAACTATTAGGACTATGTTTCGGCATTACATACTTTCGGGAATACTTATGGGGAAGACATTTTACTGTATTTTGTGACAATATCAGCTTACAATATTACACAAACTTGAATGGAATAGGATGTAAATGTTTTACTATCATTCCTGTTATTAATTGTTTGATTTATTAACATTACATAATATTTTATTTTACATAATGTATGATAGCTTAAATAGTATATCATTACACTGGTACGATAAAAAAAAAGTATTCTTGTGAGATATACGTGTTATAAAGTACTTAACGAAAAACCTTTTTATACCTTAGCAATATAAACATCAACAACAACAATTTAAATTTGTTTAAAAACTTATTTGTAAATATGATTGCGGAAAACGGTCAACAATTTATTGTCAACACCAAAAATTAACTATACGGATAATTTTAAAATATCTACCCAAGGTTACACACCTGTGTATTTTTATTCTGTGAAAAATAACACTAGGAATTACAGTTTGGTTTAAACACAATAGTCAGCAAATATCCATAGACAATAAATTACACTTTAAACTGAAGAAGCATTTGTACGTTTTGCAATATAATGATAATATGTTATTCGTTTTTGTAAAATTTTCAAAATAGAAGTAAAAATGCTCTAATTTTTTAAACTTGTCCATTTTCGCGTACCTATAAGAATTCATTCAGTTTATTTTAAAAATGGTTCCCTAAAAGATTCTCTGTATAATAAGCAATATAAATATGCAATATTTTACTTAATAAATATAACTAGGTACCTATAAATAAATATAACTAGCTTTGATGGATGTATCCAGTAGGTATACTAGGTAATCCATTTAAGTGGGTACATTCATTATATCGGAAAATGTGAAATTCTTTCGGAATTTGTCTTCTAGAATATTTAAGAAACAAGCTGCTTTAAAATTTTGTATTTATGTTATTTTTTATCACCCTTATTTTTAGGAGTAAAACTCGTTTTTGATTTTCAAATGACAACCTGCATTTAAAATTCCATAAATGGATATAGTATTAGTTAAAATATATTTAATTGTTAAAATCTTTGATTTCCGTCAATCCTTTGACGAGATATTCCATTTTTAAGTTTGTGTTGGAGGAGAGTAGTGGAGTATCATTTGTGAGGCAGTACGGCGCGTGGCGTGTTAAAAATCAAAAGTGTGTAATGGTTTTACCCCTAAAAATGTCAAAATAACATTTAAATAATATAGAGCTGCTAGTTACTTAAATGTTCTAGAAAACAGATTCTGAAAAAAGTTAATACTTTCCGATTTGATGAGTGTACGCACAAGTAGATCACATGGTATAAGAAATAAAAATTATTACGATCTTTTTTTTCCTATGAACAACTTTTCTATCAGACATTTTGTTCCAATTTACAACTATAGCACTTTTTCTGAAATGAAATTTGACTGGGAAGATACTATTGGGAGGCCTTTTTGATTTTCCTAGGAGTTTTCCCAATAAATGGGAAAACAAGGAAAACCAGGGAAATAGGTACAAAATTAAATAAATATTATTAAAGTAAACGTGTAATGCATATGTAATTATTTTTTAGCATAATATGACATATATATTGTTCACAAAGAACCACTATTAACGGAACTCTTCTCAGGATCATTTATTCGTTAGCAAAGGTTAATCGTTGTTTAAAGAAATACATTAAATTATCTATAACAGTGACAGCACCCGTCCCTATTATCCTAGGACAGTTTTTTTAATTTCTATATTTAAACTGTCTGTATTACTTATAATATTATAAAATAGTAAGTACATTTAGATCGTGACAAATACTAAGAGAAATAGTTAATATATTAAATTTCTTATAGCATACACTATTAATATGGCTGGTGCTAATGTGAGTTGTGATGCAGCATTTATGTACGTTGTAATAAGCAAAACATCTGGTCGACTGCAATATATAGAAACGTAAAATAATAACCCGATATCATAGCTATACGTAGAACCGTAACAAGGTTTTTTAGTACCTATGGATACATAGACACGTCTGCTCTCGTTACATGCCTCAATTAATTTCCATCTAAAATTTTATATTTCAATGTCATTGCACGAGTTTTATAAGTTTAGTGTTTGTGGAATTCTGAATGATACAACTAATCTTACTACAATATATATTTTTCTTGAAAAACACGTTATATAGGGACAGTAAATATGGATTTCATTGCTTTTATAAACAAATATTTTTTCCAAATTGGCAATTCGATAACTATTTAAAGTGCCATAATAAGGGTTGGGGCAATGTGGCATTTAGCCTGGGATGCTAAAGCTTTTAAAATTATGGGGTACCTGGCTCAATATAAAACTCGAAATATATTTACCGATTATTACATTAATATATCATTTGTTAGTTGCATTATTTTCAAACGCTTTGCTTAAAACAAAAATGAATATTATTTTGTAATTTTAAGTAAAATTTTTTAACATACTGTGTGTGTATCTAGAAACCTAAAATTCAGTGGTTGCGTGACCTATTTGTATGAATGGGATAGAAACATTTCCGCTATAACATACCCGCCTATCCCCCCACGCTAGCCAATTTTGATTAAAATAACACATTTGAAACTTCACCCACACCTCTAGGCACAATTATAATTTTATATTTTGGAAGGAATTTATTGCGCCCCAATTGTCATAACAGTTATGTATAGATATAAAAATCCATTTGTAATTAGAATTCATTAATCTATTGATTTTATTTATCATTTGATTTATTATCAACTATCGATAACTCTTCGATGCTTAAAATATGATTACACATCTAGGTACACTGTATACATTATATTAAGTATATGTATTATAATATACTATACTTCAAGACTTGGAGTATAAACTGTATAACATAACTTCATAACTTTTTTCCTAACCACTCACGGGTCATGACCTACCCACCCCAATTTATATATGGAATACAAAAATTCGGCATTATGTCACCACAGTTCAGAATTAGGGGAAAATAAAGAATCAAGAATTATTTGATGAATGTAAAATGTTGAAATTTGAATTTAATAAAATTGTAAAAAAAATTAAGAGGATTAACCTCCAAAAAATTGATCACCAAATGACTTTTCGCAGCAAATATCCTCTAATACTACACTTAAAAATTCCAAAAATTAGAATTTGAATGTATATATAATTGAAATAAACACATGGAACGAGTGTGCTTAAATCACCTGTATATTGTATTATATATTTATAGTTGTAAAAAAAGATTATGTAAAAATAATTGTTCTTACAAATTATCCTTATCCCCCCCCCTATGACAAAAAAATTTGACCACCACTGGATTGTTTATAATTAGTTTTTAACAAAAACAAAGAACTTATTTTAATCCTAAGATCTTAATGTCTTTTTTAATATCACATTCATGGGGATTAGAACTGGAACTAATATTTATTTATGAAATTATTATTTATTTACATATTAAAATCGATTGTACTTATTCTATTAATAAAGTACAATCGATTTGCAAGTGAAAATAATTCAAAACGCAATGTGATAATAAACAACTTATTAATTTCTAATTGTCTTTAATTAACATATCCTAATGCATGATATCAAAAAATATATTAAGACCTTAGGATTAAAATAATAATACTTTAATGCTTCTTCTCTTCTACATAATATAATCAAATATAATCTATTCCCTCCACTCTTAAAATATATACAAATTGTGTAATACTATGCTATTCTCTCTTACCAAGAGATATAATTTGAATAACATAAGTAATAAAAAAGAAGAAAAGCCGAACATACTTCGTGCCATAAGTAAGGTACCTACTGTAATTTTCGGTGAGAGGTTGGAGTGATATTTAACGTATACCTGGTGTAATTTAGTTTACATATACTTATAGGTATTTAAAGCAACAATAAACCATAGCAATCAAAAAATGATTCTGAGTGGAGCTCACTAAACCGGTAAGATTAAAATATTAGTCATATTTTACCATTGTAGCTAAGGTCTTCTAGAAGGCCAAAAATCTAAAAAATAAAATCAATACAAATTGTATAACATTTTTTGTTTAAATAGGATTAACGAAAATATTTATCACATTTAATTTTATACAAAACTATAATACGAGAAGAAAATATTTGCATGCGTAATAGATTATAAGTGCAATTAAGTATATTTAAATGTTTACAGTAATAAGAAAGTACCTGTAGACAGTATAGTAAATACCAATCAGTATTAGCAGTTGGTGTTTAGTGAGTAAAAATAAAATTAAAAATATATCAAAGCTTTCAAGCTTTTGCACTTGTACCGATAACATATTATTTTAAATTTTGAAAGGTTTTTCATTCGAACAATGTAAGTTTAGGTTCATAGGAACAAATAGGTGGTGCGCTTTTACCCCCAAATCAAGTTCTTATTAAGTAAATACTAAGCATACACAATCAATAATCAATATTATGGAGTGTTAACCTCCCTTCAAAATATTTGGGTTATTAGCACTCATATTTCGGTTATTATAATGGTATGAAGCTTTTTGAGTGCTTATGTAATCTAAAATTGGTCAAATAATAAATATAGTTATGATGTAGGATAATGTTTTCTCTATTAACTGAATAACCTCTTAATAAAAACGAGGCCGATAATAAATTACTCCTTCATAATTTTTTTCCAGGCCAAGTTAGGAACTTTAGTGTTTATTACTTAATTTCTACTTATACAATATATACCTAAATATTAGTGCAATGTATATTTAATATTATTTTAACATTAGTACCTTTTAACCAAGAGTATATTTTTTTCAATAATATATAATAAATATGTAAATTTATATAATAATAAATAAACGATATTTACCTTTTGAATTTTAAATAACGCAAATTGATGAATTAGATATCAAACTCCGTGATATAAAACGAACTGAATACTATTTATTATAAACCACAAATATATAATTTATCGTCGTACACGTCCAATGAAAATATACAAGTACTTATCATTATCTAAAGCTCAGTCGAAAGATATCGTACGCATGTTATTATATATTATCGGAATTATCGTAAACCACCAATAACAATGTATGATATTATATGCATTTTTTTAATATTATATAACTTAGTAATTTAGTAAGTACATAATTGTTTTAGATTTAATATTTCTACCACTATACAATTGCATGAATCAAACAAATTCAAGCCTGTGTTAAATAGACGGATATACTTCGCAAGATGGATGGACTACTCATGTAGATGAGAAGTTGGAAAAGAAGGATATAGAGGGGAATTAAATGTATACCATGCAAGGGCGAATTGAGCCGGCGGGAGTTTGAAAGTTTTTCCGATGGGCCGCTTCCTCAAATAACTATTTTAAAAAGTATTTTAAGTCAAAAAATTATGCTAAAATTTTGAAGTATACTAATAACGTTTTGATTTGAATTTTTTTTAAATTAAATTGTTTTTAAAATACATATGTAATGAAATATACGTACGTATATAATATAAAGAAAATATTTATTCCTTCAAGCCTGAGCTTGTGATGGATTAAAGTGTTTAATAATACAAAAATAATCAATATTAGATTCAGAGTGGAGTTACAATGATGTTTATTTATTATTTTTTTTTTTAACTGTGAACAATTTTTCTACCATAAACATTGCTCCAATTTACAAGTGTAGTACTTTTTCTGAAAATCTGACTTTTTGAACAATTGTTTAATTTTCCTATGAGTTTTTCTAATAAATGGGAAAAATGGATAAGGCATGGGGAAATAAGTACAATAACATAACATATATATTGTTGAAAAAGCAATACTATTAACTGAACTCCGCTTAGAATTGTTTTTTTGTTATCAATGGTTTATCGTTGCAAACAAATATACATTCAATTCCCATCTGTATCCTACCTTCCCAACAACTTACGTACAACAGTGTCTGAACCCACCTGCGAAGTATGTCCATATTTTTTTTTTATTCAAATATAAATTTTTAGATTCAGATATGATTGACAAATGACAGAACAGCACATAATATCTTTCCACATGTATAAAAAGAAATTGTAGTTATGTTAAAATAATGATAATACATGTTGACTAAAATTCAGTATTTGGTAAATTAATAAGTGAATCTGTACTTTTGTATTTTCCCGGTTCAAAAACTCTTCTCAATCCACCCCTGTGTATTTCTATATGCGACGATTAATTATTGCTAATGAAAAACGATTCTAAGTGGAGTTCGGTTATACATGTTTTGAAAGACCGTAGTATTTACAATTTTCATCAAAATGTGATATTAAAATTCTTATAAAAAAAATATTACATTAAACCCACTTTTTTTTTTGTCGGCCACTCAGAAGAACTTATAATGAATCTCCTGTTAAATATTCAAACATTTCTATTTGATCTAACAATTTTTGTATGTAGAGTAGGTACCTACTGAATACAAATTACGTAAAAAACTCACAAAATTAAAATGTCTAATAACTTAAAAATGGCTCAGTTGTTTTGAAAATTATACCACGTCTATAAAAGGAAAATGTTAGTTTTCGGTCTATATTTGAATTCTCTTTAACTAAATTATAAATCAAAAAAAAAAAAACAAAATAGAAAACACTAAAAGCATATTTTTTGTAAATTTGTATCAGTGTTCATTTTTGGTCTTTTTTTTAGTTTTTCCCAATTATTTTAAAAACTAATTAACCAGTTGAAAAACGACTGTCTTCGTGTGCAACTAAATCCCAAACAAAACGTAAATGGTCTCTAGTCATTTTTTTATTCAAGTAAGATTTCTAGTAGAAAACATAAGTTACAAAAATATAATATCTAAATGTCGTAAATTGTTACGCCGCGCTGTAAACATGATGCCCGTTTATCCCTGTTTTTTTCTGGGTTTTTCCAATAATTCTGAAAACTGCTTGGAAAATCAAAATATGACTTCCATAAAGGACCAACTAGACGAAATTTACTTTCAAAAAAGGTGCTCTATTGATATATCGGAGCAAATTGTTTAGAAGAAATTGTGTACACAATATAAAAAAATGAAATAAATAATCATCATTTAAAACCAATACATTCCCTTGCTTTGTTCAGAATCTAAAATAAATATTTCTATGAACAATTACTTACTGCGCATTACTTAATTTCAATTTTTATTCCCATAAAATCCTTCAAATAACAAAGGTAAGTATATAAAGTGAAATTATTACACAAATTGTTAAACATTTCGTAATGAAGGTAACGTAGTGTGTATACGTATATAATATTTATACTTATTATCAAATATCAAAGATATGAGAATAATAAAAAAAAATGTTTTTGCTACTACACATGTACCTACATATATACATTTTATAAAAAACATTCTTGTCATATACTTCATATTATAATATATGTATTATGTATATCATACAAACCACACATAATTCATATTTTAATATTACGAACTATTTAAATGACGTATATAATATTATGGTAATTATTTTTAAACCAATTTATCTTTTTTTTTTACTTCATTATTATTTTTTTATTTTAAATTTTACTCCTACGTATATCTTAACATTATTAAAACAATGTAATAGATACTAACTAAAATATCCGCATTTTTATTCATGGACTATACGTACAAAATAATATACGTACCTAGTACTTAATATGTAGGTATTATATAGAATCCTATAATTAGGTTAAATATCGTTTTTTTAGAACTTTAATGTCAAATTTAGGTATGTAAGTACCTATAATATAGGTTATACGAATTTAATTTATTTTTAAATAATTTTACACCAATAATATACATAAATTGCATAGTAGTACAATTAATAAGATACAAATGAATTGAAATAACGCTGGATTAATACATCGTATATTATAGGTAGTAGGTAACAAATATTTAATACATCATGTAAATTGTTATTACCGTTAAATTTATAACCACAACAGCAATGAAAGTGCAGTAGAAGTACTATTATAAGAAAATAATGAATATGTAAAGGATACAAATACAATCTTATTTATAGTTTATGAACACTATTTTCTCACTATGCTTCTAGGTGCCTTTTATAGATACGAAATCGCAAATCAGTAAACTTCAATATATACAAGGTTAGACAAGATAACTGGGACACCGGGAAATCTCCCGGTAGGCTGCGATAAAAATGAGTTGAGCAAATCTGGTAAGGTCAAATGGGGTAAGAGAATAACCGGAATAAGTTACTTGATGAGTCTAATACAAAACAAAATATTGATAATTTTTGTGCTAAGATATAAAATAGTACTCAAAAGACTGAAAATAAGCTTTCAGGGACTTGTGTATGCTATAGAAAGGCCTGCGATATGCTGTAAAACGCTGTAGTAGGACACGAGCAATCGGTTTACCGTAACGAACCGATAATTAGGACACTTTCAAGAAAAAAAAATAAGTTGAAACGGAGCCGCTGTATAACTTTTTGGGCACGTCGAATAAATATTTCCCGGGTTGTTTTATTAGATAGTCCAACCCTGTATATATATATACTACGAGTATATAGGCACTAGGCAGTGATGAGCAAAATACATCACTTTGTGTATTTCAAATACGAAGTACAAAATACATTAAATTAAGATACTGATAATAAAAAAGACGTCCTAGGATAGGGACGGGAGGCGCCACTGTTATAGGTAATTTAATGTATACCATTAATAAATAGCAATGATAAACCATTGCTTATAAAAAACGATTCTGAGCGGAATTCAGTTGATAGTGATGCTTAAGATTTGCTGAGAAAACTCCGAAGGAAATTGAAAAACGATCGCTTGAAAGTATCTCCCCAGTGAAATTTCCTTAGAAAAATTGTTATCATTAAAAAGTTGGAGCCAAATTGCTGCTAGAAATGTTGTCCGCAGAAAAACAAATAAACATCTTTGTAAAACCATAGGCTTTTTCGCTCCACTCAGAATCTAAACACATCAGGTAGTCAAAGACACTAAAAATATTAATCAAGAATCATATATTTTATAGACAATGTTTCCTTTTAATAATATTAGTTTTTCAAATATTATATCACTCAACCTTCTGATGTTTTGGGACGTCGAGAAGTATTCCATATAATTTGACATTTAAGCATAACAGGACTGTAGTTTGTTTACATTTGATGACCGAATGGTACTAAATTATCATCGTTACAATATATTTTTTTTTTATAATGATCTAAATATTTCTGGTTGCCTGAGTTCAACTACATTTTAATCTGTACAGGGGTATTTAAAACCCAATATTTCCTATGAAAACTTGACATTTTGAACATAAAAATAGTTGGGGATTGTGTAGAAATCTGAAACCTAAAAAAGCACACCCTCGATGTATACACAACGAATATACCAAATTGCAATCCCATGGCATTTATTTAGGGGGCCTATATCGGTATATAGGACTAAAAACCTAAAAATCTAACCTAATGTTAACAATTTATGATAAATTCAATTCATATTGAATTCAATCAAAATTATATCACTTTAATCCACCAATAAATCAATGCTAATTCCAGAGTTGGAACTCATTTGGTTCAAAAGAAGTTTGAACCAAATGAAGTTCTGGGGTTGTGTATATATATATATTCATACAAGCATGTACTGAAAACCTTTTTATGGGGGGGTCAACAAATTTAAACGACCTAAGTTCCAAAATGTGTGATAAATAAAAAAAGATCATCAGAAAATTGAGTCCGCCGTTATAATAAAATGTGATTAAAGTTAATATAATCACATACGTACGTACTTTATTCATATTATTTTATTATATCACAAAATGTATAAATAAATAAACTTGAAAAAATAAAAAAAATAAAAATATTATTTATTCAAAATTTAAAGTTAAAATAGTTTTTATAGGTTCAATAGTTTTAAAATAGTTTCATTAAATTTTACAACACCAAATTAATTTTCCTTTTTTTCTTAGGCAGTTCATCCAACAATTCTTTTGGATTAATTTCAATTTGTTTTTGAGTACCTATTAATCTTAGCCAAACAAATTAAATGGTTCTCTGTCATGGTATTTCTAAGATAGGCTTTTAATCTTCGCAATGTCTTCCCGTGGATATGTCATTGTATATTGTATATATAGCAGACACAATACGGTGAAATAGTTTCTTTTTTTCGGGGAAAATGGGATAAAAAATATAATAAAATCGATAAATTAATAATTTTAGCATCAAAACCAGAATATTACTTATATAATGCCAAACAATTTCAATAATAACGTATATAATATTACATTACAGAAATTTGTCTTTACAATTTTTTTCAAATATTTTTATTAGCTTTTATTAGCTATCATAGTGTTACTACACTATGACAGCTCAACGATTATAATATATACAGCGAGATTAACAAAAAATACAACAATTTAATAAACAGAAAATTAAAATTTTGAAATACAAAAATACTTTTAAAATTTTTAGTTTCTATAAAAAAAAAAAAGAAAAGACTGACATAGCATTATTATAGAATTCGTTAAAATAATTTGCTGATTATGCAATGAAATTAAAATATAGGATCATACTACACATATACAAAGAATACACACATACAATATATAAGTATGGTTTGTCCAGCAACTGGGTTAGTGTGTCATCGAACAAAAATCTTAACATCACAATAATATTATACTCTATAAGGCTCTATTATTGTTTATTGTTTTTTTCATAATTTTTTTTGTCGTGCATTTAAAATTTAAGTAATCGTATACATTGTTTTGTAATGAACAATTAGGTCATATTACAGCAAACTAGGTCAGTTATACAAATATTTTAATTTTTCGTTAATAATAATCTAGATTTGACTAAAATCAGTTTTAAAAAAACGAATATACTTCGCACGAGGCTGATCCACTGTTGTAGGTGAGCAGTTGGAAAAGTAGAGGGGAAATTATCTGTTCGCAGCGATTAATGATATTGCTAACAAAAAACAATTCTGAGTGAAGTTCGGTATATATATGTTACATTAACATTTTATTTTATATATTTTCTTTAATGATATTTTATTAACATTGTATCTATTTTCCCGTTTTTTCTCGGTTTTTACCATATTTTTCCTATTTATTAGGAAAACTAGGAAAATCAAAAAATGACCTCTCTCAAGTACCTACCCAGTTAGATTTATCTTCAGAAAAAGTGCTACTATTGTTAATCGGATCAAAATTTCTGGTAGAATTTTTGTATACTGAATAAAAAAATTAAAATAAATATCTTTGTAAAACTAATACATAATTCACTACACTCAGAATCTAAAAGAGCTGATATTTCAGATGGGTCGTGTGTCTATTATAAGTGGCTAATTGAGAAGGTAGTAAACCTTCTCTCTCTTCTGTTAACATGTCAACACTCTAAGAGTTTTTGTCGCCATTACTACACTTCGCCACCTCTATCTTGAACTATCTCCCTCCAATTCTCAACTCCAAGGGTTTTTAGATCTTCTTCCACCACATCAATCCATCTTTTCCTAGGTCTTCCCCTAGGTCTTTTCCATTCCGGCGTCCATACCAATGCTGCTCTAACTGTTTTGTTCTCACCTTTTCTCATTATATTACTCAACCATTGAAGCCTTTGGTCATTAATAAAGCTTGTTACTAGTGCTAAATCCAACATATCGTATAGCTCTCTGTTATACCTCCTTCGCAGGTTCCCTGTTATTTCATTGATGATGAGTCCACATATTTTCCTCCATACTGTGTTCTCGAGAGTCCTCAAGTTTCTCTCTGTTTATTTGGTTGTCGTCCAAGCTTCGTAGCCATACAAGAAAGCCGGTCTTATAATAGCCACATACTGTCTTAATTTTGTTCTCCTAGACAACATTTTGGATTTCAGGAACTTTTTTAGTGCGAAGAAAGTTTTTTGGGTTTTGTTTATCTGAATAATTATTTCCTTGGACCAGTCATTCTTTGTGCATAACGTTTCTCCCAGATATTTAAAATCGCTAACATTTTCGTAGGTTAGGTCCTTCATCTCGTTGGGGTCCTTCCCACTTTCAGTAATACAGAAGTATAAAACACGTATTATACTTACGCATAAAATGTACAGTATGAAACTATTAGTTTTATATGATTTATACTATATACAATTTGTTTGGTTGCACTGGACAGCAATATCAGGTATAATAATTGTCAATTGATATTGATAATCACAGACATTAAATAATGGTGATACCAATTAATGGGTTTGTCTAGAGAGCCTAGATTAGGTTATCTAGGCTCTCTAGGTTTGTCTATTAGCAGCCGATTAAAGCACCATCGTTATCATTTTGTTGTTTTATCTAAAATAACAATGTAGAATATAGATGATAAAAAAATATTTTTTTTTCCTTTTTTACTAGCGTGATGATCGTTACATAAATTTAAAATACTATAATACTATAATTATACTTAAGTTTTCTATGTGTCTGATTACACATTTTTAAACTGAAAATGTTAGGTTACAACACCATTGTATTTTGTTTTCTTATGAAGTATAAACATTAAAATTGTAGGTAATGTATTGTCCAAAAACATTGAAAGTATGTCAAAATTACAAAACTGCATAATAGATAGTTAGGTAAAAATAATTATAAATGGTAAATATTGGAAAATCAATTGCCACTAACGTGTAAGACTCGTTTAATATAAAAAAAAAAATTACAAATAATTTAAAACTCAATAATTGTTAAAATTATAAATTTTATTTTAATTAATTTTTTTTATGAGATTTTGGTAAGTCTAAGAATGTTGATGACACCTAATTCCAATAAATTAAGTGAAAAAGATTTAAAATCATTTGTTTTCCTTCGAATGGAAGTTGTATTGATTATATATATAATATGATTTATCTAAAACTTTTTCAAGACAATATTAAAATATTTAATGTCATCCATTTTCAATAAAACTAATTTAAACATAAAAAATATATATATTTATATTATATATTTCGGATGATAACAACAAAATGATAAAGATTGTGCTTTAATCGACTGCGAATATACAGATCCTGGATTAATCCAAAATGTATAGATTATAATTTATAAACCTTGGGATCATGATTAAAGATATCTTTAAGTGATGAGATTTTCAAATTG
The DNA here is from genome assembly GCA_902439185.1 of Cinara cedri. Lineage (NCBI taxonomy): Eukaryota > Metazoa > Arthropoda > Insecta > Hemiptera > Aphididae > Cinara > Cinara cedri. The sequence continues at coordinate 1,445,146 of CABPRJ010002368.1, forward strand.
ATGATTACCAACTTCGAAAAGTGAAAATCCCATTAATAATGTCAAAAGAATTGTACTATATTACATGGATCAAATATTACTCATTTTCAGATAAAGAATAATAACTACATATTAAACCAAACAGACAAGGAAAATATTTAACAATTAAGAACTTCATATACAAGTTATACAAAAAACCACTTCCAAACTCAGTTAGATTTTATTAGAAAAAAAGTTACAAACAAATATTGTATTAAAATAATAGTATTTAAAATACGTAGTAAATAATATATCAATATCTAATATGTGTCGCCAATAACAGGCAATTATGTATTTGCTACAGCCTCATAGGACGATCAATGCATAAACACAACATTTGTACTAAGACTGGTTTTAGTATATAAAACTAATGTATCTTATATTAATTACCTAATATATATGTAATAATTTGTTATATTAATTACTAAGTTCATTTTTATTTATCATCAATAACCACATTAATATTTATAATAACAAAAAATAAATTTGTTGTGTTTTTGTTTTATACTCAATTTATGAAAATATACGTCATTAAGTTGATGTGATTTATTAATTTGTTATATTAGGTAATTTATAAGTTTATACTTATAAAATTTAAAATATACAATATTATTACTATTATATAATAATTATAGATTTTAAAGAAAAAAAATGTATAATTCCTTATAAAGTTTTATACGTGGGGTACGTGTAACGTTTAAATACGTTTTATTCGCATTCATTACCAACCCTACTATTTATTCATACGCAATCGCCCTCTGGGGTACTGCTAAATCATCAAACATTAAAACCATACAAGCATTCCGAGCTATCTACCTCCGCATGATTGATAAAGCCCCTTGGTACGTCACAAATATTTCGCTGCAAAATGGCCTTCAAAACCCCACCATAAAACAAACAGCTACCAAATATTACTTACGCTAGCATTCTAAAATGGAACACCATACAAACACCCTCAAATTCTTTCCAGTGCACTTCCGGGCAATCAAGCCAGACGTCTGAAACGCGAATAGCCTAGAGATCTTTTCAATGTAAATCATAACGTTTTTTTAACGTTTTTTTCTAAAATGTATTATTTATTTATATTATTAATTTATTACCTATTCCTAAAATGACCGTTCACCTTCAGCTGGCGTTTCTAACGTGAAACTCCTATTCATTGTTTTCTTTTCTTGTCTTTTCACTACTCAATTTGTATTCCACACATTTACTTATTGTACTTACTTATATGGATTGTAAATTTTCTTTTAAATAAACAATTATAAAAAAAAAAAATTATAATTCATATTATAGGGATATAGTTTTATTATTTGATAGCTAGATAGGAAAAAGTTATATTTTAAACATGCAAAAAACTAAAATAAATTAATATAACTACAACATAAATAACAATAATAATAATAATATTGTAAACTGTAAATCTGTAAATAAGTATGTTTATTTTATTTTTTAGATTCTGAGTGTATTAAGAATGTATTGGTTTTACTAAGATACCTTTTTTTGTTTTTTATATTGTGTACAAAAATTCTACCAGAAATCTTGCTCATATATATATATATATACACGAGGTAATATTTTTGAAAGGGGATTTTATTCAGATGGTACTTTTAGAAAGTTATTTTTTGATTTTCTAAGCAGTTTTCATAATATCTAGAAAAAACCAGGATAAAACGTAAGAAAAACGGGAAATTTACTAAAATAATGCTTTTATTATTTTTCAATTTTATTATTTATTGTAATTTAGTTAAGAATAATCTTAAAGACTTGAAATTTTGAGAGAAAACTTATATTCGCTATTTCCATACATGGTAAAATTTTCTAAAAATTGAAGCCATATTTGAGCTATTTATATACATGTTAATTTTGCGAGTTTTGTATGTAATTTTTAATCGGTGGATGCTCTATGGTAAAATTGTTAGACTTAACAGAAATACTTGAAAATTTAACAGGAGGTTCACTAAGAGTCTTAGTTTGTGGTAAAAAAAAGAAGATTTGAGTTTAATGTAGTATATTTTTTTATAAGGAAATTTTAATATCAAATTTTGATGATAATCGTTGAGTAAAACTAATTTTTCAATTTTTTTTTTTTTTTTGAACATATGTATATTGCCGATTTAAGAACGATCGTGAAATTAGAATTAAGCGGACTGACTAAGTTTAAGAGTTTTTAAGTTTAGTTTACTAAGAAAATATAGCTTTTCAAAGTTCTGATATTCAGTGGATATTATATGTTATGCTAAATAACTAAATATTGTCTTCACTAAAATATGTTTGCCGTAGCTGAATAAATATACCTATTATCATCCTAGGGTTCGGGAGTTCAAATCCATGTTTTGAAAAAAAATGTTTTGAATTTTTTTTCCCTTTTTATCTAAATAAGGAAAAAACAAATGTATTTCGAGTGTATCTAGATTCCCAAGCCATCGCTCGCTCGAACTATTTTAATTGCAAAATACTTCTCGATTTATTGTGCAAACTTTTCTACCAAAAATCTTGCTCCAATACATCAAGTGTAGTTTATTTTCTGAAAGAAATTTTTGTCTTCATGGTAATTTGGAAAAGTCATTTTTTGATTTTCCTAGGATTTTTTCTAATAAATAGAAAAATCCTGAAAATCGAAGAAAAAACTGGAAAATGTACAAACTACATTAGTAAGTATTAAGATTTTTTTTTCAGTAGACAATTTTTCTATCAGCAATTTTTCTCTGATTTACAATTATAGCAATTTTCTTAAAAGGAAATTTGAATGGAGTGTATTTTAGTGGGGTAATTTTTTCGATTTTCCCAGAAAATGTAAAAAACTGGGAAAAAAATGGGAAAACCGGGATGAACAGGAAAATTGATACAATATTAAACAAATATTATTAAAGAAAATGTATAATGAAATTATTTTACCATAACATGACATATATATTGTTGAAAAAGCGTCACTATCAACTGAACTCCACCCAGAATCGTCTTTTGGTTAGCAATAGTTTATCGTTGCTTACAGATATACATTAAATTACCTATAACAGAGGCTGCACTTGACCTCATTATCCAAGGACGTCTTTTTTTTTCTTTGTGAACAAATTTTCTAACGGAAAAATTGCTCCGATTTACAAGTGTAGCACTTCTTCTGAAATGAAATCTGACTGCGAAGGTATTTTTAGGTAATAATTTTTTGAGAGTTTTTTCATCAAATGTGAAAAACCAAAAGAAAAAGACTGAGGAAAAACAGGAAAACAAAATAAATTAGTATAACATTACGAATTTGTTTTTTTTGTGGACAACTTTTTTTACCAGAAATTTTGCTCCAACTTATAATGATTGCAATTTTTCTAATAGGAAATTTCACCGGGGAGGTACTTTAGAGCGGTCGTTTTTCGATTTTATACAGGTAATGACAATTTGATCAATTATTAAAATAATATTATTTCCGGAACCCAATGGTGCTCTGTCACTCAAGGGGGCGGTAGGTATCAAGAAGACGGTTGAATGGCGATGAGCTTTTAAATGCAGAACGACGGAAAAATAAAAAAGCACCAGCACCCAACGACACGTATTATCGCAAGTGAAATAAGAATAGTACAGTGCCGCATTATAAGCTTGTGATTTAAAGTTGGCCAAGATTCTTATAATAAAGGTCATCAGCAAAATATTTCTGTAATATAACATTATAATAATAATTCGTATAAAGACGGATATAAAGAACGGGTTATTAGTAAGTAGAGGAGGGACCAAAAATAATTTTTTTCCAGTAAACTTGAAACTCTTAATCTGCGTAGCGTGAGTGTCATTGGCGTATCAGCACGCGTATCAGTGCGCAGCTTGCGTACATCAAAAATAGGTAAAATAATCTTAAAATATTATCTTTTTTTTCTTTCATCAATTAATTTATATTTGTATGAATTCACTAGGGGCTTGCCTCTATCCGGTATAATAATTGTTATATTATTTATATTAAAAAAAAGAAAAACTAAAATTTTTCTAGCGCACTATGTGACACGAGAATAGGTGATCGAATACTCAATATATAAATTGAATTTTCTCTATAATAATTTTGGAATACTTATCTACCATAACTGTCTATAAAATGTGAATAAAACTAATATTTGTTGTTTTCGATAACATTGTAGCTGGACTCGGCTTACAGCTTGCGACTCATTTAAGTTTGGTACCTATCATAATAATTGATATAATACGTGAAAATAATAAATTACAAAATTTTGGCAACGTCACATAAAATATTTTATGACTAATCGTGTTCCTAAAAAGTTATATGCTTAAACGTATTATGCTCAATGATCTTTTTACGGCCAAATCAATCCCAGCCTACTAGTGGCTAACATCTTAATCAAGTCCTGGTTACGAATGAAATACAAAGCGAAATACCATAGTGCATGATATTTCCAGATGATATAATTTTGATTAGAGAAAATCTGGAAGAAGTTAATTTTAAACTTGAGAAATGGAGAATAGAACTTGAAGGAAAGAAACTATAAGAATAAATATAATTAAAACAGAGTACATAGATTATAGAGTATGTGTTTAGAGGAACAGGACTATAGGCACAATCAGGGAGATTGTTAAGGGGTCTTTAGCATCCTCAAGTTGAAAACCTAAAAACCAAAAAAAACCAAATAAAATTTTTTATAGTAATGACTAAATATTTTATAATTAATGAGCAGGACAAAGTACAGACACCTACAGCCAATAACGGGTATATTTGAAAAATAATGTTAAAATTTTTATAATAAATGTCTATGTACATAATTGTAAATGAAATGTGTAGTTGTTTATTGTAAATCGTGTAAAGGGTATTATGCGGCCATAGCCCCTATGGGTTTTCGATGTGTCCATCATTTTAGCAGCCCACAAAAAGAGATCAATGTATTGGTTATTTATGTGAGACTATTTTTAATTTTTTTTTTAGATTCTAAGTGAAGCGAGGAATGTATTAGTTTTACAAAGATGTTTATTTTTATTTTTTCTTTGGACAACTTTTCTACCGGCAATTTTGCTCCGATTTACAATGATAGCAATTTTTCTGAAAGGAAATCGGACTGAATAGGTACTTTAAGAAGGTCATTTTTTGACTTTATCAGGATTTTTTCCAATAAATGAAAAAATCGGGAAAAGTATGGGAAAACCTGAAAAACTCATTTTTAATGAGTAAGCCCTCCGATCACCAGATGTGTCCTGACCATTCTAACTTATTTTTTATTAAGTAATGTCGTATGTCAGCCTTTTGTACAGTTGCCGTAGGTTTTCATTGGTTCTTTTTTAGAAACTTTTCGAAAAATTGCATACTTGCAGTCCAAATATATTCGTAGTATTTTCCGATATTTTCCTTTCATAACTCTGTGGTTTTCTTTCATCCCACTGAGTACTTGACCACGTTTTGCATATGTATATCAGGCCATCATGGTGTGTAGCATATATGTGTAAACTAGAGTTGTTCTTAGTTGTAAGAGAAGAAAATGAAAATTAGAATATCTGATCCAGGTAGATTAATTTATCAACTTGTTTAATGCTATAAGAAAAGAATCTAGCTAAAATTTCATTATGATTACTCACCTCCTTCATGTCTCTTAAAAGAGTTGAAAAATGACCAATGAGATTGTAAACTTTAAAGAAATTTTATTGTATAAATCAGAATTTATAATAAAAATGTCTTACAAATAGTCTCGAAAATAAATTATTTTTTAGCGAAAATAAAAAAAAAATTCAAAATTTTGGAAAAAAATGTTTTTATTGATATTTAAATATTCTTAACATATTGTTGAGAATATAGAAAAAATGTCTTTAAAAATAAATGTCTTAAATGAAAAAGGTAATTTGAGAATATTTTATTGGTTTGAGCAGTTTTTACTTATTGTTTTCAGAAAAAATTTCTTTATTAAATATCATTATTACAATCATGATTTTGTATTATTTCTTGGATTTAATCTTTTTTCATGCAGATCTATTACTTATATAATAACCCAATTTAAAATTCTTTTCATAGTTGTTTGGTTTTTCCTTTTAAATTGATACCTATTATTATATCTATCTGGAAATTTATAAACAAAAACGGCTGGTTGAGACTTATAACTCAAAATGTGTCTCGTTTTATACGAGTATTCTGTTTTTATCATTATTCGCAGTTAGTGTATGTCGAATGAGCTCCAGTACTTGTGTTCATTTTTAATTATTTTGCATTTTAAATTCGTATATGTCAAGACAATCAATTATTTTGGTTGGTGTTATGAAGAACCAAATTACTGATATTAAGCTTCCATCGAAAAGAGATATTTTTAGTGTTCTCTATTACAATATGCGTATTGTCAATTTTAAAATTACAACTTACATTTACAACTAGTAGAAGTCTTCTATTTAATGAACGTAACATTTTCTGGGCAAAAAATCGTATACCTAATCACTAATCAGGATAGATCAAATTGCGTGAATAAAATTAAAAACTATATATCGAATAGACAAAATAACCTCCCCAAAGTATACAATTTCGACCACCAGGCGCATTTCATTTAGCTCAATAATATTAGCAAAAGGAATATATTGCCTTAAAATATTGTTGCATTTTTGTGAACAGTTTAAACTTACAACATTAGAAAAACGAAATGTACAAGAAATATAATGTTCCATTGTTACTTAATATATAGACGCGGATATGTACACTCGATCCAATTGCATCTCTCCGTTTAATGACATTATTATTATTATTATTTTTTTTATTAACTATAGGTTAACTAAAATGTACTAAATTTAACAAAAAACTAGGTGAAGTAGCAATACAAACAAATTTATCAATTACTTGTAGTATTTAAATGAAGAATATGTTGTGTATTTTCATTGTTTGATAACCGCGTTTATGGTAAAACTAAATCCAAAATGGAAAAATAGATATTAGAAATGAGTGAAGAAAAAAATGAAATTGATGAATAAGATGACTAAAAAAAATTATTTTACATTTTGATGATGTTATATATTTTTGTAAAGATCTTCCGTTTGAATTATTATTTAATAAATCAATCAAAATTGGTACAACAATTTCGTATTTCAACGGAAATTTTATACAAGGACCCAGGTTTATGTGAAAGCTTATATTTGTTTTCCGCACTATGTATAATGTGTTTACTGTTTTCATTTATATTAACTCCCAAGTATTTGAAGTCTCCTACCTCTACAAAAGTAGATTCTTCGATACAAAGAGTATACCTTTTACTATTGTATTCCTAATCATTATTATACATTTTCTTTTCTTTTTTTTTTTACTATACTATAGCCTCATTATGCAGCTGGATTTTACTAATTTTCTTGCACATTCCTTATATCTTAACATCGTATTTTGCTTCTCCTAATAGGATAGTATAATTTGTATAGACAAGCAATATGTATAAAAGGTCCCAATATTTTCATTTCTTTGAAGTCAGGTATATCACACACCATCTTATCCAGTGCTATATTTATACGGTATAATTTAATAACTATTACGAGTTATAAAATATGTATATACCTAAATTTAATTTAATTAATTAAGTCATTGCAATAAAAAATATATTCTGTAAGTCATATAGTTTGTGCACTATGAGCAAAAATTCGATATTTTTTATGATAGGTACTGAGTGAAAAAATCAGAGAATTTCCTCACTCAAAACATAGGTTTTCGAAAAAATAGAAATCGGAAAGAGAATAAGGAATTTCTAAAAATTGTTCTAATTAAGTACCATCAGTCGAAAATCCGCATTTTTAATGAATATCATGAAAAAATGAAAACATTTTTATAAATTAAAAGAGTGTTTTTTAAGAAAAAAATCACATCTTAGTATAATTAATAGCTTCTGCGCTATACTCAGAACCTAAAATATAGATCTTATGGCCGTGGGGGCCTTCGAACGACGTTTATCGAACTAATTATCCACCACCACCCCTCCCCCTATACAAAAGGTATATTACTATACCCACTGTTTTTAAAATGTTCAAACTAACCAATCCTATATGATTGGTTTGCAACAATTTCCATGATTCTATAATTTTTTACGTTCCTCTTCCTACCTTCTGGTATAAGAGTTACATTTTTGTTCTAGATTATTCCGTCATATTCCGTGTCTCCATGATTATGTTTTGCGCGTGCGCGGTATCGAAACACATAAAAAAGTATAGGTGTACATATATAATAATTCGAAATGTGAAATAATTCTTAGAAGGAATTGACGATTTTTTTTTTTTTTTTTTTTGTGTCGACTAAGGGAATTTTTTTAAAGTATACATTATATAGTTACATATATATATATGAAATCGTTGGCATTCGAATGAAAATCGTTTATTATATTATATACTCATAATAGTTGTAATGAAAAAATAAAATAGGTGAAAAAAAGTTACAATTTATAAAATATTATTATGTATACGTATTGTATACAAGTAAAATATTATACGGATAACTGCATCCGAGGTGCATACGCTGTAGTTCGTATACTTAATCGTTTTTCGATTTATATATAATGCAACATTGTATTTTAGGTACACGTAAATATATTAATATTATTGATGCACATATTATTATAACTATTGCAGCGCGTTATTACGTCAATTGAAGCGATCGGCGGTACTCTATAGTATACAGATATTAATAAAACCACGTGTACATATTATTAAATTATTATACATTATATAATATTTTTATAACCATGTATATATATATATATATATATATATTATATACACAAACATATATATATATATATAAACATGTAATAAAATGTAAGAAAAAAAAATAAAAATATGTTCGTTCGCGGCTCTAGAGACCGTCGTCGCCGTAGCCTAAATAATTGTGCCGACTCACGATTATATGTACACGCGCACACGCCGTACGTGGTCAGCGGGTCGTGGTGTACGCGCGCGGCCGCGGTCGGGGCGTCGTCGCCGCCGCCGCCAATGTCCAGTCTGTGGGCGGTGACGTCAGCACGGGCTCTCGCCCAATGAGTGCGCACGGGGACGCGGTCGGGCGCGGAGAACGCGCCGCGGTCGCGTCGACCGTTCTTTAGTCTTCACTCACCCTGGTGATGTGTACGAGATATCGTCTTCGTTGTCGTCGTCGTCGTCGTCGTCGTTGTTGTCGTTGACTCGTCTGCAGCTGCTCGTCTGCCGATTACCTCGCAGTGAAGCGCGTCCGATAAATTATTACTTTTTTTTTTTCGCGAGTGCTACAGGCCAAACGCGGTGTTTTCGATTTTTATTATCTTCGGGCAAAGTCTTATTTCGTACGTACTAAAGTAGGTTAATATTTTTTTTTTATAATAATTGTTGTTTTAATCGCGATTGTTTGAAACGACTAGGTATAATCGCTACAATACAATACAATATAATAATAATAATAATTATGACGGATTTGATAACGTGTGCGGAATCCTACCGACCGTTGTCATCACTCTTCTAAGTATATAATAACGTTTTAACATTAATATTCTTGTTTTCTTTTTTTTTTTTTCTTATATTAATATTCGGCTCGAAATTTCGTCGTTTTTTAGACCCGACGCGCGACGTTGCGCTTTGCGAACGCGAGCGACCAATTCGAGAGATCCGCGCCGTCTCCGGGGATATTTATATGAGCTACTTCCCGGGCTCCGGCGATTTGGCCGGTACGATTGCTGCCGGGACGTACACCTTTGACGCGCACTCATCAGCAGTACCCAAGGACAGAGTAAGTAAAAATTGCGCAAATCAACATTATTATTATCGCCTCTATATTATGATATTCGCATAATTCACCGACGATAACTGTATAACTCGGTAACCATACTAACTGTTATATTTATTGTTGACTATATATAGTATAGACAGTAATATTATATTATTCTTTTAACGATTTCCTAATCGTCGAATTGATAATAGGTACAGGTATTTGTGATAATATATAATCCGGTATAATTTTAATTGTGGCTGTGCGTATTTTTAGCTATACCTATTAATTGCAAGTTTGCTGGTTCGCATTAAGTATATTTATGGTCATACGCGTAATATCATAATGAATAATAGTCGAGAGTATAGTATATACCTATACTTGAGTCATTGTTACGCTGTTTTGTTATAGTGTATACATATTTACTATTTTCATTATTAGTCACATTACTCATATAATAGCGTTTAGTTTGTGTTATTTGTCGTCACGATACACTTTCATTTAAAATATAATATAGGTAGTTGATATTTTTCAAAAATAATATAATTATACTTAACGCGGAAAAAAAAAATCTCCGCTTGAATGAAATATCAAATAAAATGATTATACTGTCCTATATTCGCAATAATTGCAAGGTATACTCATGTTATCTATAACATTCTAAATAAAACGTAGTTTGGTTATTTTTCGAATGCGGATACCTTTATATACCTACGCATATATACGTATTCTAAACTACTTACCTTCATAATATACAACATAATATCTATATTTAATTTTAATTTTTATAGTTAAAGGTATACCTACTAAATGATTCGATACTTAACCTTGAGTTATAATCTTTATATTTGTATGAATGCAGTTTGTAGGTATCATATTATATTATAATATGTATGATATTATTCGAGATACTATTCGTATTATACCTAGTTTCGAGTTTGTATTTTGGATTTAATAAATAATTAATAATAACACCCTCAGCTACAACCACATTGTTTTCAGAACTGTTTTATAAAACAATAAATCCATACAAATACAAATCTTTAGTTATACCTATCTATAATATATTAAAGTTTTGAAGAGAAAACTAAAACTGTATACTTTTGGTATATTTACGTATTACCAATACTATTATTAGTCATAATATCAATTTATGACTAGACGTAATATATGATTAAACGCTATTATTGATAGAAATCGAAAATCGGAAGGAAAAAATATCTTTCTATCAACGTCTATGATTTGTAATAATATTTCAATTTCCTAAAGATAATATATATATATATATTGATTTCTTTTTCGCATTCGATATCTTAAGCATGTGTTATAGAGTCGTTAACCAATATTGGAATTTATACTTAATTTGTATTTTAACTATTGAATTATATCGGCGGTGTGTTATTATAAAAACTTGTCGAAAATAGAAATCGATCGAGTATAATATATGATACGAATAGTACGATTTCTGGAACTATTATTCGGAAAAAAAATTAGCCACGCGAAAACGTAAGACACACGACACGATATATGTATATCAATAATATAGCAGTGACATCATCACATTGTGGCTATTACGAAATGTCCTATTCAAATTTGTTAGAAGTAAAAAAAAATCTAATTTTTTTTTTAATTGGTTCAATAACGTATGGTCAACATTATTTTCTGAAAACCCATGCCCTAGCGCATGTGACATAGATATGATATTATATTATAACGCCATCATAATGCACTCATTGCACAAATAGTTTTTTTTTTTTAGCGATCTATATAGGTATTTATTTTTCCTTTATGATCCGTCTATATATTATAATTCTATGTAATTAAAAAAAAAAAAAAAACTATAACAAGAACCAAAATTATTATTAAGTATATTTGTTTACTGTGTTTCCCAACTACTAAGCCAACTACATGAAAAATCAAAAAATGACCTAACCGACTAGACAACATTTTCCACTAGGAATCACCCTGAAATTTATGATCAGAGCAAGATTTCTGTTGGAAAAATTGTTAATCAACAACATAAAATCTATCACATTTTAGACTAAAAGAAGAATTATACGAGGTTAGACTATTTAAAAACAGGACTTTCATCTTATTACTTTTAAAGTAAAAGTTTTCAAACTTATACTCAAACTTAAACGTTATTACGGTATCATAAATATTAGACTTAGATTGAAATAGTTTTTCACTCTTTTTTTAATAGGAATATCGACAGTGGTGCAGCCAGGATTTTTAATCCAAGCACGGGCTATAAATACATTTTTGCCTAAGTCATAGGTTTTGTGCGGGTGTGACCCCCTCCCCTCCAAAAAAATATTTTCGACAATATGAGTTTTTATATAATACTTTCAACATACAATTTTAAAAAAGAATGTAATAATCGAATGAGAATATCATAATATGTGTAATATCTATATAGATATATACTATGCTATTATAGTAGCATAACTTTTAACTATAAAGCATAACGCATTACATACAATATAGGTACTTGCACTTATATAATAGCTGGTACCTGTACTTATTACAGTAGCCGCTCTGCAGGCAGCTGCATCCTCCTAGGAGAATTTTCTAGTAAAGACAGTTATTATATCATTTGCATTAATGTATTTTTAAATTTTGAACGAAGCGAGGAATGTGTTGGTCTTATAATGATTATTTTTTTTTCTGTGAACAACTTTTGTACCAGAAATGTCTCGCTTTATGCTATAGTATATTTTCTGAAAGAAAATTTTATCTGGGTGGTACTTTAAGTAAGTTATTTTTTGATTTTCCAAGCGGTATTTTATAATAACTGGGAAAAACCGAGAAAAAACTTAGGAAAAATGGAAAAATATTCGAAGTGTATTATTTTCAATTTTTTTTTTTTTTGTCATTCAAATAAAAATATTCGTAGAAACTTGAAATTTGGAAAATAATATTTATATCTTATATTTGCTAGACGTGGTCAAATTTTGAAAACATTTGAACCATTTTTGAGCTATTTATAGACATTTTAATTTTGAAAGTTTTTTACGTAATTTTTATTGAGTATGTTTTTCACTATCTCGGAAAGTATACTTTTTCCGGAATTCGTTTTCTAGAACATTTAAGAAACAAGCTGCTCTACAATTTTGTATTAATGTTATTTTTCAGGCAAAATCACTACCTTCTTTTGATTTTCAAATGGCAACCTATATTAAAAATTCCATAAATAGATCAAGTTATTAGTTAAAATTAGGCTGAGGGTTAAAATTTTTAATTTTTGTCAAGCCGTTAACGAGATATTTCACTTTTAAATATAAGTTGGAGGAGAGTAGTGGTGTATTATTAACATGACCCATGGGTAGGGGGACCAGGGGAGGCTACGCTACAGATTTCGATACATTTTTCAAAATTTTGATCCTTGTGGTGGCAGCATAGAAAACAATATTTTCTTAAATAAAAAATTCTATAGTTATTTTCAGAACTACATTCGAAATCCTACTGTTTTTCAAGCAATTTTGGACATTTTTTTCTATTTCAGTGATTGCTAAAGATATGTATATCTAGGTATCTAAAATTGTAAAAGTATAATTTTTTTTTCGATTTTTCAAGAAATTTAAAACGTTTATTGTAGTAATTACTTAATTATAAATAGGCGATTTTATGATTTTCTATTAATTTTTATTTTTTATTTAAGAAAACTTATAATTTGTACAGTTAGCATAATAAGTGATCATAATGATATTATTTTTATTTGATTTCGTATGAAAAAGGAAACCAATCCAATAAAAAGAACCCAACGTGAGTAAATGTTTATATTTATATTAAATAATTTTCCTCACGATACAATATTTAAATAACTAATTTTAAATTTCCTTTTCAGAAAGTAACTTGGTAATTGGTATATGTAGGGAAGTGATACAAAATCAACTTTAAAACAATTTTAGAACCACACATATCTATTTCAAGACCGAAGTTGGGGATTAGTTTAGGGGTGTAACAATTTTTTTAAATAATTCAAAATCTTTTTTTTACGCATTTTACTAATATTTTCTTCTTTTAAAACATTATTTTTAAATTGTTTTCTTTGTTTGGTGATTTCGTCATAGATTCATATTTATTAGTTATTTTTATTCGGAGCTTTAAAAAACACAATTATTTTGATACCTACTTTTTGAGGAAAATATCTTTTTAGGTTTTTTTAATAAACATACAATAATTTAGAAGTGCATGTTAAAGCAACTAACTATAGTGAAAACACCTACCTATATGCATGTATACTTAATTTAATATATTATTGCAAACAAAAAATTATTCTGAATATTTTACCATTATTTTCTTTATTTTGGTTCAAAATTGTACTTATTTTTAGCTATAAATATTTACAAATTAAACTGTATTAATATTTAGAAATTTTTGTTATTTTTAAGGAATTTTATTATGACATTACTCCAAAACTTATTGTTCCTATAATCAGTAATAACAACTTTTTGGGGCTTTTTACCGGGCAAAAAAATAAATATTTTTCGGAGAGGGGGTCGTGACATTTTTTTCATAAACCCAAAATGCTACCAAAAATCTTCCATGTTGTTTTCTAGCTTTTTTTTATTTGAGCAATAGTCTTCTTAGAAATCGTGTTCACAAACAATAAAACAAAAAAAAGTACTAATATACTGCTGATAGGTGATGTGTCACAGTTATAGTTGGAAATTGAGAAGATAGAATTTATAAAGTTATTTTATCTGTGAACAAAATACGATTCTGAGCGTAATATTTACGATGTTTGTCAAAATTTTATATTGAAACATTTATAAAAAAAAATCCTCTTTACTTAAATTTGATTAAAAAATATTACTTGAGAGTAAAATTTACTCTAAAAAAACCCTCAACCTATATACGTATATGCTTCGCTCGGAATATAAATTGACCACGTTATGACAACAAACAAGAAAAATTGGGTTTTACAGTTTACTCTTATCATCTTTCTTTTTTTTTCTGCAACTTAAAAAGTGTAAATAATAATTTTTAAAAAAAACCGTTCATGGAAATGACAAAACAATTTCAGATACCCGAATTATGATTTGTGAAGATACTTTTCTATATAGTCTTTAGACAAATGTTTTACTTAATTTAATTTTAGGCTAAAGACTAACCAACGTTTACTGCCAATTTTAAAATGATAATTCATAAATTGAAGAAATTATAAATTTTTTAGAATTGATTATTGTTTTTATATTAAATTCATATTGTATAACTAATTCTTGCCTACTTGATTAAAACGACTATTTGACTAGTGCTAGTAGATAATATATTGGTAGTTAATATGATGTGTGTTTTTATTTGTATCTGGATGATATTATTTTTATTTATGAATCAAAAAAAATCACATATAGTAACCGGATCTAAAAAAATGATGATATTAGTGCTAAGCGGGTTTAGTCTTGTTGGTCATTGTTGTTATTATACACATTACACAAACATTATTACTAACTGAAAATGGCATGCACTATTATTTATATTGTGCAACAATGCAACATTCTTAATAAAATAACCTTCACCGATTCAATTTTATCTATTTTAGTACATTTTTCGAATATTATCTTATTACAAATAGATTAACCGAATATATTATTATTTTAGGTAAAAATATTCGTCCCAACAAATTTCAAAATATTATTTTATTTAATCAAAATCGGATATAGTAATATTTTACAAGGAATAATAATATATTAGTAATAATATACGAAGTCGTAATATTCTACTATATTTATTTTCAGCAGCTAACCATACAAAAAGATTTTTGTTTTTATACTTTAATTAAATTTGTTTCAATCCTTTTTTTGTAAAATATTTTGGATCTATTTGACGCACTGAGAAGGTCATATTTTCATTTTTCAAGCAGTTTTCATTATAATCTGGAAAACCATAGAAAAGGGACAAATTTGCGACAATATACAAATTAGGTATTTGACATTTTCGAATTTTTATTTGGTTTTATGTGGATAAAATTGTTTTAGCTGAAAAGAAATGCTTACAAATTTAATACGTGATTTATTATAAGTTGTTCTTAGTGAAAAAGAAAAACATTGAGTGGCATGTGGTAGTTTTTTTTAATAAGAACTTTAGTCTTTAAATACAAAGTTTAACTAAAATCGTAAAAATGACGGCATTTCAAAACATGTATAATTAAATTTCACTCATCGATTTTTGTTAATAAAGGTTTATAGTTGCATGAAAATATTAATTAAATTTAATAAGTAACTAATACTAATAGGGTGGCTGTCATATTTTACTATAATACTCCAATATCCAGTGGTAGAGACTACCAGTCAATTTTCTATATCCCAATCAGCAATCTAATGTCTATTTTATAAACCTGCTACAGGCGTCAAAATTATTTAGCTATTTATTCATATTTGAATTCTAAACTGTATCAGTGATACAGCACATAAAACTTAATACCGACCACCCACTACCCGTTAACCATTTACTCGTATAAAAATTCCCGAGAGCCAGAGACAACTATTATTGTTCTTAAAAGTAATACTAATACCTATACATTTTCTACGCCAAATATAGGTACCGATGTTAGCCATTATAAGTATCTTACAGTTTAGGTACGAAATATTTCAGATTTGATATATGCTTATAGTTATATGCTTTTCTGAAATTCGAAATATGTACCAGCATTATCATATCATATCTCCCCTCCTTCGTGGGTTAAAATATTATGCTACGCTCATTCAAGAAAATTACAATTTGTTTTACATGAAAATATTTATATATTTACTAGTGTATATCTGTAAACGTAGAAATCCTAGATTAATCACTGCATAGCAGGTCCTTAGTTTTATTATTGCAGGGTTAAATAAATCGAAACACTGATATAGCAGCAAACAATCCCAAAAATAATCAAAAAAATTAGGAATACAGAAATTTTAATAAAATCATTTACGGTTTACTTTTTATAATAATTTGTTTTGTTTTTTTAATAACTTTTAGTGCATTTAATTTGGCTACAATTTTCAAGATAAATCATTTACTCATTTTGAATTATTTTTATAATATACTTGTTTCAAAGTAACATTGATACTAATTCAGTGCCGAGTCGTTCAACCAGGAAATTATAAGTTTATTATTCTTTTCCATACTAGTCGTGTAAACAATTTTGCTTTGCATGTACAAATTATAGAAGAAAACAAAATTGTTTGCTTAATCTAACCTCTACCCATTAAAAATTAATATTGTTTTGAATATGATTGTGTTATATTTATCACCCTAACCTTTAAATAATAAAACCTTATGAGTCAGTTAAGAAATTAAGTTAGCTCAGTTGTTAAACATTTTACAGTATAATATTCTAAATATGGTAGTTAAGATAAAATCATTAAATTAGTTTTTAATTGGTGTTAAGCTATTTAATATTATGTTAATTAATTTGTTAATCCTCTCCCTTTATTAAAATGTATTAATTATAACTATAACTTATAATAAATGATAAATAGGGCGAATCTTTTATCATGAACCAGTAATAATTTTGGAGGATTTAAATTATTTTGTTTAAATTGAAATCAATAATATGATTTTATCGTGCTATATCGCGTAAACCGGACAGGGACGTATTGAAAAATTCGGGACAAAAATGGAATTTTATCGCAAAATGTAGGTATGCTATGTAGTATTTGAAAGTGATTTCACCCCTTAAAATAAGAGTGACAAAAATAACTATTATGTAATATTTTAAATGATCTAAAAACAAATTCCTAAAAAAGTTAACGCTCTCCGAGATAATGTGTGTCTTACGTTATGTTGATCATCCTGTTTATTAATAATAGTGATGATAATAATAATAATAGTACATTTTAGTTTTTGTTCGCAAGTCGCAAAATATTGCTGAACTTTTATATTTTGGTAGTTAGTTATAAGTTAAATCTATCTTGTTAACCACTATCTACAACTGTAGTACCGTATAATCGAATTCATAATAACAGCCTTATGCCATAGGCATTTTTTTTTAAGCATTTAGAACTATCCTTTCTAAAGTGGCTTTAATTATGAGATAATTTAAATTTTCAAACTTTTCCCTTTAGTTACACTATAAGGACTATCTTTATGTCAAATTTCACGTTTCTACCCATACGGGAAGTTCCTTATAATTTTGATGATGAGTGAGTGAGTGAGTGAATAACAAAAATGCGTTATACTCAATGGTGTTTCCATTAATTTATTTGAATATATACTGTAACACCCATTTTTATATCTTTCTTATGGATTACCTATATTGTTTATAGAGAAAAAAATACCAATTATACAAAATATAAATTAAAATTACTAAAACAAAATACTCCACATTTTTAAAAATAAAATACTGTATTATGTATCATAAAAAAATTATAAAATGTTCAGTTATAATAATTACGGAAATAAATAAAATGATTATTACTGTTTCGGTTTTAGTGACATAATAGTGGTGTGAACAGGTCATGATAATAATATAATATCATGACTGATTTTAGATTCTTAGTGGAGCGAAGAAGCTTATGAATTTAAAAAGGTTTTTTTTTTCTGTGGACAACCTTTCTACCAGAGATTGGAGGTACTTTAGGAAGATCATTTTTCGATTTTCTCAAGATTTTTTTCATCAAATGTAAAAAACCGAAAAAAAATGGGAAAATATAAGAAATTTTTTTTAGCTACTTGAGAGTATACGTAGTATACCCATGATTTTTCAAAAAAATGTTGAGAGTATACGCATATACACCGCTGGGTATACTTACCATGAAATTCTCCCCTTTTGAACAGACTTAACTAAATGGCTAAATGTTTTATAGTGTCCTAATTTACTTAAGCTTAATTTATGTTTTAAATTTCAAAAGTCCATCTTAAGAGGAACAAAAATATGAAAGCGAGAAAAACTTGGTAAATTGGCTCTATAATAAGAAAATTTACTGAAATTCTAGCTGAAACTTTGCCTGGGCAATGCCGTATGCTCAGATAAAGGTTTAAAAATAGTTATATGTAATATAATAGCTTATAATATTACCTGTTTATTTCTCTTTTAATTTTAACATTATGTATATTTCAGAATATTATCAAAAGTGAAACTAACTATCTTCAAGATGTACAAGAAGATTGTTTTTACACCGAACAAAGTACAATTATACAAAGTAAGATTTATATGATTACAAATTAGACATGGAACTAGGATGTAGGTATCATTAAAATTTGCCAATTTCTTATTGTAAATAATATTTTAATTATATTGTTATCTATTCGTTGATTTTAAATTAAGCAATAAAGTAGTATAGCTTCCAGATGTAGTTATCAAATCAACTTTCTAGGAATATCCGTTTTAATTTTAAAATGTATATCGATAGTATAAACGCCGTATCGATAAATTATATATCGCCGAAAAATGTTCAAGTTTAAAATAAGATTTTTTGTTTGTGGTTTTGTAAAAAATGTATACATTTTGATTTTATATTTTTTACTCTCCGGGCACGTTCTTGATGATAGGCGAAAACCCGTGTGTAATCGAGTTTAAATGTTGGGGAAAAAAATGTTCCATAAAAGTATTGTCTACAAAATTTAAATTAATTAATTATTGATTTTGGATAAGAAAATCAAAAATACTATAATAATGCGTAGAGGCAAAAAATAGTTTTAAGACACACTTTAAATTATGCCACGGTCACACGGTGATAGTTAAACGTGATATTTGCTATCATGATAGTGGAAAATAAGAAAATAAGAACTAAATCTTTTGATTGCGAAGCTTAGCCCGGAGTATAATGTAATAGATCATGTATATTTGACCAAATTTGGTTTAAAAAATCATTAACAAGTAACACTACAATAAAGGTAAAAAAATAAAATGCGACTGAATATAAAATCAAAATGAAGAATACATAAAAAATGTAACCATTTAATGTATATCTAAGAGAGTCAATTTTTTTTAATAGAAAAGATCGGTCACGTTCAGGGATTTAATGAATTTTCCCGAAATTAGAAAAAATTTTCTCTAAAACGTTCGTTAAACAAATAATTTGTTTTTAAAACTACCTATCGAAATGTATATAGTAAACATTTTAGTTTAAATATATCTATTATCTATTTTATTCACTGAAAAACTTAATTTAAAACTAAATTAAATAATGTGTAAATATAAGAAAATCAGCAAATTATAATATACAGTCGACCGAATCTTAAAATTTAAAACATGTGTGTTATATTGGGAATAAAGTTAGCTAAACAATAAAATATTATTTTCTAAAAAAAAACATGTAGGTACATATATTTATATATAATTTGTCTGTAAAATATCATGTGTAATATTCGCCTGAATAAGTTTGTTTCTACTTTTGTTTTATTATTATTATTATTTCTTTAAACGTGAGTGACCCGAGTGAGTGGGTGCGGTTAAAAAGTTTTTTTTATTTATTTTTCTTATTTTTTTTATATAGTGGTTCAGAATAATGTGTCAGACGTGTAGAGGAGAGGTGGCCCAGAAAAGGCGGTTTCGTCACGTTTTGATCATAAATCGGTGGGGAGACGGGAGTGGAGGTATCAGTAGTCCTGATCAAGAGGTGATGGGAGAGGGGCGTACTTAACGAGGACCATTTTAATGATCTGTTAAACGCCGTGGCTAGTTCCTCGAATAGAGTCCAATACGACGCCAACCACTAGACATGGAATAAAATAATATATTATTTTTTTATTTTTTTTTTTGTGTTTTAAAATTGCATATCAACATAGTAGTATTAATATTTCATTACTACAGATGATATTTTTACAACAAACAAATGATATAAAATCGATAGAATATAATTTACATATTATTATATGGGTACCTATGCTTAGTATGATAAATGAATTTGTTTTATTCTTTATGAAATAATAAATAATAATAATATCAAAATTATAAATACGTTACTTAATAAAGTTGAAAAATCGCGTGTCTTGTTTGTATTACTAATTTTTGTAAGACATCAGACAGAAATTTAATTCTTATCTTTTATAAGATCGTGTGTGTTTTTTTTTGTTTTTGTTTATTGTGTTTATATAAATATTTACGTTAAATACTCGTATTTATAGTTTTGGAAAATATGCTTTCGAGTTTTTTACGACATAAAATCGAAATGACCCTTTTTAAGCCAGCCGCTGCGTTTATACTGTTGAATACGTTATGCCTAGTTTGTTGTTTTAAGGTTTTTTTACAAGTTATAAACTATAATGTTATAAGTTGAAAAGGCAATAATTTCGCAATGAGTAATATTTTACCTAGGACTCTATTCTCAAACTCGTACGAATAGAATCCGTATACGAACTATATACTTACTGTATTTCTATGAAATACGAATAAAAATATAAATTTTCAAACTATGTACTCGTATCCATGTACGCAGGGGTGGTCAAATATGGGGGATGAGGAAGACGTATTCCTCCCATTAAGTCATTTTTCTTAAATATTTATAATAATAAACAGAGTGATTATTTAAGCACGTAACTACTCACCCCATTTGTATGGTTAAATTACGCATACATTCAAATTCTGATATTTGGAATTTTTATAAGTGTAGCGAAGGACGATATTTTCGAATACTTAGATTTTTTGCAACACTTAAGAAATATTCTGTGATAATACCAACTTTAGTTTTTCTAATGAGAACCTACATTTTTAATGCAAATTGGCAATCGGATGATATGTCTAAAAACGTTGATATATTTTAATCGAAATTTGAACAAAAAATATCTGATTTATTCTATTTTAAGTACTAAAGAATAATAACTGCGTGATTCAAAACAAGAAATTATCTATACACATGAAACAATTGGTATTCAATCCCCATAAAAGAATCTTATCCTTAATATTTAAAGCAGAATAACTCAGAAACTCGATTCCAATACGTCGACATTTTGAAAAAAAATTATTAATTTGCATCAAAACATGTAGGATCTCATTTGAGAAACCAATGTTCTTATCACCGCAGGATACTCCTTAAAATTACTCATTTAATGACATTTAATGTTATGAAAAATCTAAGTATGCAAAAATATCATCGTCCACTGCACTTAAAAAATTCCAAAAACAAAAAATTTAAATTTATGCAATATGAGCCGATTTAAAAAAAATTACCCCGTATATTATATGATATCTTTATAGGTATAACAAAAAGATCATTAAATAATAACAGTGCTTAAAAATTATCCTTTCATCCCCCCCCTGCCACCATGACAAAATCATTTAACCACCACAGCGTATACGTAACTTCGTCCGGAGGAAAATGATATTCCAATAAATGAATTAATATGGCAACGTCGTAATATATTTAATTTATTATTGATAACGTATCAGAGACAATTTACTTTAAAATTGTCTTATCACTGTCAGACAATTTTCAAGATAATATCGGGTGATATTTTATCTTAATACTTCTGTTATTTCAAAATGATACCTTATCGTGGCGGTGAGCAGACATCATTATTATTGTGGCTGTACAGACGAGATAGGTATTTACTTTGATAACTCATTCTACTTCTTTACTTCAGACAGCAAAATGTGCATATACTTTGTGTAATATTATTAATTATAGGGAAAATATATGCTCAATAACAATAAATATTTTAGATTTTGAGATGCTAAAGTGTCATTTTGTTCCATAGAAATTTTGATCCACGGGAACAATTTGTTCTCATTTGTTCTCATTTTGGGATTTTTGTTCCATTGTTCCAACAATATTTTGGTTCTTTTAATATTTTCACACACATAAAACAGAACTGTCTGTTGCTTTTGAAAAAAAATAAAAGTGGAACTAAAAACTATATATAGTGTGTTTAGGAGTTTCCATTGGGGATGAATAGGGTTGATTAAAATTGTTATTTTTGACTAGAGAATTACATCACATCTTGAATTTAAACTATCAGTTGTAAGTTATGAGGGGCTGGGTTTAAATGTGATAAATCTCCCCCTCTTTGAGCACGTCCTTGGTGCAAGTTAGGTGTCTTTGGGAGCCCAAGGCAATGGAAATGTCGGGACCTTCTCGTAAATGATCTGACGTTTTACCAATTAATAATTTTAAATTAAATTGTATTTTCAAAAAATATAATTTGCTTATATTAAAAATTATACAAAATTTATTTAAGCTTGTCTATCGTATATATACATATATATGTACAGAGTGATTCACTAAGCGTAGAGTATCATTTGTGTGACAGCACGGCACGTGGCGTTTTATTAGTACTCCACTATTTTCCTCCTACCTAAACTTAAAAATGGAATATGTCGTCAACGGGTTGACAGAAAAAAAAATGTTAACACCAAATTGTATTTAAACTAATATTAAATCTCTTTATGTATTTTTTAATAAAGGTTCTTCTTTTAAAAACCAAAGTTAATTTATCATATTGCAATATTATTCAAATTTGTGTTTACGCCACAGGAGACGATATAGACATAAACGCAAATAACACCAATGAGGACAATAAGCGGCCCAACTACTTTCAAGACCCACATCATAATATTTCCGTGCACGAAACGTCTACGACGGAACTCATGCCGTTAACGATTTATCCCGCGGAAAACGATTTACAGTATAATAAATTGATGAACTATATAATATTATCTACTATGTCTATAATATACTTGATATAATATAATGTTATTATTATTATTATTGTGTATAATTAAGAGGACGCGATACACTCATTTGCAGTCTCTCTCGTACAACATAGGGAATCTGCGTTAGCGCTTTTCATTATATAATATATTAGAGTGACCTATTATTTAACTTAGAATGAGAACATTAACTGTACAACCATTGCCGAATGGTTGCCAGTGCCATTTAGATTTTGAAACGAGTATATAAGCATTTTTAAACTGTGTTAATTCGCATAATAATATCTCGCTTTAAAATTAAGCTACCGTAAAATACTTAGTTGTTGTTCTTATACCTTGACGTCTGATAATAACAGATCGATTCAATGTAATGTATTTCAACTAACTACACACAGTTGTCCCTGCTGAACGCGAATTTGCTATGTCGTACGCACGTATAAGACGGAGACAATACACATGCGGGTATCACGTACTCTTAATGAAAACCAAGTACGATTCGTATATTTGAATACGTTTAGAAACAATGGCGGTGTACTTACGGGCGACGTCAGTAGCAATACGGTTACTTCGTTGGGGTCTCCGGAGGAACGTTCGCCGTCGTCCACGGACCAACAGCAACAGCAATCTCAGCTGCAACCCGCCGCTGCCGCCGCCGCCGCCGTGGCGATTTTGCCCGCAACCGGCTCGAGTAAACCACCGTACTCGTACGTGGCTCTGATCTGCATGGCCATTCAGAATTCGCCGTACAAACGCGTCACGCTGTCTGAAATTTACAAGTACATCACGGCCAAGTTTCCGTTCTACGAGAAGAACCAAAAAGGTTGGCAGAACTCGATACGACATAATTTGTCGTTAAACGAATGTTTCTTGAAAATACCAAGAGACGGCGGCGGCGACAGAAAGGGCAACCATTGGGCTTTGGGTAAGTACAAAATATATCTAGTAAATTTTTTTTTTCTACTTCCTATTGCGGTCAAATACTTCTATAGCTTTCTTCTGATCACAAATAAAAAGTTTATTGGAACACATTTTCACAAATATAATGTAAACCGAAGGGCCTGTTTAAAAAAATTGTTGTTTCGGTGTGTACACTATACTCGCACCATCAAATATGTATAGGTATCGAATCTACATAATACATTTGTGAAGTAAACACTAACGCTTTAAAACGAACAAACCTAAAGCTGTATTAAAGAAGGGCTAAAAAGACTATAACCCAGGGTCCCTCCAGAAAAATGTTGGAATTTTAATTTGTCTACAATTATCTCATTAATATAACTCAAATAATATAAATTTTAAAAAGACCTGATACTGCTGACAGATGTATCACTGTTGTGTGTGAGCCCTTGAGAATGTCGAATACATGCAGTTATCTATAATTTATATCTATATGTAACGATAAAATCATTGCTAACGAATTACGATTTTCGTACAAATTAGAACTTTAAACACTCATAAAAAAACCTACTAAATTACGCTCAATTTTTAAAAGTACAACACATGATAACTTCTGGTACAATTTTCAAATATTTTTGCTCAAATAAAATAATAATTTAGTCCAAATAAAACATAAAAAAAACTCTATAATATCAGATGCCTTTCAATAACTGAAATTCGCCCCAGGTACTCTATGAATAAAATTGTCGGACTAAACAAAAATGATTGAAAATTTAACAGGAGGTTCATTATAAGTTGTACTTTGTAGTAAAAAAAAAATTGAGTTTAATATAGTACTTTATTTTTTTACGAATTTCAATATAAAATGTTGACGAAATTCGTAAATATTATGGCCTTTCAAAACATGTACAACCGAACTTAGCTCCGAATCATTTTTCGTTAGCAATTGTTTATAAATAAATTCTTCTCTATGTTCTACTTTCCCAACTTATACCTACAACAGTGGCCCGTCCGTCGTGCGAAGCATATCTATTTTTTTATTATACTTGTATTATTTTATGTTTAAGAGTCAAAAATATCAATATGTACGCCGTATATCATACGTGTCTTGTAAATCTTAAAGAAAATATAATTAATGTTTCTGTTATAATTATTTTGCTAGTATTAAAGTAAGCAATACTAATTTTCGAGCTAAGTGCAGTGAAAAAATTGGATTGGTTTAACGAGTTAATGAATAAAATATTCCTTAAAATAATTTGTTGTTCGGAACAACAATGTATGAAACGCTCAAAATAAAAT
Source organism: Cinara cedri (assembly GCA_902439185.1). NCBI lineage: Eukaryota > Metazoa > Arthropoda > Insecta > Hemiptera > Aphididae > Cinara > Cinara cedri. Next base: position 1,470,603 of record CABPRJ010002368.1, read on the forward strand.
ACAGATTACAGTACCCTTTGCCATATTATGCCACTTTAAATCCTGATCTCAGTAAATAATAACTAATAAGTCCGTAAAATCTTCGAAGTTCTCTTATATTTTAGGTATTACCGTTAGGAATAATATTTTTAAACAAAGATAATGAATAATAATACAACGAGATCTGTTCAAAACGTCATACTATTTTAGTACCTACCATTTTACAATTAAAATAATTTACATTAAAACAAATTTTTTATTTATATCCACATTTAGGTCATCGCTAAACTATTTTTTTTTATAATACAAATAAATAAACATGTTTTACCATTTTTTAAATATTATATAGGTATTTTTAAAATTCTATTGCGCAAGACTATAAAAACGTTTTATACTCGTTTAGCTAATAAATTGTATTATAAAATATAGAATTAGTAGTCTATCAACTACCAACTACATAATATATTTTAAAATATTCAACGTTTCTATACAATTTTTCCAAAACTTATAATAATGTCTTAACTAGTTTTGATCGCGAGCGATAAAGACTATAAAATTGCATGATTTTGTTTTGTTTGTTATTAGTTTATTACATTGAAACGACAGCTGATGGTTTTAACAATATGTAAAAAACTGCTGCTCTGGCAATATCGAAAATATGATAAAGATTTGTTTGGGTGAATTGTGCTTAGCTCACCAAAACACAGTATTCATTACGTTTCAATAATGTCATTATGCTTTTTATTTATTATTATTAGGCCTAATATTATAGTCCAGGAAAAAATTTGAATTACCCGCTTTATAAGCACTTTTTATTTCAACTCCTTTATAAACCGTTTATGTTAGAAATACTACTAATTATATTATATTATTATAATATATTAATATATATTATATTTTAGAAATGAGTTTTAATTCTATATAGGTTAAAATACCATAACTTAGTTAATACTTAAATAGTAGTGAAAGAAAGTGCCAGGTGATTCATTTAAGTGGGTACACTCATTATCTCGGAAAGTATAACTTTTTCCGGAATTTGTTTTCTAGAACATATAATAAACGAGCTGCTCTATAATTTTATATTTATGTTATTTTTGTCACCCTTATTTCGGTGGTAAAACCACTACCTACTTTTGATTTTCATGTGGCAACCTATATAAAAAAATTCTATAAATACATGGAGTATTAGTTAAAATAAATTTGTGTGTTGCAGTTTTTGATTTCTGTCAAGCCGCTTATGAGATATTCCACTTTTAAGTTTAGATTGGAAGAGAACAGCAGTGCATTATTAACAGTGGAATGTCTCAATACTCTTTCTATTTATGGCATTTTTAATATAGATTACCGTTTTAAAATCAAAAGTAGGTTAGGTTTTACTCACAAAATAAGGGTAATAAAAAATAACATAAATATAAAATTGTAAAGCAGCTGGTTTATTAAATTTTCTAGAAAACAAATTTCGGAAAAGTCAATACTTTCCGAGATAATGAGTGTACCCACTTAAATAAATCACCCAGTATATATGAAAAAATTATTTTTAATTATTATTTTATTATTATTAATTATTATTTTAATAATTATTCATAGATATTACGGCTGTTTAGAAAAAAAAAAAACAAACATAAAACGTAGTAAGATATAAATTAGAAATTCGGTTATTAAAATATTTACTGTCACTGTAACTACTCTAATAAAGAGACAGACAGTGAAAATCACTATAGAATTCTTTAAAATGTCGTATCATTCAATACTAGAGAATACGGGATGTACCATTTACTAGAGATTAAAGTAGTATATTCAACGGAGATACTGCATAATAGTTTCTCAATGGGATTGGAAGCTATGATTTTATATCTTTGTCTCACACACGTGCGACATAAGATTTTAAACATTTTCTATTTGCAACGTACCAATTGATCTAGGGAAACGATAAGAATTCTGAAAGCAGATTTGAGTATGTCATCAACTTTACTGGAGATCAAATTTCTCACTTTTTTAATTTTAATTTCTTCAAAAATTAAAATATTCTATTTTTTTAATTACTTCTTTTTTAATACTTCTAGAATTTAGAGAGACAAAATCAAAAATGTGGGAAAGTCGATTTCAAGTAGACTTGACATATTCAAATCTGTTTTCAAAATTCTTATCACTTTACTAGATTAATTGGCACGTTGGGAATAGAACACGTCTAAATTCTTATGTTGCACGTATGTAAGTCAAAGACAGAAAATAATCGCTTTCAATCTCTTTAATACACTGATTTCCAAATATGTAATATTTATTCTATGTACTAAAGTAATGATTTCAAAGGAAAATATAGATAGAAATTGAAAAACTAATTTTTCAGACACATTTTTGGAAATATTGCTTGTCAAGTCTTATATTTAGGTTGGTAATATAGGTATTAAATTAAATTATCTATCATTAATAAATCGGCCAACAACGAAATAAAAAAATATAGATAGGTAGTTCGTATTTATATTTTTGATTTGCATAAATTATTATCATTATAGTTTTCAATAATAATAATAATAATATTATTCAATTTTATTTTAATTCGATTTTTCAAAAACATCAAATATCAACATTTTTAATGGGAATTTATTAAATTAAATTATTAATTTAATTAAATTTAACTAAAATATTTGTATTCACTTAGAAATTAGTTTAAAACTTGTGCCATGATATTGAATATCATTCCTCACAAGTAGGTATTAATTATGTAATCATGAATTACACTAGATTCTTTCTGTAAAACTTTGAATTAGTTGTATTCCAAATAGGTAAAAACGTAGGTATAGTGAAGTTTTGAATGAACATAAAACCAAATAGTTTAATATAATTTGAATAATTCAACAGTGTTTTGTTTGAATTCTATTTTTGAAAATTCTACCAGCGGACGAGCGTTACAGATTACCAAATAACCATAATACTATATTTATGTTCATGCACTCGTGCATTATTTACATATAAATTGGAAAGTAATTAAAATTACAAAAATCTGATAACAACAAAAACGGTACCTACAACGATTTTTACTTTCAAACGGTATACTATTACTTATGTAAATGGAGGGGGGCTGTATAAATCGAATAATAATATACAGAAACATGAATTAACATGTATTATTGAAGATGAATAATATTCGTGTATATCAGTTTCAAATTATACAACCTTTTGAAAAGAGAATTAAAATACATAGTAATTCATTTTTAATGGATTAACTTTATTTAGTATTATTTTATATTTATAGTATTTATAGGTACCTAGTGAAAATTAAACGATTATTTTTATTTATTAAATGGCAATTATGTGGTTTTATATCTTTTGTAACATTTTTAGCACGCTATTTATACACATCTTTGTAATTGTTCTGGACAAATTTTAAGTTATAACCCTTCAATTTTAATTAAAACTTATTTCATTACCGAAATTTGTAATTTAGCCCTGACTAAGTTATCAGACAAATTAGGTTTAAGGTGGCAGCCCCCCTCTCTCCAACACGGACAAATGGATCTGGACAAAGAATTAATAAGGTTAGGTATTGTATTTATTAGATTTATACATCTTTATTTATACATAAAAATATAATGAATCCAACTTAAGAAGTTCTGTATTACTTTAAATTAAGTGCACAGGAAATTATTATATTTTATTCAAAAATTTTAATTAATCGATATACCAACTGAATTTTTATTAAACGGAAAAGAAATAATACTAATGAAAAATTGTTCAGGCGTCCCTGTCGCTATGTAGTTTATTTCAGTTTTTTGTCCATACAGGAAAAAAAAACGATATGTTTTACGTATTTGGATTTTTGACGACGAACACAGTTTTGTATTTAGTATCTTGTGTATAATGTGATAAATAATATTTTTAAAAAATGTATCCTAGTGAGGAATTGATTATTTTAATATTGATCCCTTTTCTATTTTTACAGAACAAAACTCAGTTTTTGTTATAAACCTTTTAAATTCTGAGCGAAGCTAATAATTCATTGATTTTACAATGATGTTTATTTTTTGATTTATTTTTTGTGTGCTATAGATAATTTTTTGATTTTTCTCAAGTTTTTATAATAAATGGGAAAAAACGGGAAAATGTAAGAAATGTATTATTTTCAAATCTTAAATATTACGGCCTATCAAAACATGTATAATCGAACTCCGCTTAGAATCGTTTTTCGTTAGCAATGATTAATCATTGCGTACAAATATATATTATATATTTTCTTATCTACCTTCACAATTTCTCTCCTACAACAGTAGCCCGACTATCGTACGAAGTATATCAGTTTGTTTTTTTTTTTTTTTTTTAACTTCAAATGCCAGTCTTCTTATTGTGCCCAAAAATTAAAGATGCGTTAGAATTTAAACTATAAAGTCAGTTAAGAAGACGTTGTAGTCGCATCTACTGTCTCAGTCCAACTACCGGGTAATATGCAATAATAATGCTTACGCAGAATAAGTAAAACTAGATTAATTTTATTTAAAGTAAAAGTACATATTTTAAAATTTTGTTCTTTATACATTTTCTTAATAAGTTATGGTCTAGTTTTACTTATTTTGCATAAACATTGTTTTTACGTGTTACCCGGTACTTGAACTGAGACAGTTGATGCGGGTATAACGTCTTAATTAACACCGTCTATATGAGTATATATGAGTTACTCTTTTTATGAGTTTATATTATGTATGTTTTTGTTTTTCTCTTGTTTAGTGTTTATAATAATACTCATAATGAGCTACCGCCCAAAGCCTAATTCGTCATTAACTTAGAGCTTTAGAGCTAGCTAACAAATTTCGTGAATAATTTTACATTTACTTACAATTAAAGAGTTATAACTTAAAATTTGTCCGGAACGATTCGGCCTTAGTGGGGGGGAGGGGGTTAATTTCATAGACGTAATTTATTCGAGTGATTTAGTTAATATGATTTAATAAATATATATTCAATACTAGTTAACCTACATGAATTCATTGTATATTATATACTTGTTTCCATTTATTTCTTTTTTGTATAATCTAATATTCGATATTTAGATTTACATTGTATAATGTTTTGTGTAACTGTATTTTTTATCTCGTTGGGGTGTTTAAACTTTATGTAAAATAAATAAATATCTGTAACTATTATTTAATATTTCGATTGTCAAAATCATTCGATTATTCCCATTACTACCATTGATGTCACCACTCACCCGTGCCATCACGTAATATGAATTAAAAACATTAAGCAACTAGCGTCCTCATGGTATGCTATTGATCGGATATTCAACCGCCAATATTTAAATTAATGTTTTTAATATTATTAAGAATTAAGACAGACAAATTAGTGTTACTTTTATGCAGGTAAGTGTATTGTGTAGGTATAGGTCAAGTATCATGTAATTTTGTAGTACAAAACAGACCACCGCCACTTTTAAGCGCTAGACTTCTAATTTGGCTCATAAAGACAATGATTTCACCATATAAAGACTATGGTGCTACACTCAATTCGTGGCACATTCAAACATTGATAATTTTCTTGACAAGCAATATTGTAAATTGAAACGTTTGAGGTTATGACGGTAATGTTCTTATCAGCTTCCCTTCATCCGTCTATTCGATATTACTAATAAAAATCGATCTAGAGATACAATTGATCTGACATTATCGATTTTTAAAATCGATTAATAGACTGTACAAATTTAATTTAAATCGCCCATCACTAATTCGTGCGCAGGAAAATAATATTTACATAGGAATGTTATTTGTATAGAATGTTATAAAACAATGGTTCTCAGACTAGCATGCAATTCGCTTATTCAAGTCCGAGCTCATGACAGAGTTTGAATCGAAAATGAATCCAGATTTATTTTGCAAAACTATGTCGGATTGGTCGTAGGTGACCTACCTAAACAGTGCGATGTGAAAACGTCTACTTTACAATATAACAAAAATATGTTATAAACCAACGATTATTATTTTGTTAATACTTTCCGATTATGACGTTCCTGTGTTATTATTTTCCTGTGTCTTATGCGTACCCTTAATTATCTATTTTTTGAAGATAGTATTTTTTTTGTAAGTATTTAAATGATAATTATATTTTGCTACGAAAATTTTACTAGATTACACAGTACTTAAAGTAGCCAATAGAGAATAATTATCTAAAAATAGATAATTAGTACCTATGCAATTTTTCTTTTTAAATATTCTTCTAACAGTCAATCGTCAGTGCATAAGTACCTGCTTTTCGTTGCTAGTTTTATAATAAATTAGTTATCAATATTAGATTAATAATTTTATCTCGTGGACATGAAAAGATAAAATAATATTCTTTTCGATATAAATATGATTAGTGATTAGCGTTTAACGGAAAATGGTTGAAATGTTTAAAATAGATTTGGATCCCAATTTAGATTCTTTTTGTAGTAAATTCCATGACTAAAAACCCAAAATCATATAATATTCGCTAAAATAGGTATCGAGGATTATTAATTTAAAAAATATTAAATCAGTGCCTACCAACAGTACCAACCCTATATTATTACGTTATGAATACCTAAATTATATTGTTTATTTACTTGTCTCGTCTTCTATTTAATTGTTCAAACCAAGAAGTTATGCGAAGTATAATATTTCGTTTTAAACGTGAATTCGGTTAAGTAGGTAGTTATAGATCGTATTTCATAAAAGTCATGGGCTGTGCATAAAATATTTAAATACGATAACATTCTTTGACCTATTATTTGCATTATTTACATACATTTAATTTATTATGAAAACCCGTGTCTATATTTTTAGTGTGTCAATGTAAAAGTTTATTTAATAGATTTTCTACATAATGTATTTTGAACACATGTAATAGAATTGGTAACAAAATAATAATTACTAAATTCTACTACTATATGAATTCTGGGGGTCTTATGTTTTAACAGTAGCGCCCAGAGGATTTTCAAAAGCCAGCGCTGATATATTTTTTGGAACAGCCCACTTGCGCCCAAACTATTTTTAATAAAAACGCGTTAAAACCGGGCAACGTTGCCGACCTGTATGCCGGAATACAATGTCATAATTGAGGTCTAACCTTTTATCACATTTTTATTTTTAGGGTTTACGTAAAACGTTATACCCTTATCGATATATTGGTGATTTTATCTTGATTGCACTCCATGACGGTTCACTTTGTGAATGCGTTGTGCAACGTAACACAACTTGCAAGCACAAGTTCCACTTGTAAAATCGTGTATGATCGTGTTAACAATATTATATTGATTACGTGCAAATCTAATTTAAACTTTTTGTGCAATATTATAATACACACGTCATATTTGGCGATGGTATAATTACATACAAATTAAAAATTGTGTTTTAAAATTTGTTCATATGGTCTAAATAAAGTATTATCATAGTATATTTAAATAAACACGTATGCAAATGGAAAGTACCCAAATCATCAACTAAATCAAAACCAACTAATATTAAATTATTTTATTTATTTATTATTACAACTACTTACTATAATTGTAGTATCTACATGTATATCTGCATAATTAAAGTTTGCCTATCATTGTAAAAACAAAAATGTGTCAAACAATTAAATCGAATAAATATTTTAAAAAAAAAAACGCAAAGCTGATATGTTCGAAAACCTACTTAGATTTTTTAAAGCATTTAATAACTAGTAGGTATCCTGTGGCAATACCAATTTTGGCTTTTCAAATGAGAACCTATATTTAAAAAAAGAGGTGATACTGGGGATGAGAGTGGCCACTGTTGTTGGTAAAAATTTGGAAGATAGGATACATAAGGTTATTTCATTTATATCTGTAAGCAACGATAAACCATTGCTTGACGAAAGACGATTCCGAGCACAGTTCGTAATACATAATTTGTAGTGTCGTAATTTTTTTTGCGATTTTCGTTTAAATTTGATTTCAAAACGCTTATTAAAAAAAAAAGTCGTCCGATCATTTTGGAAACTTTACCACATCTGGGTAAGTCCAATATAAGTATTATGACTAAGTTTCAAGTCTTTACGTGTATTTATAACCGAATTACAGTAAAAAAACTTCTAAAAATTAAAATTCCTTAAAAGCTCAAAAGTGGCTCAAAATTCTTGGCGATGATACCGTGGTGTCCTATGAGTTTTTGATTAAATCATTTTTCTGGTAGAAAACGTCGTTCGTGTTTTTACAAAATAATGAAATCGTGAAATTATACATTTTCCTACGTTTTTTCCCACCCAAGTGCTATTATTTAAAACAAGGGATCGAAAATCAAAAAATAACCTGTTTAAAGTTCAATATAGACAACTTGAGCTTTCATAAAAGTTGCTCCGCGTAAAAATCGGAGCAAGTTTACTAGGAAAAAACGTGTCTATAGACTAGAAAAAAAAACAAAAACAACCAATAGCTCCCCTCGCTACGTTGAGAATCTAAAGTATTGAAATTTCATTAGAATATAATATGAAGTAGATGGAGCACTATGAAAACACTGTTCACCGTGACGATGTGAAAAAAATGTTTTTTAGCATCCTATTTATTCTTCGTATTTTAGTAAGTAGAATAACTCAGAAACATCGATTTAATTTTGATTGCAATCTTTAAATATTGGCGTATATTTAAAGAAAAATCATCTGATTTATAATTTTTCACTAAAACATGTAGGGTCTTATTTGAAAAACATTGGTTTCGTCACACTTTACTACTTAATATGTTGTGAAAAATCTGATTATTCTAAAATATCGGTTTTAACTACACTTAAAAATCAGAATTTGAATATATGCAAAATTAAAAACGGAATGAGCGTGTTTTATCACCATGTATATATAAATATATATATAATAGGTTCAGATTATTATTGTAAAATCGATAAATAAAGATTCCTGTTTACATAATATACATATATATATATTTTTTTATAACCGACAGTACCTAATTTAATGTTGTTTTATTATCTAAAGAACGTTATAATATAAACTCAGTACACGAAAATGAACAAAACAAGCAATTCAATCCCTTTATCTATGATTTTTATTATAATACACCCACAGACTGTCTAATTTTAAATGATTTATGAAACACAAGTTATAATAATTTTCCTTCACGTAGTATTTTTTTATTCTAAATTTAATGTACTTATTTTGTAATTATTCAGACCCAAAATATGATAATATGTTTGAAAATGGAAACTACAAAAGACGACGAAGAATGAAAAGACCGTACAGAACAACACCTTATAGTAAACCTGGACCCTATTTTGGACCAGATTATTATAGTAAAGGTGTTGTAGGACCACATACTACGAATTTTGGTTCAAATTCAAATATAACACCGATATTTGATCACAGGTTTATACATTCATCAATAATTATGTACAGTTAACATTGTGTAAGGTACCAATACCAATCTATTATATATTTCGTTTCAGTAATAATTGGCACATATCAGCTTATCCGGCAGTTCCTCAAACGCACCAATTACATTATTCCCATCAGGTTGCATCATCTCAGGTAAGTGGTATTTTAATTATTTTGTCATTGTGTCTTCATTTTAGATGATGAACGGAAAGAGCAATTATCTGATATTTATAAATTGAAAACTGTTTATTTTTATTAATTTACCTACAATTATTATAATCATATGTTGTAGTTGCAACCAGTGCAGTCTGTTCAGATCTCATCAATGAATCATTCAAATTACAATCATTTACCAACATCAATGTGTAAGAAAAGTTTGTACATTTACAGACAGGGTCAGACTAACTTAATTCACGGTTTTAAAACTTCAGGCCAAGCGCCAACTTTGACCAACAATTAATGAAAATAACAAAATTAATTTTTTTATACAAAAAAAATACTAGTATTATGTTATTATGATAAATAAATAACAACAAATAAAAAATCTGATTTCGAGTATTTTTATATTGTTGCTTTTGCAAGCACTTATTTGAGGAGGGAAAATGTGTGATTGGTCACTCTGAATTTTTTTTTTGTACAAACCTATTGTTATTAGTGACTACGCTCTTTACAAAACATACAAAATTGTGTTTGTGAACTGAAAGATTGCACTAAGAATTTAAATTGAAATTAATCCATATGACACTTAATACATGTATATTGTTTAGAGTATACATCATTATAGTAATAAATGCCAAACAAATTTAAAGTTGTACTAAGAACCTTCAAGAATAGTTAAATTTTTGTCCGACTAGCCAAATTATAGATGACAGGCCAGTACTCCTCTGTTTACAAATTAAATTAGTTTTTGTTTACATAATTTTAGTAATTACAAGTAATTTTTAATCATTTTTTGTGAATTTCTAATGTATGCTTTTTTAAAATAATCTATTATACGAAATGTATGTTATTTAAAGTTTATCTTAACATATTTTTTAGCGAGTCAGAGTCATTTTAGTGGATCATATCCACAATGCCAACGTCGTCCTCAACAGGAATTTTCACCAGATACTACTCGTCAGTATTCTTCGTATTGGGCCACATTAACATCAACTTCTTCGCCGGATCATATGCACTCTGGTAAAGAAATTTAAATTACATATTAATAGTTACAACATTCGATATAAAGTTTCTGTACTTAGGATCTGAATTTGATTTTATGAAAAAATTTAATCTGTTTATTTAGTAAAAGAAGAACATATGAATCTTATGGAAAAACCACAAGATACTTTGAACCTTGATCATTTTGAAGCACAGCCTCCAAATGTAGATTTTGAAGTAACAGATTCGCTACAAAAATGTTATTTGTGAAAGAAGTTTATAAAATATATTTTTTATTTTTGGTTCCATAGTATATTTTTTGTAATGTAAGTAATTCAGTATTAATAAGTAACAAAGTAATATAACAAGATTTTTGTCTAAATTTAAAGTTTATATAAATATTATTTATCGCAATACTAATATTTTAGTCAGTGTTACTAAGGGGAATTGAATGAAGAGGCAGATTGAGATTTATATACCTACTTATGATTAAAAATCTTCACGTAGGTAACTATTTTGTTTTAATATAAATTAAATATTAGGCGCCTACTTTTTTATTTTTTGAATCACTTCTCAATATATTGGTTTTATTTGTGTCATTCAATTTATAATTTAGTATTTGTTGAAAACGATACAAATTGCATCCTTGTTACTTAGACATGTAATTTATGTATGATTCTTAATGTTTTGTTTTCAATATTGAAATTAATTTACAATAAACTGAAATAATTTTTATTATTCAGATAAAAGTACCTGTATTAATTGATCTGTAATCTATGGTGGTTTTGTTAATTAAATATTTTATTATACCTACTATTATTTTAGGGAAAACAATACTTTTTTATAATTTTAACTTTAATTGTATTTAATTTTTATACTTAAAATTACAAGTACAAACAAAAATAAATATTTTAAACTATGATAAAATAAAATAAGTCTGCCTCTGATTTATAATACTATTTGTATTAATTTTGTATTTTTATATTCAAATTAAGTTTTTTTTTAGCCTCAATAATTTGTTTTGGTAACTACTTACATTTTTATTATATTGTTTTAATGTAAGTATACTAAAATTTATATTTAGCAGTTTGTGATTTTAAATATTAAATTTTAAATACAAAATTTAATTTAATTATAATAATTATTATTTCTATAAATACATAAATAATCTATAAATCATATATTTTATACATAAAATTTAAAAAATTTTATTTTATTTTAATATTGTACTTACTTTTATTGAAATTTCCAATTTATGTACCAATTTTTTAAGTTATTTTTGAGATACCTACATATATATTGTATAATTTTAAATTGGAAACAAAATTGTTTTTAAAAAATATATAATATTTATACATAGGTACATATTCTATGTTACATAATATATTTTTTAAAAAATACAATTATTTATGTTTTGAAAATACCTAATATAAAGTATGTTAAAAAAAAAAAAAATAAATAAAATAAGAATTCAATGAAATAATATATTCATGCATAATGCAAAACAATTTTTCTAATTATTAAGAAAACTGCTTGGATGGAAAATCAAAGAATGAATTACTTATTCACCAACTATATCCAAAGTGCTAAAAAAAAGATAAATTATCATTTTTTGATTGAAGTACTTATGGTAAAAGTTTTTTAGACAGAAAAAAAACATCAGTAAAATCAATATATTTTTAATTCTGTTTATGTTAAAATATCAATTATTTCCAGTATAGATTCAAATTACAAATGGGTGTGAGTGCCCATCATCGTGACCTCTCGTACTATCTACTTTGAGTCCAGTAACAGGATTAACTTAAATTATTAATTTTTAATTTTCAGTAGAAAAGACTGTAAAGAAAAAAAAAATATTAAACTAGTGGAAAATTAAATAGTTTAAAACTTAAAACCTGTTGGGTGGAACAGTCATGAAAAACAAAGCATTATTTTGTATACATTATTTAGCGTAAATCAATTATAAATATAAGTTATTAAAATTAATTAGGTGTTAATATTCATATGTAAAAAATTATATCAGAAATTGTATGACTAACTTTTGTTTTTTGTATTATCAAATACGGTTACATATTTTTTTTTTTACATAAAAGAAGTTCTATTGTTCCATTAATTTATTGTGTGCTATGACTATTAGCCATGAAATGTAAACAATTTTAACATTTGTAAAAATCTTAAAAAACACATGTATTTGGTTTTGTGATGAAAATACACTTCAGGGCATTTATTTTATGAATATTCACTGTGTCTACTCACTTCTCTCTTAATAAAATGCTCAATGACTAAATCTTTCCAACTAGAATTTTGAACTCTCCCCATTGATTTAGATTTTAAATTTGTATAAGTATTTTTCTGGTATATTGCACAACTATTAAGTATCTTAAATTATTCGAGATATAAGAAAATAATAAAGAACATTTATCTATAATATTTTAACAATAGTATGTTGTATGCATAGAAAACATTTTCTTCAGATTAAATAGTTTTAAGTTTAAGTATACTACATAAAACAAACAAAAACAAAACTTAATTTGTTATCGTTTTTTTAGTTTTTACACAAATAATAAATTACTGACTAGGCAATAAAATTACAAATGATAAATGTTCTGTCTTATCAACTGGTATATTATTTCAATAATAGCAAGGGGAGGATTTTTAAAAATTTACTTCATGACTGTTACTTTTTTTCAATTTGTGTGACAATGCGGCATGTGTCATTTAAATAATTCATATTATGAACAATTGAATATTATTTAATAGTATAGATTATTAGTTTTCAATCATCACTTACACATAGTATTGATGAAAATCAAAACCTGTACTGAATGTACAATAAAACTTCTACAATGATATTTTTTTTTTTTGTCTCACCGGGAATTAAGTATTATCTTAATTTGTAGGAAGATGATCTCTGTATAACAGTGACAATATAGCCATGAAATGTAATCAACTGCATTAAAATATATATATATATATAGAGAGAGAGAGAGATTATCATTCAAAACAAATATATTAAGCTTAATGAGTGATCTTTCTCTGATTAACAGAACTTCTCTAGTTCTAGAAGTCTAGAATTTCTTAAAACAACGAAAAGTGTTTTTATATTAAGGGTTTTCAAAAACAATAAAATATTTTCAATATTAAAATAATATACTTTGATAAATTCAAACTAAGTTTTTCATAAAAAGGCTATAATATTATAATACAAATTTTTAAAATAAAAACAAATATACTTTCAAGATATACATACACACAAAAACAATGGGTATGAAATAATAGATTTAAATAACAAAATATTAATTTAAATTATAATATGTATACAATATTTCACCATTATGCAAATATTCTTGGTATCAATAATTTTGAAATCTAATACTGTTACAAAATATATATTAAATGTACTGATCTGAAATTTTAAACAAAAAATAAGTGCTAAAGTCGTGATTTAAAAATATATATATAAATGTTTCATAACTTAAAATTGGTAAATAAGTAAAATATTAATAATTGTTTTTAAAAAATAATACATATATTCAAAATAAAATATGTGACATCTGAACACTTTTTTTTTGTAATTTTAAACCCTAATTTAATACTATTTTTATTAAAATAATCAGGTAAGTACAAAAAAATGGAATGGGGAGGGGGAATATGTATTTGTGTGAATATAAATCATAAAACAAAATTAAAGTATAAACAAAAGATAATAATATAATTTCCATTTTAAATATAGTAGTAATTTTACAGTTAAAAGCCAGTAATAGACTTATACTCGCTATAAAGTGTAATAACAAAATAAATACAAGCTATTCAAGAAAAAGCAAAATCATCATCATCGTCATCATCAGATAATTCAGCATCAATATTAATGCCCTGTAAGATAAAAACATAATATTATATTCAAGATAACAAAAAAATAATACTATTAAATTTACAGTTTTTACTATTATCATCATTGATAAATCACTGATTACTATTAGCTAGTACTATCTATTTACTACTAAAAGTTTTGTAGGAATAAATGGCATACATAATTTAATATAAGATACCTATTATAATACTTTAAGTGTTAAATACAAATATTTTGTTGGATTAATATTTAAAAAAGAAAATAACATTTTTACTATTTTATTTTGATATTTAACAAGAAAATATTGAAAAATAGCATATTTATAAAACTACAGCATAAATATTGTTTGATATTTTTACTAACCTAAAATGAATTTAATAGAATAAAACAAAAATAATCGATAACAAATTATATCCCTTTAGTTTCCACAAAATCTAAAAATATAACCCCAACTACTAATAAATGTAGGTTAATTATTTTATCAAAGTATCTTTAAGTTAGGTTGACTGACAAGGATATGTATATTATTTGTCACATTATTATTACTATAATTATTTGAAATATAAATGTATATTAACTATTATTAAAAAACAAGTACAAAAATATAAAGAGTTTAAGGGTTTAAAAATGTCAAATCAACTAAATTCCATTTTGAATTTTTTCTGTCTTTTCAAGGATGTAAATACCAGAGTAAATAAATAGTATATGTTAAAATAATAGTTACTTTTATTCTTTTTGAATTTAACAAAATTTTTAAATAGTAAAATTAACAAACATACATAACAATGAACAATCATTAAAAAGTTATAGTATTTATCGATGAATGTTGTGAACACCAGATTTCCAAATTTCATGATTTTCCCAATGATAATTAAGATGGCCATGATTACTAAACATTTGTACACTGATAACCGTTAGTCATTTGCACACTGGTACTTATGGTATAATTTATTTACTATTTGTTTATTTTAACTATTAATTGAATTTGTGATTTTTAACAAATTGTTTAAGTTCAGAATAAAAAGTACACAGTCAATTTACTAAAATAATAATCAATTAGCAAAATACGGTTACAGCCTGTTGAATAATTATAAATGCTTTTCTCTGAACTTAAAACAATTATTGAAAATCATGTATTTAATGAATATAAAAAATTGACATTTTCAAACGAATAATTAATTCCTTTAAAATGACTTGAGATATTGCAATGGGCATTATCTTTGTGGGACACCTGTACATATAAAAAGTGTCTAAAGTATTGCCATAAATAGTTTATAAACCACTTAACAAAGAATTATGAATTAAAATTAAAATTTAAAATATATTTAAATCATTTAGTCACTTTTTGTATGACAGCGACAAGTTGATTGTTTAAAATACGTTTAGAAACAATCAATCAACTAATAATCAAATCATTTATTGATGTAAAATCATTTTGCTATACTATGTACATTATTATTTTTGTAAGTATTATATATATATTTCTTAAATTAAAAAAAGTGTTAGTAAATCTCTATTGTTATTTAGAATGGACTTAATATATTACCGTTGATTCTATTTCATCAAAGTTCATATTTTCTAGCATTTCTTCTAATTCTTTATCTGCATCTTCATTATCTCCATTAATCATCTTGAATTCCTCCATAAAACCAAATCGTGGTAAATTAATATCATCTTGTTTCTTATCAACATCTAAATATTTACAACATTAATTAATAAAAAATATACAGCTGCATTAAAAAAAAATCATAATAAGGAAGTAATAATTTTAAACAATTGTTGCATACAATTTGGTTCTAAAACTCCTGCTTTAATGTCAACAATTTCTTCATCTAAACTAAAACTGGGTTCTTGAGTTTCAGCTGTTTTCATTTCTTCTAAACAATTTCTTTCATGATTCATCTAGAAACAAATTTGTATTATAAATATAATATATTATAATGTACAAATTAGTTTACATATAGTAATACATTTATATTTTTTGTGTAGTATTTTATAGGCTTACAGGCAACTTTGCATAAGCAGCAGCGGGTATCTGTCTTTGCCTTTCAGTTTGTAGATAAACTTCTGTCTTTAATGATTCCTGGTAATGAGGAAATAAATTTTCATATTCGTCTGGATTAGCTAACGATTCACTAGCTTTAACATTTGTTTTGCTTAGTGATTCTTTCCACAATCCAACCACATAAGACATTTTGCTTGGTAAATATGATCGAGCAAAAAATGCTGCTTCTGGCAATCTATCAGTGTCTATTAATAGTTGCAAACATTTGTTTAAATCGCCCAAAAGTAAGTATGATAGGAATGAGATATTATTTTTTCCATTTGAACTAGTACTTTCAGCTAATTTTTTTACCATTTCACTATTACCTAGGAAACAAATGAATATAATAATAAATACATTAATAAGTAATGTATATATGTAATGTATAATGTATATATTAACAATACATACCAGAAGATGTAGCTAATAAAAGTAATCCGCCATAATCTTGAGCCTGATGAAGACATTCTTGTGCTAATTCAAGATCAGCTTGTGCTGTGGCTAATTCAGAAAGTTGTCTCCACTTTTGAGGACTAGATGCTTCTTTAGCAAGCAAATGTGCTTTAGCCAAGTCTTGTAATTGTATTGCTAATTCGAATTTATGTTCGACATCAGTTGATACAGCTAATGCTTGTTTCTTATAACCCTATAATCCAAATATTTTAATTAATAAATGAAATGAAATAAATCTACAAATTAAATGTAATATAAAATGAGAAGTTTGAAGTTTATAATGAATATTATAAGATATTAAATAAATCTAAGTTTGATCTTTTTAAATCACTAAAGCGTATCCACATATTATTCAAATTTAATAATTGTTAATTGTTTAATTCTTACATTACCTGTTTTTCTAAGAAATGAGCCACACGAGTCCTATATTGAGATGGTACTGATGGTAGTATACGATCAGCAATATCAAAATCTTTTCTCATAACAGCTGTTTGATATTCTAATACAGACAAAAGAAGACTATAAGAAACTATGTTGAGTTCCTTGTCACCTAGGTATAGTCGATTTTCTTTAGCTACATATCCTAGAAGATACATAGTGCGGTCAAGATGAGATACAGTGACAATTTCTCCTCCCACATAATAGTTGATCCTATTTACACCATTGGTGTATATGAAGCAATCACCAACCCATAAACCTGTCTTCACAACTTCTTGCACTTCTCCTAAAATCTAAAATAGAATTTATAAGTAAATATTTACATATTAAACTTAAATTTATATTATGTTTGTTACTTTACTTCAAAAGCATCTTCGAGACCATCAGAACCAGCAGCTTCAAAATTAGATGCTCTTGCAGCGCTAAGGACATTGACATCAAAACGTAGTATAAAGTATGCTTCATCTGTAGCAAGACACACTAATTCACCAGATTCTGACCAGAATACATGTTTCGGTTGAGTTTCAATTCTTCTTACCAAGTTGCCATTTTCCCAATCAAATAAAGCTAATCCAGTAACAGATTTGACACCCAACAAGTAACCACCAAAAATACCATCTGCTCCTCCTTCTGGTTTAAAGGATTTCTTTTCTTTGAAGTTTTTAAAGACTTTGATTGTTGAAGAATTTTCTCTGATCGCATATTCAGAATCAGAAGACCATACAAAATCTTGTGCAGATCCAAATGCTTTATTACGCAGGGCCATAGATGTATATATAATATACTCTCCATCACCACACACAACCAAAAATCTACCATTCGGGTTATGAGATATTGACTGTGGATAAATCTCACAACTACCCATATCTTTGACTTGTATAGGTAAACGTTCACCGTCTTTGATATCAGTCCCTTCTGTCTGAAGCATAGCTTTCAGGTTAGCTTGCTGAATTTCACTATGACGAGCCCAAACAATTTTACCACCGTGAACATCCATTGACATAGCTGGTTCTTCACGACCAACTTTAACCATTATGCTACCTTCATCATATCTAAGGAATTATAAATACTTTGATTTTAGTTTGTTTACAAGATGGAGCCCTTGTAATATTTTACCCTAAAGCAACATTATTAGAACCACGTAGGCAACAAATTGTCCATACACGTTCTAGCCCATAATTTAATGACGATTCTAATCTGTAAGTTCCAGAATGCCAAATTCTAACAGTACCGTCTTCAGAACCAGTTAGAACTATTGGAAGTTCTGGATGGAAGCAAACTAAAAAAAGAAAATAAACATTTAAAAAGTGTGTTAACTCATTGATTATTAATAATTACCGGCAGAAATATTTTGTGCATGGCCTTCTAATGTCTGCACACATGTTTTATTTTGATAATCCCAAATTTTAACAAGTCTGTCATCAGCTCCTGATATCAAATATGGCTTATCTCCAGCATGGTAATAATCAACACAATTAACCCCTTTTTCGTGGCCTTCTAAAGTAAAATTTGGCGTTGAAGAACCAAGTTGCCATACTTTAACAGTTCGATCTAGTGAAGCACTGGCAAAAGTATTGTTATCTTTAGGATTGATCATAATTTGCATAACATAATGTGTATGCCCTTCGAATACTTGTTGGCATGCCCATTGTTTTTCCCAATTCCAAAGTTTGATTAACATATCATCTATAAAACATTCATGTATTAAACATAAGTACTTTCTATATTTTGTATTATATAAGTTTAAATTTAATACATACCACTGCTGGTGAGTATAAATGGTTGTGAAGGATGGACGGCTATACTTCGTAAATAATCAGAATGTGCATCAAGCTGATGCACACGTTCCAAAGTGTTATAATTGATGACCCGCAATTGCATATCATCTGAACCAGTAACAATCCAGTTCTTTCGAGCAACAAAGCGAGCTGCTCGTACAGGAAGTTCACATACCTATTGTAAAAAATACCATAATAAATAATTATAAAATATCTTTTATCTTTACACTATATCTTTCTATGTAATACATATGATTTTGTATTATAAAAAATTAATTTTTTGTAAAGATAAATTTATGGTGGGGACTGAGAGAATGAACTAAAATCAACAAGAGTTTGAATTTACAATAATTTGAATTGATAAAAATACTAATTATCATTTTTTTTAAATTCTAATCATTTGAAACTTTTTTTCCAAACAGGCAGTTAAAAATACTATACTATTATTTTAATTTTAATATTGATTCAAGATTATTATAGTTCAATTTAGTGCATTTTGTATAGGATGACAAGGGACTGAACACAATGTTTTTTTCAAATAAATACTGTTTCATTGTCATGTCAATTAAAGAGCATTTAATATTTTTTTTTATGTGATTCAAATATATGATAAATAATCAGACATTTTTCAAAATTTTGCTATATACCTAGTTTATATAACCTCAATGAAGTTTTATTTAAATACTATATTTTAATTTTAAAAAAACTTGTATTATTTCACGGTAAAAGGGATTTAAAAATGTAATGTTTTATTAAATCCTTTTTTAATTTACATAGTCAATCATTAAAAGTTTAAATAAATAATAATTTTTAAAACTGATGTTTCCTATCATTGAAAATTTAGAATACAACCCATTCTGTACATCAATATTATTGAAAAAAAACTTATGTAAATAGTTTTTCTTAACTGTTACAAACAGAAGATTTATGTTGACATGGTTC
Source organism: Cinara cedri (assembly GCA_902439185.1). Lineage (NCBI taxonomy): Eukaryota > Metazoa > Arthropoda > Insecta > Hemiptera > Aphididae > Cinara > Cinara cedri. The sequence goes on from CABPRJ010002368.1 coordinate 1,490,572, forward strand.
TATTAATATATATATATATATCAATTTTTAATAACTTTCTTTGATAAACCAGGTGAAAACTTACTTCATAAGATTTGATAAGTGTGGCAGTTTCATGGTTCCAAATATGAACATTTCCATTGTATAACGATGCTAACATCCATGGTTCTTTGGGATGGAGATCCACGCATTTCACACGATCTGAACGAGCAGTGAGCTTACGTTTGATATCTAAACGTAAAGGCTAAAACGAAAAAAAAATTAAATGTTTTTGAAAACATATTTGCAGCAGCAGTTGATGGGTATCAAGTAAACTCACCATTATTTTTCTTTAAGTGTTACACAGTTTTTCGAAATTTTAAAACATTTACAAGAACGAGTACCTATTTGTGTAAATTTGCACTCAAACCTATATATTCTAATCGATCAGTAATTAAAAATTAAAAATTAAAATTAACAACCTATCACATACAGTAAAAAAATCTAGTGTGTTGTAGAGTGTTGTCGTCGGCAGTGGACTGTTATCAGCATGTCTTTACGGGTTATCAATGACCGCGGACGTGTACCGCCGGCAGTCACGCCAACCTATGGACGAGCTGAAAAAAAATACTAAGGTTACCATGGTTAACCGCCACAACGGTAGCAAAAAAAAAAAATAGCCGCGGTTCTAAGGAAGAAGACAATGTCTGTGAGCAACAGGTTTACAGGTTTTCAATAGTTTTCAATTTTTGATACTAATAATATTATGTATGTAAAAAAATTTAAAAATAACAATATTTTTAATTTACCTACGGCGTGAGTGCGTCACTCAATAGTCAGTATGCTTACTACGCCACTCGTTTTTGTTGGTCTTATTGTTTGTAGTACGGCATAAGATGTTTATTGTTGTTGTTAGTTCGTTGGCAACACAACGGAAACGCAGTGGTAGGAGATGCATCCCAGTAATGCTATGACCGCAATAACGGTGGAACTAGTCGCTGGAGACAGTAGCCACCTCCAGTGATAGATTTACAGATCGTTGACGAAGTGTTTTGCATTTACAGTTTTCCGCGGCAGTCGATTCCATTTGTTATACCTCTTGTAGACGGTGACTAATACCTATGGTGTAGTGACATCCGGTCAGCCATGCAATGTCAGTTTAGCGGTATCGGATCTATGGCGGACAACAGGAAGAAAACCACCATCAGCGACACGTTACCCAAACCGGGAAAGGTCAACTCTGGTAAATATTATTATCGTTATCTTAAATTTAATTTTCCTGTTTATTTTTTGTACCCACATATTCACTTTGTTAGTCAATTTAGTAGATCTCTAGCTATTTTTGCCCATATTTTTTGTGTACAATCATGTCCTAAATTCGCTCAACAAAAAAAGTGGTGGGTGATTTTATATTTTTTGTGACTTTCACTTTTCAATTATTGTCTTGGAGCACAATAACACATCCGTATAACTTTATTATTAGTCTAACAATATTTTAGTGATTTCGTTTTGGTCCAATAACAAATTTATTCCAATTTGTTAAGATATAATCAACTCGTTTTTTTTTTTTAAATTAAATTTTACCTGGTTTAAGATTCTAAGTGGAGCGAAAAAGCTTATGGTTTTAAAAAGATTTTTATTTTTATCTGTGCGTAACTTTTCTACTGAGTCTTGCTACGATTTTTAAGTGTAGAAAGCAAATCTGAAAGAAAATCGGTGTGAGGATGTACTTTTTAAGGAGATCATTTTTCGATTTTCTCAAGAGTTTTCTCATCAAATATGAAAAATCGATAAATTAAATAAATTATATAATACCTGTTTAATTATTTTACCATAATATGACATATATATTATATGAGATGTCAAATCATTTTTAGTTCTAAATCAAATATAATTTGATACATATAATAAATATAAACAATTTATATTTTTTACATTAAGAGTTTTGTATAGATGAATTACATGGAAACCATAAGATTTACAAAGAATAAACTTCAAAAAGGAGTTTGACATTATAACAAGTGGACTAAGAATTGGATTAGCTGCATTTCCCTGAATTACTATACCATAAATACAATGGACTGTGCTAGAACTAGGGTAACTAAATGCAAAAACATTAAATTGAGAATATTCTTAAGCAGTTTAAATTTAAAAAACAATTTTTGTACCATATCTACTACATGATTTATATGTAAAGAACATCTTAAATTTTTATCAAAAAGCACTTCCAGATATTAATTAATTCAACATATTCAAGTTTATCACATTTACAGAACGCTAAAGACCTATTAACAATATGATAAGTGAACTTTTAAATGATTATAAATCAAACTTTTATTATTATAAATATCAAAATACGTCTATTTAGACTTACAAATATTTAGTTCTAGTAAATTATTTTCAAACCAGTTAACCATATTTTCTAAGCTAATCACAGCTAAATTAATTAATTCTTTACTCAAGGTACTACTAACTTTAATTAAATTATCGTCAGCAAAACTGATAATTTTAGCATTCAAGTTTAAACCAAAAAGACCATTTATGGTATATATTATCAAAAATAGTGAACCTAAAACTTTTACTTGTGGTACGTCATAGTTTATAGGTAAAAAATTACTCAAATCATTATTGATCCTAACAACTTGATATCTACCAGATAAAAAATATGTGAATAAATCTAATGCTCTAATTTATAATAATTTAATAAAAATAAACTAGCCTAATAATAAATGTGTTTTACACAGTATTCAATTTTGTCCACAACTTTTAGAGATCTGAAAAAAAAGTTATTGAAGATTTCTTAAAATTCCATGTAATTTTAATGCAAAATACCAAGAGCTCTCGGTGGCACTTATAAATACTAAAATAGAATGCCTTAATTTTGAATACCTTTTTTTTTTTTTTTGTAAAAGAGGCATTTTTTTTTTCATTAGTTAACATGCAGATTTACGGTTTGTAAATGTATTTTAAACAATTCAACATAATTTTTAAAGAATTCGGTAACCTAGTATATTATGCTTTTGTGCAGAAACCTAAATAAATTTTATTTATAAATAGTTGACATGGCATTTTTAAAATTGGTTTGTTTGAATTCATGTTTAAATTAACAATAGGTCGTAATAACTATACAAAGATACTTATTTCTTCTTTTGAATTAAATCAATCATCATCATTATCAAAAAAAACTCATAATCTAAAACTTGGTCCAAAAGGCCAGTTTAGCTTAACATCTAAATCATTACCGGTATTATTTTACTTCTTTATTCAAAATTTTACTTGAAGCTCTCTGAGTATGTTTTTAATTTATCTGACTGTGCAATGTAAATTTTATCTTTTAAATATAGTAAATAAATATATAAATAAAAAATGTACATATAAAATAAAAAGGAAGGATCTAGATGGGACTTTAATGTATATCTATAAGCAATGATAAACCATTACTTACGAAAAAAACGATTCTGCGCCGAGTTTAGTTGATAGTGATGTTTTATCAACAATATATATGGCATTTTATAGTAAAAGAAAAAAAATAATTAAATAAGCTCCATATGTTTTCTTCAATAAAATTTGTTTAATGTTGTATTGATTTTCCTACATTTTCCCCATGTTTTATCCAGGTTTTTCACTTTTTCTGGGAAAACTTGAGAAAAATCAAAAATTGACCCCTCTAAAGTACCGTATCTCCCTAGAGAAATTTCCCTTTAAAAACATTTCTATCATTAAATGTTGAAGAAAAATAGCTGTTAGAAAAGCTGTGCACAAAAAAAAAATGCCGTAATATATTTTAATTAATCTACATTTCTTTTATATTTTTTTTCGATTTCACCTTTTACCTTCAATATGAGTTTAGTTAGTCATAAAAAATTAATTTAATTATCTGCAGGAATGGAAGTTAATTACTTTTTAAGTATTCTTATATGATTTTATAAAAAATAGTTATTATATTGATGTTTATGATGAGATCTTGGTATCTTATGATGTTATAATTTGCTATGTCATTTAAAGATATCTTAATTTTTCTATAAGTTTAACCTAATACAACCAAAGACTAGCATATTTTTAATCAATTAATTGTTATAATAAAAGTTGTTATTTATCTTTAAATTATCCCTAAATTCTTTAATAAAGTCTGATTGTTAATCTATCATACCATTATAATAATCCTAACCTATCATAATATTATAATTATTACCTATTATTAATTACTACTATTGATATTAAATAAGTTTATTTTTTCTTAATATTTGCCACTTTTCTCAATTATTTTCAAACCATGTCAAACACTTTCATCCTTGTCTCTGTTATAATAGTTTTACTTTTAGCCCTTTCAAAATGGAAACAATCTCTGATCCATTTAAGTAGATACACTCATTATCTCGGAAAGTATTAACTTTTTCTGGAATTTGTTTTCTAGAACATTTAAGAAACAAGCTGCTCTTCAATTTTATATTTATGTTATTTTTTGTCACTTTTATTTTTGGGAGAAAAACCATTACTTACTTTTGATTTTCAAATGACAACCTATATTAACAAGTCCATTAATAGATGGAATATAAAATAAATTTAGTGTTGAAAATTGTGATTTTCGTCAATCTGTGATATTCCGTTTTTAAGTTTGAGTTGGAGAAGAGTAGTGGAGTATCATTTGTGTGGCAGTATGACATGCGGCGTTTTTATAATGATATCGCTTGATATCTTCAGATTTCTTATATTTTTAGTACATTTTTAACATTTGAAGTTTTTAAGGCATATAAATATCTGACTTACCAATATGTATTTCAAACATTTTTGAAAAATAAATTTATAATAATATAAATAATATATTTATTATATTTTATTGTATCAATATAAAATAAATAAAACCTCTAATTCAATATAAAAATGATTAACTCAACTTGAACCAAACTCAGTCTTCTTCTTCTTTGACTTCATCCCAATTATTTGAAGACTGCCACCCTCATCCTAAACTTCCACTTAATCCGAGACCCCACATTGTCTTGAAATAGAAATAGACTTGCCATCCTCTTATCATTCTTAATTGCATTCAATCACATCTTTTTCAGTTTTCTTCTCCCCCTCTTTCTTCCTGTACCTATTTACATTAAAATTCTTACTGATTCTGATTCATCTATCCTCATGACATCAAACCATCTTATGTCTATTTTCTTTTTTTTATCCACTATTGAAATCAGTTTTTTTTTATTTTAAAAAAATATAAGAAAATCATAGTAAATTTTACATTAGATAAATTCAAATCAGAACAAACTATAGTTTGTTACTATAAATAGTTGAAGTTACAATGGTTAAATAATAATCATGTCCATAAGACCATAAATAATAAAGTCTATCTTACACATTAATACAATTTCTATTACAAACCTTATTTAATATTTCTATAAATTATTATAATTTTCGTTGGAAAATAGTATAATTACTATTACCTTTATTTACCTCATATACCTTTAATAAATGCTGTTAAAGGTATAACATATAAACAAAACCTAGTATAATATGTTTCTAAGCATAATAAAAAGTATTTTTGTTTATGAAATCAATAAATTGAATTTGTATAAGTAGTAATGTAAATTGGTAATATTACTTTGGTAAAGTATTTTAAAATAAGTAATTTATCGGTTAAGTAATATATATAAATTATTTTACTACTTTATGAATATTTAATTTTTTTAATTTTTATAATCATATTTCATATATTCTGAATTCGGATATTCATATCATCATATACCATGTTGTATAGTTATATTTATTATTTATTAGTGTTTGGACCAAGGTGTATTAATCCACTTTGCCATCTTGGTTTGGACCCTTTGGGGCTGATCGTACGGATTAGTGTTAACTGATAAATAAAAATATTAATATATAAATTACAATTTATTAAGTTGTTATAGGTTATTAACTTTAAAACTCATTGATAGAACTTTACTGTTAAATGAGCATTCGAAAATATGGGAAGAATTTGTAAAATGCACAGTCACTGGACAACATTATTAATATTACTCTTTTTATTAAATTGGGTAATAAAAAATAAATTACCAGTAGATTTACAACACTAATAATAAAGGATATTTTCACTTGGTTATCAAAATAATGATATACCACTAAGGTTAACTATCAAATGTAAGAGACAAAAAATATGACCAATAATAATTTTTGATTTAGATATCTAATAGGTACATCGTACATGAACGCTAAAATATAATTTTGTTTTTATTGAAAATCCATCTAATTATATACAGAATCAATGTAATACAGTTTGAAACATACAAGTTAAGTTATTTCTACAGTTAATTTAAGTTGATTCTTCAGTGATCTTTTTTTTTGTATCGAGTTCTGCTGAAGATAGTGTATATTGTTTCAAATATTGAACCAATGTTAACTGTGTTTGTCCTATGCTTTGCAAACAATTATTATTCACTTGATTTATTACATGAATCAGTCTTGCTCTGGCATTATCAATATCTACCAATTTTCCATATTCTATTGTTTGGTCTTTACTTAATAACTTTCCATCAACTATGCAAGCTAATAAAATTAAATGTGGCATTTTCTTAATAATTTTCAACAATTTTGGTACCTGTGTAGTACTGCTATATACCATTGAACTGTGTGATTGAAATAATTCTAGTACTGGAGCGTAATTAGTTTCAGCTAATCCTTTTTTTAAAGTACTTCTACTATAAATAACTTCATTCATTCCTGCCATTTTGAAAGTTTTGTTACATTTAAAGTTTATTTCGCCCTTCACTGGATTCTTATGAAATATTGCAATCATTGCACTCTGTTCAAATATTTGTTTAACTTCTCGGGCTAAAATATTTTCATACGGGTTATCTTCAATGTTTTGTAATTGTTTGAAGCTGGTTCCAATCAATGGTACTTCCAGTGGTTTAGGCCATGGATACCGAGGTCTTGCAACTGCTTCAATGACAGCTCGATAATGATCTGGTTTCCTGGGTTTCTGAACATTGATTTTTCTGTATCGTACACTGATGACGTTTGGTAAAAATCCTCTGCTACAAATTGGTTTAGTTGAACAGTTAAACATGGTTTTTTTGGTTTTAATATTATTGTTTAAAATTGTTTATAAAGAATTATTTATAATTCATGTTTTAAGTTACAACGGGATTAAAATTATTTAAAAACGTTCGATAACCAATTACATTAAACTCTTAAACCCTTAGTACTGATAGTAGAACGATAAGTCGATAACCTCAATTCTTTTTTATTTTCAAACAATTGCATATACAGTGCAGCCACACAATATGTGCTTCCATTATTATTGGTAGTGTCATGGCCGACATCAAAACAATTTTGTTATTTTGTAATGTTTAATATTTGATTTTTATCCAAAGTTTGAATAGGTAAATTGAACGAGCATTCATTTTTCTCTGTGCATTTGAATAATTTATTTTGATTTTTATTACATTCAAAATGGGCTGAGGCCCAAGTACAATCTACAAATTAAATATATATTTAAAAAACATATTTTTTGAATCATTAACATTGCAACCCAATTCTTTGAGAATTTAATACTTAATAATTTTATTAACAATTCCAAATTAATTATTTGACTATTTTAATTTCCACCTTGATCTATTTATAGTATAATAATGTAATATACTACAGTATTGTTTATCATAACAATTAATTTGTTCGTACTAATTATTAATTTATTGATTTAGAACAGTATACACAATAATACATTGCGATTGTAACAAATCAACCTCTTTACGGATTATTAGTTTTTAATTTGGCATTATTCTAAATTAACCAACTACATAACGTTATTCAATTAGATAATGCAAATAATTAAAAAAAAAAAATAGGTTTGGCGGGTATTATATATTTTTACTAATTAAATTGCACCTAACAATGAATATATACCGTATAAGATAGATAAGATAAAACATTTTTGTATCTGTAAAATTATACAAAAACTGTTTCAGATTTAATTTACTACCTACGACGTTCGGTGAAGTAATTAATATTAGATTCGGAAAAAATTAAATGCATCTATATTATACAATATAACGTTTCCATTTATCCATTGTATCAACCCTAAATATTATTGTATTTTTAAATTGCATTTTTGTTAACAAAAAAACTTGGGAATATTATGAAAAGTATTGGTCCTTACCGGCTACTTATGATTTTATATTTTTTATATATATATATATCTCTAGATATTCTATAATATTATGTTCGGTTATTGTGATTACACGAGTAATATAACAAATGTAAACCTATAACAATAATATATAACTTATAACAATAATATAGCTGACAAGCCCAGCATTGTAATATTATATTATTATGTAAGTATATATTTTTATATTATTCAAAAGTGGTTGGTAATATTAGTTACTACGCTTACTTACACACACACACACAACATAATAATTTTTTTTTCTGTTATAATATATACACGATTTTCGTCGTATCGGTTGTATAAGTCGTTGTGGGCGTGCAAAATTGTGTTGAGTCGGACGTCTGCGCCGAAAAAATCATATTTATATTGTAGACCGTTATTATAATAATATAAATGCTTACAATATTATACTATTTTATTTATGACCGTTCGAGAAATCCCATCTATTATGTTTTTTTTTTCTTCGTAATATTATTTTCTACTCTAAATTCTTGTAAGCTAGTCGAATGTCTAGTTTGCTGAGCCTTTGTATCTCTAAAAGCTAACATCAAATGAACAATATGCAAATTGCTCTATAGCTTCGTCTCGGTTCGTCGGTCACGGGACAGGCGCCATGACCGGTAGTCTGAGCTGCTGCTCGTGATGACGTCGTGCGAGGAAAGGGGTCTGGCCGGCATTCCATAATAATAATAATTTTTGTAAAAATATTGTACGCGCTCACGGTTTTATTATTATTATTACAGTACGTACTACTTTAATCGTATTTTCTCATATTATATTAATTGTATTATTGTAAACGTTTTTCGCCACTTTGAGCCGGCGCTTTACGCTCATAATAAAAAGCTATAGGTAGAGTAAAATAAAATAAAATTAAATTTGTGTAGTACAAGTACACGAAGTCGTTTTGCTCTATCGAAAAACCATCGAAAAATAATAACATTTATATAGCTAGTTGTATAATTTGTTAATTATCTGTATGTGGATATCTATTAATATATAAAGTGAAATATTATTGTATAGTTTTGGATTTTATTCGTCACGCGCGTTTTTCGAACCCGTGGAATTTTTGACTTTTTTTCCCCCTCACAGTTCGCTATTCGTTTCGTGAGAGAGGGAAAGAGCGCCGCCGCACCCCATTGTCGAAAACCACCTGCCGCCCTCTGAGCAACAGCCAACAGGTTGTTTTGTCAGTTAACGTACCACACTACCGCCATGTCTGCACTATAATATAGTCTGTATGTATTTTAATAGTACAATTTGTGTTACCTACTTAATTTAAATAACTTATTATTTGATTGTGGGGAGTGTGTAAGTGAATGTATAATACCCACCGTAACCTATAGTCGATTATCATTTTTTTTTTTTTTTTAAATTAATATTTTCTTCATCATTACGTTCGTGGTATTTTTTCTAATAATATTTTTCCATGATGATTTATTATAATTCATAGTAGGTATATACAATTACAGAGAAACATTCAAAATATTAACCGGTTGGTAAACCTGATACACTCTCGTACTCACGCACGCACACATCAATTCATCCAGGCGTGAAACCATTGTGACTTTCCATTACAATGAACCTCATATAGGTCCATTTTTTTGTCGTTATTATTTTCTCACAGTTTATTCACATTCAACAATAGAGATGGTTGCTGACGCGCTCTACAGGTACCCATTTTGTGGTACTTATTTTAGACTTTTTTTTTTTATGTTTTTAAATCTCATTTGTTTGGTTGTAAACGAAGTGAAAAAGTAGGAGGAGGAAGGTTAGACCTCGATATTATTATTAATGATCATGAAAATTTTATTACATTATTAGACTCATTTTAACCAATATTATTTTTTAGTGTGTAAAGAATGGTTAGTCCACGAAGACGGTGCTTTGGCGTATCATTTGCAAAAATTGGAAGGTCAGTCTACTTGCTTTTGTATTTTTATTGAACCGAACAGTTAAGATAATTTCTATAATTTTACAGTTGATGAACATTACAATGGAAATCGATCACGTAATGCCATCGTTCGTCAAGACTTACCTACTGCTAAAGAGGAGCAAAAGCGCGAAATACGAGAAGCTGAAGAACGTTATTGTTCGTTTATCAAAGAGCAGTGAGTAAAATAGCTTAAGATTTAATTATTTAGCCTCTCAAAAATACCTATAGTTTTATGCATATCAAATATGTCAAAATATTATTTGGATTTCAGATAAATTAGAAAACCATATTAAAACATGGAAATTTAAATTAACATTAGGTATAACTATTTATTAAATTTCTTAAAGATACAATAATAATATGTTTTATGTTTGAATTATTATAATATAATATATAATATTTTATAAATATGTTTAAATTGCATAAAAATAAATAATTGTAGAAAAGTGTATATATCTATTGCCGATACATATTTATGTTAACAAATTTGTATATTATTTATTTTTAGGGAAAAAAAAGATCTCAAAATTGCTTTAGAATTAGCTGATCAGTTGGCAGCTCAAAAGCAACCTACTGAAATTGGAGTTAGGACAAATCCAATTGGTGATAGACCAGGAATATTAAAAAAACAAAGTCAACCAGAATTCACTAGAAAGTAATTTTTTTTTTTTAATTAAGGACTATTTTAGTTATAAAACAGTATATGAAAATAGATATTTTCAAGTTACCAACATATTTTGAAAATTAACACATTAAAAAATAAAATAAATCAATTTAAGTATAATAGATAAATTGAACTTCAACTAGATATATTTATAGCAGTCTGCAAAATTTCAAGTACATGAAGTTTCATTGTAGTTAAGTATAATTAAAAACAACCAATAACACCACCTTGTTTCATTAGAATCTTATAGAATACCGATTTTAATTCTTGAAAATAAAATTAATTAGGTTATAATGTTTATACAAAATACATTTTATTTATATAGTTTCGTAGAAACTGATGAATATACAGAATTTGATATTGATGATATTTTGCATGACATTGATTACGAAGAAGAAGTTAAACGTAGAATCCAAGAGCAGAAGGATGCTGTGAGTAAACTCCTTTAGTTTGTATAAATATATATTATATTGTGTGTTAAAATCTAGTCAATGTGTTTGACGGGTGTAGTCTTTAGTGCACGTTAATATTTACAATCGTGACTAGAGTTACACTCGTCAAATTCATCAGGCAAAATAGCAGTGGATCTAAAGTGGTAAATAAAATGTTAAACGTAATACATACACTAAACAATTTAAAACAAATAAATGAATATTATGCTTATATAATTCTAAGGAATTAGCAAAAAGATTGCAAGAACAAGAAGGACGTTCCCTGTCTATTGAAGATCGAGATAGATTAATTGCAATTGAAACCCAAGACTGTGAATTGGCTAAACTTTTACAGGACAAGGTAATTTAGGGTTTGTTTTATTTAAAAAACTTAATTTCAAGAATATGATAATTATTTTAGGAAAAAGCCCGATTAAGAAGAGCTCGTGAAAAAGCAAAACAAAAAGCATTGTTAAAAAAACAGCAACAATTAGAAGAATTACCCGAAACTACAGCTTCAATGCAAGTACCTCTTTCTAATATTGCTATTGCAATCGACCCTACATATAATTCCAGAAGAACAGAATTACAACAAGATGTTCTATGTAAGTTTTTAAGTTATTATTATTATTGTTATTATTTTTTAACAATTTCGACTAAATTTGTCAATTTTTAAATTTATTTCAGATACATCTTCTCTCTCATCATCTTTAGACGATGTTCCTCCATACATGCCTATTCAAGGACAACGTCGCAATAATCAAACAGATAAAAAAAAAAAGTCTAAAGCAACTGATGGTGTTGCATCATTTTTTAAAGTGTTCAAATGATTTAAGTTTTTACGGTGAAAATACAAAATATGATATTTTCATAGCAATTTACTATTAATCAAAACTTCATATTCCACCAAATTATTAAACTGTTATTATTTTTTATAATGTACTTAATTATTAAAAAAAAAAAAAATTATTTTTCGTAAGTAAGATTGTTTCTTATTCTATTGTAGTGGGAAGTATTGAATTATTTTGAAAGTTTCTTTCAGACATAATTATGGTTTAATTTTTTTCAATAAGTGCAATAACGATATATACATTATAGTGTTGAATATATTTTAAGTTATTTACTAGGTACATTCATATTTTTGTTATGAATTTGTAATATTGGTTGATTCATTAAGTTTTATGTCTAGTACAATTTAAACGGAGGCTAGAGAAACAAGTGTAACTGACCTGGCTACCAAAAATATTTTATTATTTGTTTATTCCTCGAATCAATTTATTGGAATTCTTTTTTCATTAATAATATTATTTGGTTGTCAGTACTTCAAATTAAGAAGTATAACAAGTATACCTTTTAGGTTAAAATAACAACTAATGTAAATATTTGAAATATTTTGTATCTCAATCCAGTGGCATACCCAGGAATTTTCAATGGGATTGGATGCAGTAAATAAATTACATAATCATCTTCTATACCCAATTTGACTATGTGTAATAATTGTTAATTTAAAAGCCAATTTTGAAAAATCAGAAGCTTGTGAGACGAGAAGGAATTTCAACTGATAACAGTATGCAGGGGATAGGCGTCACCATAGACCAGTGGTTCTTAACCGGTGTTCCGTGGATTTGGTATAAGTGTTTCACTAAAATTTTAAAATATGTGAAAAAAAATTTTTAGTTCCATTGTCTTAACATTTTAACTTTTATGGACTTCCAAAACACAAAAGTATAAGACGTGTATAACAATAACTTTCTAGTGTATAGAATCATTTTAGGTTTTGTTGTTTTATTTTTGTACACTAAAACTTTATCGTTAACTTTCAAATTATTTGTGTCTGTATTTCTATAATATAGCTTATTATTATATACCAAATTTAAAAAAATTTCTGAAAAAGCAATTTCAATTTTATTACAATTTTCAACCTAATACTTGTGTGAGCTTGGATTTTCAACATTGACGAATATCAAAACAAAGAAACGAGAAAGGCTTACAAATATTGAAGAGGAAATGAGAGTAGCAATATCCTACATACGGCCAGATATTGAAAATATCTAAAAATCATCAGGCACAAATATCTCATACAAATTATTTTAAAGTTTTTTTAACTTTTTATATTATTTTTTAGTAACTAACACTAACATTTATGGCATGCAAACAATTATGCTATGCATTCATTGTTGATACATTAAAAAATGTATGTATTACTATTTTATTTTACGGTTGTGTTCCGCGTAAATCTTACAAAATGTTAAGTGTTCCATCATTCAAAAAAGGTTAAGAACCACTGCCATAGACCATAGGAATCCAGGATCAGAAGTCTAAAAATACAAAATATATTCAATTTTCAATTTTAATTACATAATAATATATAATTAATATTCATTTTAAAAATGTAAAAATATTAAAATGTTTTTTTATACCTATATATGATATTATATTTTTTAAAACAATGTTTATGCCAATCCTAAGTATAAAAACAAGCTGTCATCCAATCATCAAAAATCGTGACTATTTTTATGTACATATATTTTAAATGTTTTTTGACTATTAAAAAATTAGGGGCATCGCCTCCTCCCCTCCCACGCAATAACATGGGAGCAGATACGGCTAAAAAATCGGAGATATCTTTAGTAGTCGAACCACTATAAAGTGTAAATTTAAATGTGTAGATAACCATGCTACGAACAAATTTTTAACTTATCTTGACTCTTAAATGTTTTTTAACTAATTTCCAAAATTATAAGAAATCTCAAGTGGTCAATTTTGATTCATTTTTCTACTTCAGGAATATTACTTCTTGAACAGAAAGTAACAAGATAGAACTTATTAGTTTTAGTCAATTTTATCCATGAACTGAAATGTTTGAATTCTGATATCATCAATATGTGATAAAATAAATTAGAATAAATTAACAAAATGTATTACTATAGGTAGGTTAGGTATGTATTAAATTATCTAATTTAGTTTTATATTGTACAAAATAAAATTTGTAGACAAATAATCATTTGTTTCTCTTAATCTCTTATAGCTAGGTATAAATGATAGGTATATTAATTTATATATCTACATATTATGTACAATAATAATAAAATAAAATATGTATTAATGTTATTAGTAAAAAAAATATTACTAGTTATTGTGATATTATATATTATTCATAAATAAATAAATATTATTTTTAGAAAAATTTGAATAGGTAGATACTTAACCTATCCAATGTTTTAAAACAATAACATCTTAATACAAGTACCTATATAAGTTTTATAATAAAATAAATTATCATCATTAACTGATAAATTTTTACTATTTCTCACATTGAATATTGTCATATCAGAATTCACTTAAATATTATCCAAATTAAATCATTTACTTCAATTTTAGAAGATTTTTATGCTAGAGACTTTCTATATATTCTAGGTATTTTTGACAAATGAGTAGGAAAAATTGGAGGATGGCGCCTTCCATAAATGTACACTAATGAATCTATAGTACAAATTAAAATATATGTATATTGAAAACATTTTTAGCTTTGAGTTATCATTATAATTTATAGATTGTAAGGGCATATTTTGAAGTTTTACACTGTTTACAATACTGGGCATCTACGTCCCTGCTAGTATTTACAGTTTTTAATAATATTTCAAATATTATATATAGCTAATTATTATAATGTGAATATATTTCTTATTTATATTAAATAGGTAGTTTAATAGACGAACAATCTACGATCTCGTATCTCCCATTTGGAACGTTTTTGGCTAAAAGTACTAGCAAGTTTAAAACATCATATGTCATCGTGAATGTAAAATAAATGTAGAAAACAAGCAATTTAGATAGTCACTTGAAAGTTTGACATCCAAAACTATACTTGGAGTTCCTATACACAAAAAACCGGTAAATTAAAAAAAGCATACTTCACACGTGGGTGCAGCCACTGTTGTAGGTAGGAAGTTGGGAAGTTAGGCTACAGACGGAAATTTAATGTTTATCTGTAAGCAACGATAAACCATTACTAACAAAACAACGATTCTGTTGTAGTGATTCTTTGTCAACAATATATATGCCTGGTAAAATAATAAAATAGGCATTATTTATTTTCTTTAATAATATAAGTTTAATATTGTATCGATTTTACCGAGTTTCCCGTGTTTTTTCCCGGATTATCACATTTACTAAGAAAACGCTTAGGAAAATCGAAAAATGGCCTCTTTAAAGTACCTTCCCAATCAGATTTAATTTCAAAAAAAGTACTATCATTGTAAATTGGAGCAAATTTTCAGGTAGAAAAAATTGCATAACCAAATCGAGAGGTAGTTTTCGATTAAAATCGCCCGAGCGAGCGGTAGCTAAGTCTCTTGGTAAACTTAAAATGCTTTTATATTTTCCCTATTTATTAGATAATAGGGAAAAAAAGAACAATTTTCCTATCAAAATCCGGGTCTGAATCTACGCGATCCCTAGTATGACTATACGTAATCATGACCATTCGACTACAACAAATATATATTAAAGTAGACAATATAGAATTATTTAACGTAAACATGTAATATCTGAACTTCATTGTAAATCATTGTATTTGCTACATAATGCATACAAGTTTTCTTTATAATTTCTTATTATAATTATGTTGAACATAATTGTATTTAACAACTACAAACTCGAAGCTTTTAATGAGCACTTTCAGGTTGATGTTATATTCAGTTTCAAGTTGGGATTTGGTGTTAAGTTAGAAGATGACCATAAAATCTTTGAATTTATTCATTAACTGACTACTATTCTTTACAAAATGATCTCAATTCCATGGTTTCTTTGTTTGATTCTATTGGATTGCAATTCAATAATGATAAATGAAACTCTATGTTTTTTTCTAGTAGTAGGGTTTACTATCAGCTATACCTATGCCATTAATAACTCGACCCTTGAGTCGGTAAGCATAAAAAAAGATTTAGGTATCATTCTCAGCCAAAGCTGAATTATCACCCCCAAATTGAAGCAATGTGTTGCAAATCTTTAAAGACACTAGGTTTTATGTCACGCTTGACCAAGGGGTTTAAGTTATCTGCATCTCTCAAGTCTATGTACTGTTCCATTGTTAGATTCCTTCTAGAGTATACCTCGGTACTACTACTACGGCTGTGGATTCTTTACTTATTGAACGTGTCCAAAGAAGATTTTTAAACTCAGCAGCGTTTATTCTGAAATTTAACCATCCTCTCTACAATTACTAGCCAGTTATGCACAAACTCGGTCTTGTTTTATTAGCTGATAGGAGTTGAGGCTAACTTGCTCTTTAACATAAATTGATTGATGAATGTATTGACACTCCTTCCCTACTCTCTCGAGTTGATTTTAAAGTACCTTGCTGTCCCACTAGGTCATCTACTACCTTCGCTATTGCAGCTCATAGTACTAACTATGGCAGAAACCAACTAATTAATAGGATGATGTGACTTGGCAATGAGCATCCTCACTTGTTTGATATATATTAATAAAGTTGTTATTATTCTTATTATCTGTACCTTATTGTATTCTAAAGTTGGGTAAGTATAACACCTAATTAGTTAATCTAATGTAAATACAAATTTTTGTGAATTATATTGGGCCCACTACCCATAATAAATAAATAAAAAAAAAAATTTAATGTGCCCTAACTTTCAGTAAAATAAAAATAATTAAGTATTATTAAAAATTGAAAATGTTATTTAACTAATAACAAAAATACTAATTGGAATAGATTATTCTAGTTTATTATCGATGTTTATATTTCTCAAAACTAATTGAGTGGAATTTAAAAATCATTGAATAATCATTATAAATGTAGGTTAAAAGTAATGAATGTCAAAATTTATTGTTATAATAATTTATTATGTTCACACTTCCTCAAAACTGAGTAGAATTTAAAATATTTAAAATTGAGTCATCTCTAAATATGTATCCAGTACCTATCTAAATTAAATTATTCTTAGGTAAGAATAAACTTTTAATACAGATTTAAAATGATTCAACTATACATAACAAATTACCTAAGACATTGATCAGAACACAGTCCAATTTAGAATTCCATGTATTGTTTTTTTCATTTTCTGGTAAACATGTAATGTGTAACCATGTGTACAAGAGTCACACTGAACCATCTTATTGTCGTTATTAGCTTTACATTTATAATTTTCTTTAAAATTACCTTCACCCTGTCCAAAAATCAGGCAATTATTCTTGATACGTTTTGAATTTGTTTAAATCAATTCTTGTAGGTTAGGTTATTCTTTTATTATATATTTTAATTGGTATGCATAATACAACATAAATACACCACAATTGAATCTATAATTCTGATATGGTATCGAGATAAACAAATCATTCCATTAGTTAAAATTGCCTACTTTTTATTTTGGTTGCCATGTTTCTGGTACATTTTTCAAAACAGTGAGTACACTATGTTTCTAATTATTTGTCTTTTCAATATTTTTATGTAAATTTTCAATTGAATTAAAATAACTAAAATTCTTTTTTATAAAATCAACATATAATAAAGTCCAATGATCAAGTTTTATGACCAACCTACATTATTTAAAGTGGCAATTTCCTGCCAAATTATATTTATTGATTTATTTAAATTTTATTGAATATTTAGTACTAAAATGATGTTATTATATTATGAATTATAGAAATCTTGTACATTATAATATTCTAAAAGATCTGATACTGGGGATGGGAGCAGCTATTGTTGTAGGTGAGAAGTTGGAAAGGTAGGATACATAAGGTTGTTTCATTTATAACTGTAAGCAAAGATAAACCATTATTTGACAAAAGAAGATTCCGAGCGCAGTTCGGTAATACATAATTTGAAATGCTGTAATTTTTTTTCATGATTTTAAATTTGGTTTCTAAACACTTATTAAAAAAAAAAGTTGTCCGATAATTTTGGAAATTTGATCACATCTAGGTAAGTCCAATATAAGTAATATGACTAAATTTCAGGTCTCTATGTGTATTTATAACCAAATTACAGCAATAAAACTCAAAAAAGCTCTTTAAAAACTCAAAAGTGGCGACTATACCGTAAGAAATTAAATCAAAATGACAACAAAAAAGGTGTCTTATAATTTTTCAATTAAATCATTTTTTTCTGGTAGAAAACGTTATCCGTGTTTTTATAAAATAATGAAATCCACTATCAGAACAAGTTTATTAGGAAAAAACGTGTCCATAGACTAGAAAAAAGAAAAAAATTAAACATCTTAGTAAAACCAATAGCTCACTCGCTATGCTCAGAATCTACAATCATTTAAAATATATTTACTTTTAGTAAATTTAAAATTTAAAAAAATCTGCAATACAATCCATGGAACATTATCACTAATGCCACACTAATGTATTGTCAATTTAGTAACATCAACATCATTAATTTTAATAATTATTTAGAGAAAACATTTTTGTCCAGGATAATTGTTTACACTGTACTCAGTTAAATACTAAAGAATAATTAATAGAACTAATAAAGAAAGATCCATCATAATAAGTAAAATAAAACAAAATATAATTATTGGTTTTATATTTATAACTAATGCACAATAATAAGTACAATTACTAGAAAAGGATATTTTATAATAAAGTTTATTAATTCTACAAAAAACATTAATTACTATAATGAGTACTATATGAACTAAATGAAAAGTTGTAAAATATGAACCTAGCATATTCAGTTTATTACTATAATTGGATAAACAGATTAAAAAATTAGCATACTGAGTTTACATAAAAATATATCTTACAATTTTTTATTTAAAATTATAGTGTTACGGTTTTTTATACTTGCAAATGGGTTAACTCGTGGGCATCCATTTTCACGTTGAAGAACTTCAACCACACTATAATTTGGAAGCCAAGACTAAAACAATTATAATAAGTGATTAATAGGCAATATTAATTATCTTAAAAAAAATAAGTAAAATTCTTCATGAAAGTGAGAACTTATAAAAGTTACTTTTTTTAAATTTCCCTTATCTACACATAAACATATAATCTACTAATTGAATCGTAAATAACTAGTTATGTTAAACTTACAATATGTTAACTTTATTAGGTATAGTATAATAAATAAAAACTGAAATTTTAACAAATAACTAACTTATTTTCTAACATTCTATTTTTTTGTAAAAAAAAAAACTAGTTCAGTTAAAAGGTATCTAAAAAAGTAACAAAACTTTATAGCAAGTCCAGACAAAACTGTCCAGCTTTGCCAAAAATGTATAAATTAATTAATAAAGTAAAATGTAAAAGATAATTACTTTTTCCTTTAGAGCTACAGCTACAACATTCCTATGAGGCTCAGCATCATAAGCTACTGACTCACAACCAAAATGTTCACAGTACTCATGAACCAATTTTCGTTTTTCGTACTTCATCACTTCAAATGAATGACTTCGTGAATTTTGTTTGGACTAATCAAAAAAAAAAAAAAATAATAAACAATGATATATAATTTTATTTATTTATAGTTAATTTAATTATAATTACACACTTGTTTTGCATTAGTAACAAGTTCAGCAAGTTTTTCGTGCACATAATTACAAAATGGAGGGTCCTTTTTTGCAAATTCTTTCATAAAGTCAGAATATCGTGGAGTAACATTAGGTGATAAATCTGGGTTACGAATTTGTAATGCTAGGGCTATGCGTCTGTTTCTTTCAAGTTTAGCACATTCTGTTGTACATTCCAGACTAAAAATTAATAATAAACATAGATTTAATATTTTCTAATAATTATATTATCAAACCAGATTAACACTGGTTTGATTGATACAATACTATTTCAAATAAATATACAAGGAAGAATTTTTTAAAAGTATAGTTATCTAAACTAATATATAAACTTACATCTTATATGATTTTATGGTCGGCGGTGAGTCAATAATATTATCTAGGAGACTCATTGATTGTGTTTTAAGGTTTAGCCGATATTCAATTACTTTAGTGTCTGAACATAATCTTGCTTCTGTCAAATTCCCACAAATACAACTGACATTTACCTACAAAGAATAATCACACATTACACACACATATATATATATATATATTTTTATTGTGAAGCTAATGAGTTTTACCATTGTTTTACATGCTCTCTGAGGACATGGACCGTCATGACAAGGTTTGGAACATGGATGTCCGCAATCTGGTTTTAGCAATTCACATGGTAAGTTACACGGCCCTGTATTACAAGGCAGTGGATGGCATGGTTTTACACACGTATGGCGTTTACATGGTAGTGGATAGCCACACGGCATTCCACATGATACATTTTTTATGTGACATGGTATAGCAAAACGTAACTAAATATAATACAAATAACAAATTTACTAAAAACACTGTATAGTGTTTAATATGTGTTGCATTGAATTACCTCATGACCACCATAACATAATTTTTCAGTAAGATATATGCAAGGAGGGCATTCTTCTTCATCGTGACAAATATGAGTTGCTGGATGATCACATTCATGTTCACGTGAACAAGGTAATATACATAGTGGACGACGAGTACCACACCTGACTGGAGGAGCAATAGAACTGTTGCCACATCTACAATACAGATCTTCAAAACCTATTAAAATTAATTTAACCCATTAATTTTAAAAGAAAATAGTTTCTATAGAAATATGTTACATTTTTATAATTTATATACATGTTGACCAACATAAGTCATCAGAATAAATTAGTTAACAATAAATGTTAACATATAGCTTTGCATATGCATCACTTCAACAAAAACAGTTTAATTCACACATATCAATTATTATAAATACAATTTTGGAAAATGTATGTAAATTTTGGTTCACAAAGAAAAAAACACTACTTTCCAAATAGAACACTTGGGAGATAATTGTATTAAATTTATTTTTATTAAACCTTAATGTAATAAATTGTGATTTTATTATTATTAATTTTGAAATTTTCACTATTTCTAAAAAAGAATCACTTAAAAGAAAAATGTATTCACTAGAGCTCGGGATTTATTCCGCTTAAAAAAGTCAAAAAAGCACTTCAAAAAAATATTTTAAGAAAATATGGTCTAAGGAATTTAAGACCCTATAAAGGCCCCCCAAAAGTAAATTTATTTAAATAAAATTATACTTACTATAAAAAAAAATAACTTTAGTTAATAATTTATATAGTGTAAGGAAATTTACTAAGTAAAAATCGTTCGAGGAGGAACTTTTAAATCCTTCTACAGTTTTACTGCTTTTGCTTTTTTAATGTTTTTAAGTAGAATAATTCCTGAGCCCTAGTAATAACAATTTAAATAACTGAATCAAAATAATTATATTAATATAAGAGAAAATTATATCTAAAAATTAAGAAAAATATACCATGATAATCAGTAGTTTAAGATTTTATATTTTTATTGAAACAAATTATTTATAAACTATGTACTTATATAGTTGTACTTACTAGCTTCAACGCACACAGCGCAGCTACCTGGATGACAAATACGATCACAACGATGTTGACGGCAATTTAAGAGTCCATTACAAAATCTATTGCACTCATGACTTGGTGCATTACAACACATTACAATGCACCTATGTTTACCACAAGACATTGTCTACGAACCACAAATAAATATTGTTATAATCTACAACTCATAATATTTAATCTCAATATTTTACCTTGTTACATTTCCTTTTACATGTTAATTCATTAGTCACAGAATTACATTTTATTTCCTTTGATTTGTTTCCACATTTACACACATATTTTGTTTTTAATTCACAGCGAGCACACGGACCCTCATGACATTTTTTTTCACATATATGTGGACTTTCTGTTTAAAAAAACTCAATTAATAAACAACAAAATTAGAAATATATTAATAATAGTTAACAAACCAGGTGGACCGCATTCTAAAGGTTTTCCACATATTTCATCACATGTGGGAATTGGTAAAGTACATAATGTGCGGTTGGCAAGTTCATCCTGTGTCAATGTTCTTTTTCCACAAGGACAATATTTAATGTCTAATGCTATACAAGGTTCACATTCACCACTGTGACAGGATTTTTGACATGAATGATTTCCACAAACTAGTTTTTTGTTGCAAAGTTTTTCGCAGTTATAGTATACCACCAAGGCATTTTCTTGTGTACATCGTACCTGCCGTTGTGATTGACCACAATAACAAACTGTAAAATAAATATATTCTTATATTAACTGCTGAATTACAGAGAATCAATAATTATAAAAAGTTATTCAATTTACAATAATTCTAATATGAGTTTTTACTTTTTGATCAATATGTTTTTTTTTTTATAAACTATAGGTTTATTATTTAAAATAATAAAGTAAAAACAAAAATTATTAAAATGGTTAACAGTTAATTATTTTAACTTTAAACTACCTTTTTTAATAAGCATTATTTAAATATTTCAAATAAATTATGATCTACACCAGGATCCATTAATAAGACTTTTTTTTCTCTTCTAATACAGTCCACCAGATCAGGAGTGAGGTACTGTCTTATTAGTATAGCTTGCCCTGGTCTAGTCTACACTTTTAGGCACGTTATTAATAAAATCTATACAAATTTAATAAGCCCTGATATCTTAAAATATTATATTTATACTAATGTGTTTTAATCTAGAATATAAATCAATACACTGGGAATCTTCTACCAATTTTCTTAAATAAATCTTTGAGTTTATCGAAAATCAATTTCTTTTCTTTATATAAAATAAAATGTGTTAAGTATTTCATGTGAACCTTACTCACAATGTAAATTGAACTGAAATTATTGAATTTGAGCAGTCTAGCTGCCAGGAAACATACTAATGATTTGAAGTTATTAAATAAAATGGTTAATGATTTTATTAACTGCCTAAAGTTAATAAGTCATATACATTTTTATGTCCTTAATTTTAAACTAGACCTACAGAAACTTTTTGTATCTCATTTCTAAAAACAAATTATACTCTATAGCGTGTTCATTTGATTAAATAATGATTTCTAAACTGATTAATTTAATTTTCATTATATTGAGTCTCATAATTATCAAATATCACTACACTAATAACATTATCTACATTATACCAATTTTTAAGAGTGAAAAAACTGAATAAATATTAATATTATTACTAAAATCCAATTTGGAGGGAACATTTTTGTTTAAAATATCACACGTAATAATATAAAATGTTGATGACTTACATTTATTTTTCCCTTTATCCTATACAGTATATAGCAGTGGTTCTCAATCTTTTTAGAACCATAACCCAAATTTTTCTATGAAAATCTATCGTGATCCACATGGTTTTACTTTTCATAGTGGTTTATAAAAACAGCTAGGAAAATCAAAAAAATACCAACCTAATCAGATTTCCTTTCAGAAAAAGTGCTATGCTTTAAAATCGGAGCAAAATTGCTGGTAGAAACAGATAAAACAAATAATAATAATAAAAAAAACATTATTGTAAAACCAATACATTTTTTGGGGTCTATATAATTCAAAACAATTTTCACGACCCATTAAAAATTGACTAGGGAGTCATTAGTGGATCACGACCCACAGTTCGAGAAACACTGGTATATATAGCATTGGCTAAATATTTGTTTCATATTTCGTATGTTCAGAATAAATTAATTTTATTTTGCATTTTTAGCTAGAAACAAATTATTTCAAATTATCAGAGATTAATTATTAGATATAAATTATTAAAGATATTTATGACACAGGTAAGGTGCCTAAGGAAAAGCTTAATTATACCCATCCAAAAGAAAGAAAGAAAGAAAAAATATGAAGAATTCTATACCAATACCTAGCCTTATGTCTTAAAAATATTAACTAAGATAATATTCCAACATATTGATACCAAGATATAACAGTCACTGTTAAAAGATCAAATTGGGTTAAGAAGAACGTGGGATTGAGGAAAGTTATATTGGTATTAAGAAAAGGATTTGGAAAGATTTGCAAACATTAATGGTTTTTATTGATGTCAAAAAAGCATTATATAATGTTTACTTAACTGTAATGTTTAACATAATGAGTAGAGTGGGGATAAATCATGCAGATAGGAAACTTATGTACAACTTACATAAGTATGAATCAGCTATCATAAGAATACAAGATAATATAGAGAAAGCGAACATAAACAGAGGAGTCAGATAAGAATGCACACTATCCCCAATTATATTCAATGCATAAATCCATGAAGCAATAAATTAAGGAAGAGACTAATTTAGGCATAAGGATTACAGCCAAAAAATAAGTATGTTTTGCTTCGTCGATGACATAGTAACAATTACCTACTTGTATGTAGAAGATGAAATAAAGATATGAGGAAATCAAAGAATAAATTAGGCAGGTAGATGAATTTGTGTATCTAGGAAATACCATAAGTAATGATGAATAAGAGTGAAATAGTAAAATGTATTTGCCTAACGAAAATAGCCTTTAATAGTAAGAAAACGCTGCAAAAAAAATATTAGCCTTAAAAATTAGAATAAATCTATGGTAAATATACATATGAAGTATTTTACGGGTGTGACACCTGGACAATATCAGTGGAAGCATTAGAATGTGAAGTTATAGGAGGATGTAGAAAATTGGCTGGATGGACAGAAGATACTATGAAAAAGTATAGTACAAGAACGGAATCAATGGTTAGAGCATATAATTCGGTTTGAAGAATTACTGTTTGAAAGGAAAAAATCAGAGGAAGGCCAAGACTAGAGTGAGTACACCCAACAATTAATAATGGGCTAAAAATGCGATTCATATGTGCAAATTAAAAAAAAACGGATTGTAGAGAAGAGTGAAACGTGGTTGCGAACCAATCTTCGGGTTGAAACCATAAAGAAAGAGAGAGAGAGAGAAAGAGAGAATTATAAATATATTTGAGATTCAAAGCATAACAAGAGATCTAATAGTTTTACTATGATATGAGTTACTTATTTTCTATCTGTAAACAACTTATCGAACATTTTCCTTTATTTTAAGTCTTTATAACTTATGCTACCAGTATTGTTGTTCAATAGAGAAACAATAAAAGACCTTTTTTGTTCAATTTTTAATCTAGTTGGTGTGTAAAAAAGTAATTAATGATTCTGAACATAGCGAGGGAGCTATTGGTTTTACTAAGATGTTTATTTCTTTGTTCTAGTCTGTGGGCACGTTTTTACTAGTAAACTTGCTCCAATTTTTATGTGTAGCAACTCTTATGAATGCTCAAGTTGTCTAAATGATACTTTAGAGACGTCATTTTTTGATTTTCGACTCCGTTTTTTTAAATAGTAGCATCTGAGTGGGAAAAAATGTACAATTCACGATTTCATTATTTTATAAAAACATGGTTTTTTACCAGAAAAAATTATTTAATCGAAAAATCACAAGGTACATTTTTTGTTGCTTTTTTGATTTACTTTCGTACGGTATCATTGCCAAAACTTTTGAGTTTTAAGGAATTTTAATTTCTAGGAGTTCTTTTACTATAATTCAGTTAAAAATACACGTAAACTTGAAACTTAGTAATGGCAACCAACGGTAAAGAAATATTACGTTATATAAAATATTATGCATATATAACTTTTATTTATTGTAAAAATATCTAGAAAGGATATCACAAATTATCATTACTATTACTATTATTACTGAATAAATTATTTTTGATGAAATTAAAATTTATTTTATTTTATGATACAGGATATTATGTTGTTGAATGCAAAACTTGATTTAAACAAATATAGTAGAGGAAGACATTTCGGAGGGGGTTAGGTTGATTCCCCTCTGTGCACCACTGGTCTCAGTCTAATAAACGCACATTTGGAAATTAATTGTTTATTATTATTGTTATAATATAGACTGTGATTGTAGCTGTAGCGTTCTATGAAGAATTGTCTCTGTAACCATATTCTGTAGTGAGTTTAGAAAATAACTAATTTGGACATTATTTTGTATTTTAGATGTTGGAAATTAATTTAACTAGTCGAGCATAGCCCATTGAACATGTTAGTGGCTTAAGCGAGAAATGTTATTCACTGGATTCTATTCCAACTTGAAAAAGAAAACTGTTTATTATCATCAATACATATCCATAAATAAATTTGTTTAAAACTACATTATAAGTACAAGAATTGTTTTTCTATTAAATGTATTATTTTTTCAATATTCATTAAGTACTATATTTATTTCAACTAAATACATCAATTTTGGTATGTAATGTATAATGAATTTTAACATTCAATTATTTTGGTATAAAAATGAAAAAATATAACAACCAGTTATTAAATACAACTATTAGATTCCGAGAGTAGCGACGGAGCTATTGGTTTTACAATGCTGTTTATTTCTTCTTTGTCCTAGCTGTGGACACGTTTTCCTATTAACTTGCTCCGATTTTTAAGTGTATCAACTTATCTCACTTAAATGCTTTTATTTAAAAATGGCGTCAAAAATCAAAAAATTACCTCTCTAAGTTCAATCTAGACAACTTGAGCTTTCAAAAAAGGTGTTACACATAAAAAGCGAAGAAAGTTTACTAGGAAAAAATGTGTCTACAGACTAGAACAAAAAAAAAAAAAAATAAACAGCATTGTAAAACCAATAGCTCGCTTGCTACGCTCGGAATCTTAAATACAAAATGTATATATAAAAATAAAAAAATAAATGAATAAATGCATTTCCTGGAGTATTAAAATAAGTGTATTATACTGCCGGTTTCGAATTAAAAATTTATCATAAAGTATATCAGTCAAAAAAAAAAAAAACGTGTAAAATCAGTTTTGATAGAAGCTGAGCGATATAATCTATAATTTAATTTTCTAAATATACAAATTATATCTGGTTGAAGACAACCCTAGAATCTCTTAACAATGAGTCACTCAGACCAAAAAAAATGTTCTAGATCATTGAAACTAATGAACAACATATGAATATAGAATGATTCGTATGTTGGAGGTTTTATCACTAATTGCGTTACGATGTTATCATATATTTCAATTGGTCAACGGTGGCTTGAGGGCTGAACCGTGAGACAAAAAAGTGAGCATAATTCTGATTGGATGCAGCAATTAAATTAGTAGAGGCATTTTAATCTGATCCAACATTAAACTCAAGAGTTTAAGGTCCTCGTTCAATTCATTACAGAAACCACCAATGCCAAATACAAAGGTTTATCAGCTTGACAGCAAAATTTCCAAAGAAGAACAATAGTCGCAACTGGTAATAATATTTTTAAGTTTCATATAAATCAACAGATTACTTTTAGAAATAATTCTAAGCACAGAGACAACAGAATGAAATACATTCATGGCATTGTTTGAACTATGAAAGAGTCAATGGAATTATTAAGCAACATCATTAAATTATCACTCGCTTTTACTCCTAAAAAAATGGTTTCTTTGGAATGAAAGCAATGAACACAGACTTAGTGCACTTTTCAAGCTCAATTGCAAATATTTTAGAATTTCTACTCCCCATAATTAACAAGTAGTAGTAAATAAATTGACTTATTAGTTACCCTTTGAACAAATTAGATAAGCAAAACAAACTAATTTAAACAGCAACTGGATTATGCGACTGTAAACAGGAAAGAAACCACGGGACTGATAAAGATATAGGTTTTTATATTAGACTTTTAATAATTAGAGGACAGCAATTGAATGAATGTGACTGTAAATGGTAAGTAAACACCAGACTGATATCCTCATTAATAGCAAGACGGTAATGTCTACAGTTTTCTACAATTTCTTTCAATCAAAAAAAAAAAAAAAAAAAAAGTCTTAAATCTTCAGTTACATATTTAATTTAATTTTTATAAGAATCTATTAAGATTTTAGCATTTAATATGATTAAGGTCTGTATGGATTTTTTTTTTAAATTAGCTTTTCATTATGAATAAAAAAACTATACCTAAAATATAAAATAATAAAACATCAAAAACCATTATATTTTCTATTTATCATTTGTTTTATTCATTATAATTTAATTTAACTATTTATTTAATGCATAAATATTGTCTAGTAATATGATACGTTTTACTCAAACAATAATATTATTTTTCCATTGTTTACCAAAATATATATTGTACAGCATAATTATTTACTTAGTTAGCATTCATAATTTTTGCAATTCTAACTAATCAAAATAATAACTAAACTTAATGCACATCAGAGTAAAATATACATTATCAAACTTATTGTATTAACTGTTTAATGAAGTTTAAATAATATATTTTTTTAATTAGCTTAACACAGATATTTTACTAGAGTTATAATAATAGACATATATGTATTTATAATAAAAATAAGTATAATGAATATTGGCACTCTTTATACAATAAAATATTGTTTTTTATATCTATTATAAAAAAAAGTTGATTATATAATATTTTATTAACATTATATTTTAAAATAATTGGTAAACATTTTATTTTATTTGAAGTATTACTCAGAAGAATCACTGGTATCTAAGTCAACATTGGAATTATCCATACCATTGCTATTATGGGAACTACTAGTAGAATCTTCAGAATAAATATGACTTTGATGCGATTCATCACTTTGATTAAGTTCCAAATTCGTGCCCCAAGAATTATTGCTTGCTTCACTTTCCATTGGTGAGTCAATACCATTTACATTATCATTATCATCACTACTAATATCAATAGACAAATTAGGAGAACTAGGAATAGAACTAGAATTACTAATAGGACTAGATGAACTCGAAGTACTAGGAACACTATTATCACCATCATCTGCATCACTAACATCACTTTCATTGTCCATTAAAAATAATCCATTTCTTGAAATCGAAATTTGTGATCCACTCCCATCTCCTGATCCATTAGGTTCATCTGTATTTGAATTATTTGAATCAGAATTGTTTTCATTTGCTAAATTAGATCGAATTCCATTTACAGAAAACATTGTTGCAAAAGGGAATCTCGCAGTGGGCTGACCCCTCATATGAGATTCTCTCCAAAAGAACTCATCCATTTCTTCATTGATACCCTCAATTAAATTATCATCAATGTCATCTTCATCTTCATCATAATCATCATCAACATCATCATCATCATCATCATCATCATCATCATCATCATCGTCGTCATCGTCATCGTCATCGTCATCATTGTAATTATTTGCAGCTATTAACATTTCTTCACCTAAATCGAAATTTTCCTCATCTGTCCTATTGAGTAATTCTTCTGGGTTTAAGCCCAACATTCGTAATTCTTCCTCAGAAACAAGAGCTGAAGTTCTTAGAGATCGAAATGGTGGTGTTCTATTATTTAAAGGGCTTCTTCTAGCCAATTCCTCTATTAACTCTGATTGACTCATCCTAACTTCATCATCAGAATTATCTAAAACAACAATGTTAAATAATTATATATTAAATAAATGGTAATGTATTTAGGCGTTCTTTACGTATTCTTCATGTTTTTAAGTAATTACAAGACCTTAAATTTTAAGGCGTTTTTTACAATTTTTTTAAAAGTTAAAACTTTTGTTAAATAAAAAGTATTTATCCATAAATACACATGTTAAGTGCAAATTATCATGCACAATGTAAAAAAAAAAACAAACCAGTTTCAAGATTAATACTTAAGCTATAAATGAAGTTGATATTTTTTTTAAAAAACAGTTTTCAATGGTCAAGAAAATTACCGGTTTTATTTTTGTTACTAAAATGTAGAAATATATATTTCAAACGTAATGTTGATATAATACTAATAATAAAAAGAAGAAAATGCTAGTTGTATCCTTTTCTAATCCATACGCGTAAAAAAACAAATTTGATTCTAAAAAAAGACGAACATACTTCGCATAATGGGTAGGCCACTACTGTAGGAGAGACATTGAGAAGGTAGAAGAGAATTTAATGTATTTTTGTATGAATGATTCTAAGTGAAGTTTGGTTATTATACATGTTTTAAAAGGCCATAATATTTAAAATTTTCATCAAAACTTAATGTTACAACTCTTATATATATATATATATAAAAAAAAAATATATATATAACATTTAACTTATTGTTGGCCATTGAGTACAATTTATAATGAACTTCCTGTTTAAATTTGAAGCATTTCTATTAGGTCTAACAATTTTATCTACAGAGTACAGACTGAATAAATATTACATAAAAAACCAGTTATTAGAATGTCTATAAATAGCACAAAAATGGCTTAATAATGTTTTGAAAATTTGACTATGTCTCTAGAAAAGGCAAAAAATGTAAGTTTTCTGTCTATATTTCAAGTCTCTTTAAATATTTTTAACTGAATCAGAATAAAAGAACAAAATTTAAATAATAACCTGAAAATCGGGGCAAGATTTCTGGTAGAATTTTGTACATAGTATACAAAAAAAATAAACATTATTATATAACGAATACATTCATTGCTCAGAGTCTAAAATATGATCTGTATTCCAGATGAAACTTTGTGTAGAACCATAATGACTCAAATTGAACTAATAAATTAACTAAAAAATAATTTGTACTGTTATCATTTCACCTTATTTATGAATTTTCATTTACTTTTGTTAAATTGCCATTTGGGTGTTAAAAATATAAAATAGTTCAAACTTAACATATAACTTATGCTGGGTCGCATAATTGTTCTGTAAATTTTAATTAAACGATCCATTCAATTAAGGCTCTGTAAATTTTAAAAACTCGTTATATTATGATTCATTATTAATAATGATAGTGAAGATTAATTTAATTAATTTTCAATTCTTTTAGCATATTGTAACATAATATTAACATTTTTAATCACAGATCAAACAAATGATAAAAAAAAAAAAAAATGACGAAATTGAAAATATCCCTCTAAGCAAATAGATTCCAATATTAATAGTTATATTCATAACTCTGTCTCTGATAACAACTTTGATTTGATATGAACATGACAACAGCAGCTGCTGTACAAAATATACGCATTTTAAATATATATTATTATAAACATATTATGTTTATGCTCTTTGAAAAATTTGTAAAATGATTGTGTAACTAATTAGTAATTTTAATTATTAAATTATTATTATTTAATAATTACGGAATGATTATCATGCAGCCCGGCATTAGTATGAAAATCATCAATTCTAAGAATAAAACTTGATTTGAAATAAAAATATTATTATTAATTATATCTTTAATAAAATTTAATAATTACAATTGATTTTCTTAGTTACTATGTAAAAAACGCCTAAAATATCAATTTACAATGTACATTTATTTCTACCATTACTTACCATTAACATGGTAACACATGTTGACACTCAGCAAATTAGATGTTCAAAAACCAAATTTAATACGTAAAGAACAACACCTTTCATTGGTATAATTTTTGATTTAAGAATAATATTGAAAATAAAAATAATATACTGAATGAACAGTTAATATAATTAACTAAATTCAAAACATATTTAAAATTGTTATAAATAAAATTAAAGAATTTTTAATTCCTTTAAAATGCACTAAAAAACAAAACAATATCATAATTTCTTCTCAAACTTATTTCATTTAATGATATTTACATAAATGATGAGTTTTCTTTCAATTAACTATAGAATATTTTAATTTAGCAAAACTTAATAAATATCATCGTTTTATAATACATTATTTATATTTTTTGAAGTTGATTTAATTGCCTTATATCAATTCACTGATTAAAAATTGAAAATATTGCAACAGTATAAAAGCCTAAAGAAAATTATCTGCACAAAATGTATTTAATATTAGTAATTTTGTATAAATTAGAATTTACAAATGTAAGACATTTAAATAAATGGTTCTTTTCTGAATGAAAAATAAAAAACATTCATTAGGTTATTAAATTTCAGATTTGATTATTAACTGAATTACAAAAAAAAAAAACCTAACAGAAACCAATATTACATAATTTTTTTTTCTCATCTCAAAGACATAACTATCAGAAACACTCCCTAAAGTTGATGATTGGAAAAAAAAACACATTATAATAAAATCAAAATATTGCTCAATAGCCACAGAATCTAAAAATTATAAAATAATATGAGATTCATTTAGAGGTACTATTTTTATGTTGGGATTTTATAAAAGAAAACACATAAATTGTGCAAATCATTATAGTATTTTTGTTCAATACTTTGTTCAGACATTTCATTATGGAAAAACAGCTCGGCAGAGGCTACAAATTGTTTAGCTATATTATTAAAATCAGCATTCTTCAAGGAATGTGTCTTGTGTTATCGACTGCACGCACAATTCACTTTACCATCAAAAAATGTAAAACTCACATTATTGAACAATAAGGGACATAACTAAATTATGTAGAGAAATAAATACACAGTAGCAATAGTGTTCTCAATAGTATAGCTTGGCTTAACTAAAGAAGATCCACCGTTGTTGTCAAAAAAGTTGTTCAATGTTGAGGCCCATTTTTGACTTAATGACTACGTTAATAAGCAAAATCACCATATTTGGGCCAAAGAGCAACCAACCTGAAGAAGGTTTAAGAGCTACCACTACATTTCAAGACAAAACTACAATTTTGAGTGATTTATAGATGATCATCAGTCCATATTTATTAAAAAATGAGGCCAGTCTGAACATATGTGTAAATGGTGTTCATTACTGTGTCATGATAAGTGACTATTAGCTACCTGATATTGTGCTCTCAAAGAGATTTGGTTCCCACAAGACCACAAGCTTATGGCTATGGCACTACTTGTCTCACAGCCTGTGAAACCATGTTTTTATTATGAGAACAAATTAGTAAACAATTAATTTCGCGCTTTGGTCTATTGAATTGGCCGCCTAGATCATGTGATATCATGCCTCTAAACCTTTTCCTTTGGAACAGCAAATTTCTTCATGTCTATATGAATAAGCAAACTACGATAGATAAATTGAAAACAAATTGGAATACCACTCAAAATGCTAAAATGCATTATCAAAAATTGGAACTTCAGAATGAACCATATTAGCCGCAGTTACGGCCAACATTATCAATTATCTTTAAAAAATAAAGAATAGGACTTTTGTATGACAGTAAAAATTGTCAGATTAAATTTAATTACTTGATTTTTTTTTTTAATTTTTGTAAAAAGTATCTCTAAATGAATCAATGAATATATTGAACATGGCTTGTTACATTAATAAGTTAAAAATCAATGTCTTAAAAACGTATTGATTTTTAAATTATAGGTAATAAATAAATATATAAATATTAAACAATCAGTTCAAACCATTACCAATTAGAACTACTGTAGAGGAAACTCCATTCAAATATTTATAATTTTATATTTAATAATGAATTGATATAGATTTTTAATTTAATAGCATATTTTATAAAGATTAAATTTTAATAGTATTGTTAAGTTTTTTTTAAAAAAAAACTAGTACATTATTTTTTACTAATTAAAATTTGTCATAATATATTCTTCATTATCAAAGATACATACCTTGTTGACAGTGTTTATCGCATGGCCCACATTCATCACTATGACATTGTTTTTGGCACACATGATTGTTGCATTTTAATGTTTTAAAGCATTTATTTTTGCACAGAATTGGAGATGACTGTCCACATTGAGCATAAGATTGAGTTTTTCCACACCCACATTTTCTAAAAACATATAATTTGTATTAAAATTAAAATATAAAATATAATAAAATAACAACCTCAGAACTTGTACAACACATCTAGGACAGGGGCCAGGATGACATAACAATGTACACTTATGATGACAATCATCGTATTCTTCATAAGCATTTTTTTTTTGCAGTCCACATACTTGACCACAGGAATGTGGAGTATCCACATTGTTAGCAAAAGGATTTGGTAAAGAACCACAAAAACATAAATAATTTGGTTTTCCAAATACTTCATTTTGACATGCTGGACACCTCCAGGAAGCATCTAAAACAAAAAAGAATAAAGTAATTTAACTATACTTTAATAAGACTATAAAATTAAAAATATATTTATATCATTTGAATATATTGGTTAAATAAAGATAATATAAAAAACTAAAATTTGTATAAATAATTAGCTAATAGGTAAATTATAATTATATTAGTGCTGAGCCAAAATGACTCATTTAATATATTTTGTTATTGATATTTAAAAAAAAATATATAGATATTAAAAAAGGAAGTAAATATTAAAATTAATTAGTAAACAGAAAATCATTATTAAGACGCTTATTTAAGACACTAAATACATGGATTTTTTCCAGTCCCTAGTTCTTGTTAGTAATGTGACTTAAATCCGGATTTCAAATTTTGAAGTATAAAAATCCAGATTTTAGAATTCATGTTCTGAAAATTCTAATTTTAGAATTCAAAAATTGAGTTTTTTTTTTTTGAAATCTATTATACATATTTTAATATTTGATCCATCCTTAAGATCATAATCTAAAATATGTATTAAATGATTTTATAGAAAGAAAAAATGGCAATATATTTGCCACGGAAACTTTTCACCCATATTTTATCTTTTATTTGATAATTTTACTTAGTGTGATTATAACACATTACAATAAAATTATCAGATAATTCATATTATTTATTTATTTATTTAATTATTTAATACTCGAAAGGGGGAAGATTACTATAATTAAAGTTTAAATATTAATAACATAATATAACCATACACATTTTCATGAAGATAACATAAGCATTTTTAATTTTTTAAATTTATCCATTATTGAAATTGAAATTCTCCAAGTTATTATAATAAGGGTCTCTTATGTCCCGTATATTATACGGAATTGCCTTGTAAAATTGACACCGACAAGTGTCCTGATGTCCTGACCAAATATTCTAAATAACAATTTCTTTCCATATTTCTAATTCCCCATTCCATACGTCTTTTAATTCACCTTATTTCTTAAATTATATAATTCAAATTTGTTTTATCAATAATATCTATAGTTATGTCAAATAGTTGACAAATAATTGCAAAATATATTTTGATGAAATAAATTAAGATTGATTGTTATAATTACTAAGGAGATTAGAGCTTTACTTTTTTCAACTTGCAGTTAGCATGCCTAGGCCCCAACAGTAGACGCATGATATCATGAGATTGGGTAGTATGTATCACTGTAGAAGTGTAAACAAATTAAATTTATGAACAATGAACATTAAAATATTAATATGTCAGTTTTGATTTTAACATAATTTTTCGCACAAAAATTACCATAAAGGAAAACTTTCGATTTTGATCAGATAACTAATTTTGTGGGCTATGTTCTAACCATCCCACCTCTCCTCCCACCACATGGTTTGTTGGGATATAGGTAATTTTTAAGTAATTTAAAATGTTCTGTATTTATAATGAATAAATCCGGTATTCTTACATTACACGACTTGGACAAGCAAAATATTGAGTTGTTAATGTAATTCTTATTAGTTGAAGGAATATGAAACCAAATTTGAGGAAAAAAGGTAGGCCAGTTTATGTTACCATTTAGTAGTTTGTAATACAAAAGCTACATCAAAATGCTTGTTGTTTAGCTAAATTAACTAATCTAATATCAGGTAATCCAATTAAGTGGGTACACTCATGATCTTGAAAAGTAGTAACTGTTTTCAGAATTTGTTTTCTAAAATATTTAAGAAATAAGCAGCTCTACAATTTTATATTTATGTTATTTTTTGTCACCCTTATTTTTTGAGGTAAAACTACTACCTAATTTTGATTTGCAAATGGCAACCTATATTAAAAATACCATTAATAGATGGAGCATTAGTTAAATAAATGTAAGTGTTAAAATTTTGATTTTTGTCAGGCTGTTGATGAGATATTCCACTTTTAATTTTAGGTTGGAGAGTAGTGGTGCATTGTTAAGATGCTGCGCGCTGTACTGTCACACCAATGATGAAAATGTTGGAATTTGAAATTTGGAATGTTGCTATAATTATTAATTATTGATTGATAATGTAGTAGTTTTTAACATCATGAAATTGTTTATATTAGTCATTTGTGTGAGCATTGAATGTGGAGAAGGTGATATACATCACGGAAATTTGTATGGTTTCATATAGTTTATACAAGTACAGCTACTAAAGAGGAAAGGTTTATCAATTGATAATAAACAAACAGTATTTGATAGTATGATGTACGTATAAATTGGTATATTGAATATAAACTATTAACACTCCATGTAATAGAAAATATTTTAAAAAAGTGGTTTCAATAGACTAGCACATTAAATTTGGTTGTAAATGAAAGACTGTTTTAACAGAAAAAGCTAATTGATAGCATAATAAATTTGAACATTATGACTCTGATGGTAGTCTTAATCGATTTAGAAAAAGGCACATATTTGTCTACCTTACAATTTGTGATAAAGTTGAAGGTGTAGAAAATAACAGTATTGCATTGTGGAAAGATACAATTTTACCATATCTATTGAAAAACTAGTCATCTGAGGGCACGTACAAAGTCAATAAGTTTGGCTTATTTCTAAAAATTAATGCAAGACAAGTAGCTAATGTTGAAAGACGAAAAATTTCATGTCAATTATAATAAATAAGAACCTTAAACTGGTTTAGTTTTCTCAAATTGAACTGGAATGGACAATTTGAAACTGTTGATAATAGATAAATCGAAATCCCTTCAATGTTTTAAAATTATGAGCACTTTCCTATGTAAAAACCTTTAAGGGAATACCAGACAGGATACCCAAGAATAAAGAAGTTTCAAGATTGTATTAAGTGAGATACAGTTTATTATGCTTATTTTATAGTACCACGTATTTTATTTCAACAGAATTATTGTGGAATACCGTACCATGGATGAACAAATGAAAATTAATTTCTAAAATATGATTGATTAAATACCACCTGCCTGCCAACGATTCTCAATACTCCCAAACATAAAACCCTTAAAAATAGAAAAAAACTACCAGTAGACACAGATATTCACTGATCCTATTATAGAGGGAAGCAATATGTACTAGCAGATTTATTCTCTCAGAGAATGGTACAGTTACACATTTAATAATATTTAAAGTATATTTCATAATTTTTATTTTAGACATCACTGATTAATCAGTTTTATTACTTTACTTTAAGTTGTAATTTAAATTATTTAAGTGAAAAATAAACTACTTACGGCGGTGAGATTTGATGAACCACACCATCACACATTTTAAATGCATAATTTGAAAACAATTACGACAGTTCCAAATCGGTTCAACATTTTTAGTTAGCTCATAACATATTACACAGTCGACTTTAGAGGTATTTAAAAGGTTAATAAGTAAATCTCGTTGCCCTTTATTTGCGTTGGCATTTGGTAAAGAACAAATGCTTTTAGTAGCTTCAGAGTTATTATCATTCCTAAAACAAATAACATAATATATTAATGATGAAAAAAATTTTTA
Source organism: Cinara cedri (assembly GCA_902439185.1). NCBI lineage: Eukaryota > Metazoa > Arthropoda > Insecta > Hemiptera > Aphididae > Cinara > Cinara cedri. Next base: position 1,528,097 of record CABPRJ010002368.1, read on the forward strand.
GTTAAAATTGTATGTAAATTATAACTGACCCACTACTATTAGGCTCACTGGAACATCCATCCAATGCCATTGGTTGAATTGCTGAATTGTCCCTTTGATTTGCAATATTATCATTATTGACTACAAAAATTTATAAAATTAAATTAATTGAAATGTTTAAATCAAACAATAGATAATACATTAGTAACTATGAGAACATTTAAATAATAGGTAACACGTTTCTAATTTATACTGTTTTATAGATACATTTTAGAGGAACTATGAAAATAATCAAAAGTTCTCATTTGAAATATTTATTTTTAGTTGAAATTTTAAGTCAATAGATAGGATTAGATTTATGTGATTTCAGCACCATATTGTACCAAGAGATTTTGGTAGTAAAATGTTATTAGTTAAACCTCAACAAATATTCTAATTAATTCAAAAATTGAATAAAGAATTTTAAGACTATATTATATCTAGATATATTTTAATTTTAATTATGAATGAAACTGGTAAAACAATTTTATAGACATTTATAGATTACTTAAAATAATAATTGAAAACAAATAGAACCTACCTTACTTTACAGTAGCTTTATTTTATTTATTTAATACAGGGTGATTTACTAAGCGTGCACACCACATTTTATTGGTTAAATATTGCATATATTTATATTATACATTTTTAAGTATAGTTAATTAAAGCCAATATTTTTGAATACTTAGATTTTTCACAACATTTAAGGAATTTCCTGTGGTGATATACCCACTTTGGTTTTTCAAATGAGAACCTATATACAAAAATCCATAAATAGACAGAGTATTAATTAAGATAAATTTTAGTATCAAAATTGTTCATATCCATCTACCCATTAATGAGATATTCCACTTTTAAATTTAGGTAGGGGGAGTAATGGAGCACTAATAAAATGCCATGTGCCGTGCTGACACACAAATAATAATCCACTACTCTCCTAACAGCTAAACTTAAAATTGGAATATCTCGTTAACAGGTAAACAAAAATAAATAATGTTGACACCAAAAAAAAATCTTAAATAATACTTTGTCTGTTTATGAATTTTTTAATATAGTTTCTCATTTAAAAACTTTAGTTGGTATTACCACAGGATATTCTTTAAATGATGTGAAAAATATAAGTATTCGAAAATATCGGCTTTAACTACAGTTAAAAATTCCAAAAATCATAATTTGAATATGTGAAAAATTGAACCAAAAGAATGGAGCACGCTTAAATCACCATGAATATTAAGATTTCCTAAATATTACAAAATTGAAAGGAAAAACAATGACAGAAATGCATTAAAATGGTAATTGTAATCATTTAGAATTTGTCAAAGGTACCAGTTAATAAGCCAAGATACAGAACACGTTTTATTATTGAAAATATTGTTTTGAAATTTTAATGTCAAAAATCTATTTTTTAAATAGGTATTAAAATAATCTACTTTAGGATTAGTATAGAAAATTTTACCTACATTTTTATCTAAATAAATACAAAAAACAAATGGACATACTTTGCACGATGGATGGGCCACTGTTGTAGGTGAGAAATTAAAGAGGTAGAGGGGACATTTAATGTATATTTCAATGTAAAGATTAATCATTGCCCAAAAACAAACGATTATGAGCGGAATTTGGTTATACATGTTTTAAAAGGTCGTAATACTTATGATTTAAAAATAATACATTTCATAAATTTTGCCGTTTTTCCCATTATAAAAAATTTTGGGAGAATCAAAAATTGACTTTCCTATAGTGTCATCCCGTCAAATTTTCTTTCAAAAAATGTGTTAGATACACTTGAAAAGCGGAGTAAAATTATTGTTAAAAAAGTTGTTCAGAGAAAAAAATAATAATAAATAAACACCACTGTAAAACAAATACAATCCTCGCTCTGCTCAGAATCTAAAATAGGTTATTTTAGTTAACCATATGAGAAAGAAGAATTCTTAAAAACATTGTTTTGAAAATATGATTTACATATCTTCAGCTATTTGTTCTATCACATGTATAATAGTTATAAACTAAGTAATATTGTAATGTTATTATTAAGTGTACCTATATTATGTTGACTTAGTGGAATGAACTCTGGAGCATTTGCTGATAAATTGGAATCAGTAGGCAATCTCAATGCAGTAGCAATAGCATTTCGATGGTTATTCCTTTTTCGACTACTTGTTCGAGGCATAATTTATTCAATGACTAAAAATGTCCAATCTAAAAAATAGATAAATCATTATAAAAAAACTATTACATATTGAATAGATAGTAAAAAAATATAAAACCAAGGAGTGCAGATACCGAGTACCAAATGCATTCAATTTTTTTTTAAACTGATAATTCACTATTATAAAACAACTTAATACCTACCCCAAATAACCTACCATTGTTTTTCAACTATTCCAATAAGTATTAACAGTTTTTTTTTTATTATTTTGAATCAAAATTTGAGTAATTTTTTTTTATAAAGTACTTGTTTCGTTTTTTTAAGATTCTGTACAGATACCAGTAATATTTGATTCATATTTTTGTCTCTAATTACACTAATACTGTTTTATTTGTTATTGGCCTTGTTATTGAAATTGGAGTTTTAACTCCTACCACTGTTTTGTTTCAATACTATCATTTGATTAGCAAACAGTACACAATTCAGTAGCATTATCCATTAAATTATATTATAATATTTTTATACAAAATGATAAGATAAAATTGATAGCCTGATCAAATCAAAACATATTTAAGATGTTTGGTATAATAAACTCTCAATTCAAAAAGTTAATTTTTTCAAGTACTACTAAATTGAATTACCTGATATCTAAATTTAAACTCTAAGCTATGTATCGTGATTTCCTAAAACTTTAAGTTTCAGCTATTGTAGACAATTTATTTAAGATGGATTCATCCAATGTATCTTCTACCAACTCCTTGGGATCAGAAATGTGAGACAGACTGTATGATCAAAAAAATGTATTATTATTAATATTCTATTTTACTAAATTCACTTTAATTTCCAATGAATCAATTGAAAATTTATCCTAAGATAATGATGTGCTTAAGTTTCTGGGCATACAAGTTAAACCAACTTATATTACTTGTTTGAGTTTTCGATCACTTACCTATAAAAGACATTTCTTAACATATTTTTATTAAGATATGTTAACAAATCAATAAAATAAAATTTTTAAAAATAAAATCTGTTAAATATAAAAATGTCATCTCAAAATTATTTAAAGTAACATCAGGGGTTCTAAAAGGGGACCACTTATCTCCAATACTATTCCTCCAGTTCATAAATGACATTAAGTTGATAATAAAACATTCAAAAATTATACACTTGAGACGCTTAAATAATTTTAAAAAAGAATAGACATACTTTGCATATGGTTGCAGCCACTGTTGTTGGTGGGAGGGAAATTGAGAAGGTAGGCTACAGACGAGAATTTAATATATAACTGTAAGCAACAATAAACCATTGCTAACAAAAAAAGATTCTGAGCAGAGTTCAGTTGATAATATTGCTTTTTCAACAATACAATATATGGTATTATGTCATATTATGGTAAAATGATTAAAATAATGTGTGTATTCATAACAACGATTGTTCAAAAAAGATTAAAATAATAAAAACTTAATAACAACAAAAAATAAATAAAATAGTTACCAATGACAACCTTACCTTATTTTTAATCTTTCAATCTTTTTAAACTTAAAGACTAAAGTTTTCCTCATTATCTCAAATATTAATAAGAAATTTAGAAAAATGATCTCTTTAAAGTAACAGAGAGTACATTTCCTTCCAAAAAAGGTGCTATACTTGATAATCGGTACACTTTCTTCCAGAAAGTGTTCACATAAAAAAAATATAATAATGAACATCATTGTAAAAACCAATACATTCCTCGTTCCACACAGAACCAAAATTAATAATGTAAATGATGTATATGTCTTAAAATCAGATATTAATAATTTCTTTGATTGGTGTGAAAAAAATGGGATGGAATTAAATGCCAATAAATGCAATTCTATTTCATTTTCATTAAAAAAAAACCGGTTGTAAAAACTAACATCAAATAAACAATTTTATTTAAACTCAAGGTTCAATTTAGGTAAAAATTTAGACATGACTCGATAGTAAATTAACATTTAATCATAACATAAATTATGCAAAAAATAAGCCACTAGCTAATTTAGGATTTATTAAACATTGCTGGAAAATTTTTAATGATTAATCAGCTCTATGTAGGTGCCTATATTTTTCTTTAGTTTGTTATAACTTAGAAAATGCGTTTGTCGTTTGGGAAACCAAAAAGTAGGTATATTTAATGATTTAGAAGTGATACAAAATAATTTCCTAAGATTAATTTCTTATAGCTGCCATATTAGCAGAATAAGACATTCATGATAAAATTTTTCGCTGAGTCTATACGCCCAACCATGGTCGATATCATAATATATATCTTATATATAAACAAATAATCTAACAGTGTAATAGAATATACAGAGCCATGTTAAGCCATTTGATACCTTAGGACAAAACATTGCAACCTCCCCCTGTTTAAGCATTAAACATTATATAATAGTCTATTACAGGGGTCAGCAACCTGCGGCTCGCGAGCCACATGTGGCTCTTCGGTCTAAAGTTGAGGCTCTCCAGCTACACACATAAAAATTAATATTTTAGTTCAAAAACAATATTTTATAATATAAAAAAAAAATATTATTTTTGTTACTTTTGGAAATATGAAATAATACATAACAAAAATAATTTGATAGTGCCCGCATGGAGTACAGTCTATCGTTGTAAAATGTTTATTATAGAGTCTAATATAATCGCGATGCCATCTACAACTAATTAGTCATACGCCGTCACGCCAAGACATGCAAAGCCAATGCTCCCATTGACGTATTTCCCTATTATTAAAAACTGTTTTTTTTTTTATTATAAATTTATTATATTATTATAATTAATTTTATTATTATTATATCTATTCAAATTTAAAAATAACATTATATTTAAAAACTTAAGAAAATTTTTAGTGGCTCTTTAAAATCTGGAAAATTGTGTATATTGTAACTTTTGGTTCTTCCGTCAAAAAAGGTTGCCGACCCCTGGTCTATTATATAGATATGCAATTTACTATATTATATCTACTAATTAATATTTGTACACTTTAACATGTTACCGAAATAGGATATGCAAATGTACCGATTGCCCCTCCTTAACAATATGTTTTATAATAATTATCAAATTTGATCAGTACCCAACAAATATATGTATTTTATCGTTTTGGTACAAAAATATAAACACTCCTTAATAGAAAGGTACTTAATTTTAACCTTAGCTGAATGTTTTTGTGCACAATTACATTATTTAAAAAGAATGCATTCGTTGACAAGTCAGTTGGCCGATGGAATGTTTTAGGACCATATTGTCGATTAATTAACTATAACAAGTGACATATTTATGATGGGGAGAGGGACTAGGGGTAGTGATATAATATAGTTGGACGATTAGGCAATTAGAATTTAAATACATATTTAATATTAAAACTCCTGAAAATGCACAAGTACGTAACTGTCATAAACCATGGATTCTCTCCAGAAAGTCATTTTTAGATGTAGGTAATCATCATTAAACGGTGAAAAAATTGTGTAAAACTCTTAAGATTCCAAATATTACTGAAATTGTATGATTATTAATTTCTGTCTATGTCCCCACTCTTCCCCAAAAAATATTCTAGATCCATCGTTTTTAACGACTACTACATTATCGCAAGCCGCTATAATCACGATAATCGAGTTGCAAAAATGCAATCGAAAAACACACGGTTAAAAACGACGAATAAAATATTAATTTAAATCGCAATAATACCCTAACTATAATACCTAAGGTATGGACATCACTTACCGAGAAACTCGTGCGCTCGAATAATGGCGCACAAAGCCTAGAGGTTTTGTGTCCAACCAACGGCGGAACAGTATCAAGATCAACAGACTAAAAGCGCACTTATGAACGTTACCGGACAGCTAAAATTCCGTGATCATTGATAAATAAAATGGATTCTCTGCAAAAATCCAACGCCGGATCGAAGTATACACGCATGAACACGTCGACGAACGTCCATCTACGCAAAGAAAGTCATAAAGCGTTTGCAAGTCCAAATACCGACATCGGCCATCTAAGTGAGGAGTGACGAGCGCGGAACGACGACAGAGGACAGACAAGAAACCGGCAAATGGCAGTGTTCCGAATTTATTATTTACTATACTCTTCACCATTCGTGTGTCGACTGTCGATGTACCTACGTATACGATTAGAATAGATCGTTTAGGTGGTTGCACTGTTTCGTTACACACTGCGAAATTCAGAGCAGCTGCTCTTCCCGTAACCCAATGATGACGGTAAACGACAGCAATGCAACATCAGCTGATTGAATTATTAAGGTTACCTACCAGCCTGCTGTGATCGAGATTCGGGAGTATGATCCTAAAATGTTTTCGTTAACTTTTTTTTTTTTATGTTTGAACCGTCAACAGTAAGGGATCCGTTTTACAATAGTTCCTCACTGTTAATTGAAAAATTGCAGCTAATATACATATTTAAAATCTTGTTTACCCGGGGGGGGGAAGGTTCATATATACTATGTACAGATAACTAACAAACTAGGTATAAAATGAAGTAAAAGTAATCCTAGGTCTACTAAGCTAACTTAACACTACTACACTTGCCTACGCTCCGTGTCTTTCCGGCCCAGTTCAAGAACCCGACAGCCTGTAGGCTCGTCCTGCTCTTCCTCGTCGTGAATCCGCCGGTCTGGAGTCTCGTTCTGAAACTTCTTCGAAGCACGAGAGCATGGACACCTAACCTTTGGTGTTGAGTTGGCCCTGGCCTCGGCCTCCCTGGTTCGTTAACCAGCAACCAGCTTGATATTACATATATTACCTTAGCAACGTAAGTCAAAAACGTCAGTATATTAGAGATGTACAAAACAGGTCATTTGATCAATTTGGTATCGATTCATTTAGTTCGGGTCCTTCAAAAGACCCGTTCATGGTTTATTTATGTTGTTTATTGCTATCGAAAAACGATTCTGAACGAAGTTCAGTTAACTATACATGTTTGAAATGACGAAATATTTAACATTTTCATAAAAATTTGATCTTAAAACGAGTATTAAACAAACAAATTACTAAATTTTGCTCAACTTCTATTTGTACCACTAAATACAATTTATTATAAATTCAGTATTAAATTTTGAATTTCGTTTTTAAATTGGAGAAATATTTGTCGTAGAAAACATAAAATGTAAATATTTAAAATAATGAAATCATAACGCCGTAAATTTGTTAGCATTAATTTACGTAATTTTCCCAATTATTACGAAAACCGCTTAGAAAATCAGAAAACCTACTCATTAACTAGATTAAAAAAGAAACAGAAAAGGTTTCCTGTAGTTTTTTTATTAAGATATCAAGATATATTGATGGTTCATACCTCCCCTCCCCCCTGAAAATTAATAGTTGTGTAATTTATTTATATAAATTTAATATTTTTTTATAAAACTTGATATATTAGTAATATTGATTATTATACATTTTTAATAAACCCCTCCCCAATTTTTTTTTTTTGGGTACGTGCCTGGATCCTTGGATACCTACATTATTTTTATACGTAACGATAAACTATTGCTAAAGAAATACGATTCTGAGCTAAATTAGATTGTATATGTTTTGAAATGCCGTAATTTTTACCCGTTATTTCCGTACACATTCCTGCTTTTGTTTTCTAACCAATTAGTAACTACACAGAAAATAAAAAGATCAACTAAATAAAATTTTTTTTTTAGAAAAGATATTACTATTAAAATTTGGAACTTGATTTTTGGAAGAAAACAAAAATAGAAAAAAATTTAAAATAAAGGAATCCGTAAATTTGTTCGTTTTTACACAATTATTATGAAAACCATTTTCAAAATCAAAAAAATAAATGGTAAATATAGGTACACTAACGATATCCAAAATCTAACAAAAAAGATCTAGTATCATTTTTAATTGGAGTAGGTACCTAAGATTTCTGATTGTAATGTTACTAACACACTGACAAAAAAAAAAAAACGGACATAATATTATATTATATTATAGCCATATAGGTACCTACTTCGCACGATGGGTGGACTACTTTTGTAGATGAGAAGTTGGGAAGGTAGAGGGAAAATTTAATGTTTATCTCTATGTAAAGATTAATCATTGCCAACGAAATTCGATTCTGAGCGGAGTTCTGTTATACATGTTTTTAGAGTCTGTGATATTTAAGATTTGAAAAAATAAACATATCATACATTTTCCCATTTTTATAAAAATCAAAAAATAACCTCCCTAAAAATTGTTCACAAAAAAAAAAATAATAAATAAACACCAATGTAAATCATAATTAAAAACAAGGTAACTAACTATGACTAACTATAACCAATACATTATTCGCTATGCACAGAATCTAAAAAAAGGAACAATATATTATTAAATAACACCTATTTAAAATAATAAATACTTATGTAAAAATTAAAATGTTAATCTCACTAATATAAATAATAAGTACAACTGTACAAGTACTTCTTCCCGTAACCTAATGAGTAATAACTAAAGAAATAATGAATCATGACTTATGAGCATTGTGCACGACTCATTTGATGACATGATAATTGATAGCAATGATGGTTATGACCACTTTCTATTATCTATTATCAATTGTCATGATTAATTCACCTCTAGGTCATAACAAAATAGATTTTATTTCACAGGTTTTTTTTTTTTATGACTGCGAACATGACAACAGTCAATAATCATAGACAGACAACAGATTGACGATTGACCGTCATTTCTTTCATGGTAAAATAGATTTTATTATTGTTTCTTCCATGCCCGGCCTCCAGACCATACTGTTTTTACGCACGCACACAAAAATTCATAACTTCATTGTATTATTGGTATGTCATATTGTCGTGTACTGCTGTGCGTTTGTGCCTGTGTGCAACACTATTATCGTGATATGTGCGTGTGTTCGTGCATGTATATCAGAGCTTGATTTCGATTTTTTTTTTTTTCTGACGTTTTCCGTCCGTGCTGTCTAGTCCACAGACGGAAAATATTAAAATAAATCCATTTGTACGTACAGTCTTAGACAAGTACGTACGTAAGTAATATATAATACAATTATTTTGCGCGTCAATCGATTTTCGTCCGCCTGTCGCCAACCACAGTGTCTTAGTCGCCGTAAACAATTATTACATTAGATAGCCGTACGAAAATTAAATCATGTCGATGAATACGTGTTAAGAGTATAACATACTTAGTTGTACCGTCCGTGGTTTTCAATCCGTTCTAACCGTTCACCTTCATAACACCAGCAACTACAACCCGGGAGATACTGAAATATGGGTCGCAAAAAGAAGAAGCAGTCTAAGCCATGGTGCTGGTATCCTTTTTTGTGTTTTAATCTAAAATCAACCTCTAGGAGTTTTCTATCGACTTTTCCCCGATATTTTTTCAAAAATTAAAAAACCTTCGTAAATAGTTATATGTTATTGATAATGATTTTCATCAAAATATTGATTAAATCCCTTTAGTCACATGCTAGCACATTTGTATGCATAAACTACTTTGAGTTATATGGTTTCCTGTGTGTTCAATTTATAATTATATAATTGTGTTAAATATGGTATAGTACATTTATAAAAATCACACACTGAATAAATATGGCAGTTATTTGTGATTAATGTCAAAATATTTTTTGTGGTGTTATTGCTAATAATAACTTATCACCTTGGAAATGATTCTACAAAAGTTATACATTTTTCTTACTTTTTCTCTAATTAAATTAGATTAGAAACATTGAGTCATTAATGTAAGAATATACACAACCAAAAAAGTACTTAAATAATATTTTAATTCTGTTCAATTTGTTTTTATAATCAAATTTTTATACTTTTGTGAAAGGTAAAATTGAGGTATATACAATATTATCACACAATTCTCATTCTCATTAATTATTTTGGTATGGTTTTATTTATTTGATTTTAAAACATGGTAGGTATTTAACTCAAAGGTAACATGGTTTTATAAAACATAAATTGTAACGTGTGATATGCCATATTGTTTAATGGCTGGTCCCCATTTCAAACTACACAGTTGATTGTGAACCTCATTTAAATTTCAAAAGAGTAAACCATTACAAAATGATGTACTCTAGATTGCAGATTTCCTATAGTCGTTTACCCCCTGAATTTGAACAGTGATATTTGTAATCGCTCAGAAGTTTTGATTTATTCTATACAACAATACAGTCTAAAAAGAGATAAGATGCATACAAAATCTACTCAATTGACAGATAACTTCAATATTAATATCATAATGTTATTTTCAATAAAAAAATTAATTGATATGATATATAACACATCACTGATCAATGTTTAATTTAAATTTGGAAATGTGTATAATACAATATTGTATTTAGACTAATAAATTTTGTTTTTTTTTTTTTCTAAATTAAAGTAATGTTAAAGAACTAAAAAATTAAATAACTATTACCCAAAATAGATTTATCCTTAACTGAATATTAAGGTATTGTAATCGTGAATTTGATGACGAAAAAATTTTAATCCAACATCAAAAAGCAAAACATTTTAAATGCCATATATGTCATAAGAAACTATACACAGGTCCAGGTTTATCAATTCATTGTATGCAGGTTAGTAATACAATTGTACTAATTATTTTAATATTTGTTAATTTATTATATATTACTACAAAATGTATTCGTATTTTTTTTCTTATATAAATTTAAATAGTAAAATAATAATACTTATTAATTGATGGAAAACAATTTTTAATAGTGGTTTTTTCTGATAATTTTAATTCTAACGATTTTGTTTTTAAATCCCATGTTTACTAAAGACAACAATTTTGTTTTTTCTAGAATACTCTTCAGGATTAAAATGTATTTCAATTTACATTAATAAAACTATGTAAAACTACTTAGTTTTATTTGCTTTATTTTATGTAAAATTATTTAGGTATTTTTTTTTTTTATTTCGTTAATATTCAATAGAAAATAAATCATAAACTAAGATATTTTTTGAGTTTTAAATTAAGTTAAATTTTCTAGTTTACTTATAGGTATCCAGGTGCACCCAACAAAATTGTATATCATATATATGATATCTTATTCAAAACTAAGCTTTATAGTTGAAGCCATTCTATTTGACACCACACTCTTCAATAAAACAAATTTGAAGTTTACATGTTATTTCAAAAAAAATATCCATGGGAAATAATACATTAAAAGTAGAGGGAACATTAAAATTGTGTTTACAATGAACCATTTTCCAATTTAGACTGTAGCATACCTACTGTTTTAATATTATCTATTAACCTATTAGTTGCTATTAGTAATTAATATTTGATTATAATTACTAATTAATTAATTATTGAATTGTGTTTATAGGTTCATAAAGAAACAATAGACAAAGTGCCTAATGCTCTTTCGCATCGCTCTAATATTGAAATTGAAATTTATGGTATGGAAGGAATTCCGGAAGAAGATATGAAAGAACACGAACGACAAAAATCTGGCGGTAAAGGTAATCCTATCACCTAACGATACAATTTTCAATTTTGTGTTTGGATCTCAATTGTGAACTTAATTTGAGATTTTCTATACCATTTTTTTTTTATGCTTTTATCAGAAGTTTTCCATAAATTGAAAAAAATTATAAATAATACATATCGGTATTTAAATTTGTCTTTAGTGTAATAATCGATAAATTGAAAATGTTTGGAATTTTTCTCAAATAGACTAATGATTTCTGATATTTTAAACAAATTCTTATCATACCTCTTGTTTTATAAAATATAATTATTATAATAATATTAACATTAATTATAATGTATTTAATATAATAAATTTAGGTACTCGATCTGATAGTGATGATGAAGCTGGCCCACCCACAAAAAAAAAACCCGATTATTCAAATCCAGCTGGCCCTTCAATGATGCCATCTTTCAATCCTATGATGAATCACATGCAAGCTATGGGCCCTCCTTATATGGGACCGGGGTAAATAAATACTTATAGTTCATTATTTGTGTTTTACTCTGTATAATAAATATGATCATAATTATATTATTTCAATTAGAATGTCGATGATGGGCCCCTCAGTTTCTTCTGGTCCCATGCCACCAGGTCAACCAACTGGAATGACAAATAAACCATTATTTCCTAGTGCAGCTGCAATTGTAAGTTCAGTGTTCCTATAACTAGGATTTATTTTAATTATAATTTATATCTGTTTTTAGGCTAATAATTCTGATGCTCGTTCCAGCAATGCTATGTTATCTGGAGGTTCTGTAGGTGGTTTGAATAAAACGTCATTTCCTGCCTATTCTGGGTAAAATATTTTGAATTAACTATATATTATTTTACTGAGTAATTTATTAACAAATATGTTCATTATTTTTGGTGAAATAAAATACACATCTTAAACAGTGAATGTTAATGGATAACTTGGTTTATATATCTTGAATTATTATAATGGTTATTATTGGTTTACTTTTTAAAACTTAGAAATGACAATGAATCAAAATCTAAATCACTTATTAGTGCTACTGGAACATCTAGTAAAATAATTCATCCTTCAGAAGACATTTCTTTGGTAAGTTTTTGTAAATTTATGTTATACTGAAACTTATCAACATTTAATTACAGGAAGAACATAAAGCTCGATTTTCCAAATATGCAATTCATATGGATTTACAAAATCCTATACCAATTAACATTGCTGAGCAACATCAACTAGGTGCACCACTCATGTCACCACATGGACAAGTTTCTCCTCAAACTCAACAATTGCAACAACAACAGCATCATCATCATCTTCATCAACAACAACAACAGCAGCAGCAGCAGCAGCAGCAACAGCAACAGCAACAACAACAGCAACAGCAACAACAACAACAACAGCAGCAGCAGCAGCAGCAACAGCATCAACACCATCAACATCAACAGCATCAACAAGCTATTCAAAATGAGGTAAGGTAGAAAATATTTAGACATTTGGCCCAACTTTAAATTCTTAATAGAAGTTACCAACCATTTTTTACTAATCAAGATCCATTATTTATCTTGTTGATGAATGAAACTGCTTAAAATCATGAGATAGATTTAATTGAGTGGACTGACTTATTGTGTAAGTACAAAAAATGTGAATTTAGAGGTTAATGTTTATGGGTGAATTTAGGTTTTGTTTATTTAGTTTATCATTTTTGTTTTACTGTATTGCTCATTTACTTCAGTCACGTGGTTAGATTGTTACAAAAGTACACATATTCTAAGTTACACAAGTTTTATCAGGTTGGGTGATTCAAAAGTGAGTATATTTTATGTATTTTTGGTTAATATTTTGATCTTCTCATGAAAATTATATTTTATTTTTGAACTATTTAATTATATATCATTATTATTATTATTATCGTCATTATTTAGTAATTTATATATTTTGGATAAATTGTTTGAATAGTTATTTCAATAATAGTAATTTTTGAATTTATTTTAGATGGAACGACAAGTAGCTGCTATGGCAGCAGTTATGCAACAACAGCAACAGCAGCAGCAACAACAACAACAGCGATTTGCTACACCAGTGATATCAATGCCTAACATGATGCCTCAGCCTCCTACTGTTTTTATGGCTCAGCAAATGCCAACTATTTTACGTCCTTTGGGTGGTTTACCACCACATGCTATGAGTATGCTGAGGCCTCAAATGCCTATTCATCCAGGTAATCTATTAAATGAAATATAATTTTCATGCATTGAATAAAAAACAATATATTTATGTTAGGTTTAATGGTTAATCCACCAATGGTCAATCCTTATGCTCCTGGTGGACCAATGGGCTTCCCAGGGGCTCAGATGTTAGCCCCCATGATGCATCCTCGCTTCAGATGATCAGGTTTGTTGGGGGGCGTATTACTCGTGTACAACAACACTCCCCCGTCACTTTTGTAAGTTGTTAATTTTTTTTTTTTTAATTTACAAAATGTTAATTTTATTTTTTTAAAAACAAAATTAAAATTAATTTCCTAATTCAGTTTAGGAATGTGTGAGGTTAAAGTTAGTGAATTTTTTTTTTGATTTTTCATAAAGTAAATTTTTGAAGATCATTTTATAAATTAAAATTGTTTACAGAAATTAGATTTATTATATTAATCATATTAATCACCCCCATTCATTTAATTGTTAACACTATAACAAATATCTATTCACATAGTTTTGTTTGCAGAAAAAGGAAAATATTGAATAATAACTGAAACGCAGTTTCAGTGAAAAATCAGTAAGTCCTTTTTTATTTTAAATGTCCTTTACCCCTCGTTTTTCTTTGGATTTTTTTCTTAATTTATTTGTATATTCCCAAAAATAGTTTGTTACTAAATGTCGTCACACGTACATTTTTTTTGTAGAACGTGTGTGGTAGTATTTATTAGTGTGACTTGAATTTCGTACAAACTTTACGCTCGGCATAAAATGCACAGCAATTTTTGTTTATATACAAAAAAAAAATATGTTGTTGAATGTGTTTTAATTATTTATATAGTGTTATGTTGTGAGAATGAGTAAGTACTAATCACTCACGTTTAAAAAAATAGTCGAATTTCATTGTTCATCTCTAAAAAGCGTGTTTTTAGGTATAGATATATAACGTGCCAACTGAATTCTCAGATGATGTGGCCCAGAATTCTAAAATATTTGGTATGTCATTTTGCATTTTTTAAATAAATTTAAGGTATAATGTATAGGGTTTTGATTACTAACATATTAGAGTTAAAATTATGATTGTAAAAATTAAAACTAGAAAACACACTTTTATTATTCTAAATCATCTAACAAAATTATTATCATTATATTATTATATATTAAGTACGTGTGTATGATGTATTTCAAGGTAAGACATATTTGTTTTATAGTACTAAATATTTGAAAATGCACAATTATCAGATTTTCTTTTCAAAGAAATTTGATTAATACTATGCATTTTCTTTTTTTTTTTTCAAATAAATGTAAGCACATATCTGAAAATTGGTTCAATTATTTCTATAAAGTGAATCCTCTAAAAATGGTGAGTACCTCATTTAATATTCATGAAAGTATATTAATCCGCCATTTTTTTTTTTATTATTATTATTTCTTCAGAGCAATAATTATTATATCATAATTAATTCTATTCTTGAAAAAGTGTTTAATTAATAGGGATATTCCTAGTCCTACTAACATATATGTAGTATTATTTAAACATTAATTTTTTATGAATAAAACAAAACTCCATCTGAAAATTAAAAAATTAAATCTTTAAAGATACAAAATATACTCATTATTATTACATAGGTAAATGATAAAATTTATTATTTAGTAAGAATTAATGAAAATCACCAAAACCAATTATTTTGAAATGTATTTCTAAAGCCACTCAATGTAATGGATGTTACAATACCTAAATGACAAATTCAATTTATATTTGTACACAGTGATTTTGCTAATAAAAATGATTCTAAAGTTTATTTAAACATGTTTTGATAAACTTAATTGAAAATTTGTAATGATTGTAACTATAAAATAAATTACAAATTTTCATGTTTTAGAAAATTTTGAGCATATTTATGTAGGCAATTAATTTAATAACAGAAAATAGTACCCAGAAAACATGATTTGTAAAATTGTCTACAAAATACAACTTTTAAATGTTAATAAAAACAAAAAACTTATAACTAGGTTTCGTAAAAAAAAATTATAATGCAATAAGAACAATCTTATCAAACTTGTTGATCATTTTTGTTGTGCTAAAACAATTTTATCCATATAAAATGTACGGACATTTGACAATTTAAAATAAGTTCAAATAACTCCAAAATATACAGAACATTTTGATAATTGTACCATGTTTAGAAAAGGCTAATATAAATATTTGTTATAAAATTTAATTTCATGATTATTTATAACTGAATTACTTAAACTATTGCGTATATTTTCCTGTTTTTTCCAATTAAAAAACTGCTCTGAAATATAATAATGACCCAATAGACCAACTAAACAAAATTTGCCACCACAGCAGAAACCGCCCCTAAAGTTGATCAGAGGAAGGTTTCTGATAGAAGAGTTATTGATTGACAGAAAAAAAAACCTGTGGAGCTATGTTGCTCATAGGGTGGTTTTTATTATTATTCATATTCACTTTTTCGATAACTTTAATGTAAATATTTTTTTGTTATAACCGTAACCATTTTTTAATTTGAATTGCGATATAATTACTTAAATATTATTTATCTGGCCGGCTTTAATATATTATTAGTGAATTGGATTATCAAAATAACTATTTATGTTTAAATGTATTATACAACTTTAAGGTACCTACCTAGTATACGGATCTTGTGAATCTTAATACAGTCATCACTACCAGGTACTTGTATCTGTCTACCAAGTCCTGTCATCTAATTATACTAGATTCGCCGATTGAGGTTGGTTGTTGTGGTCACAGTGAAGCTGTTGGACCCAAAATTGGGTCCCCTGATCAGAGCCCCAGGCGAGGCTATTCCTCACAGCTGACCTGTTGGACTTGTATTACCAAGTCCCCTGTTAACCACGACAGGCGACACGTTATATTATTACAAGTTAAATAATACTTATTTCTGATCTGTGTACAGATCGTTTTTAGTGTAGTTTTGCATGTCAAATGCGATATGGGAATAAGCCAAAAAGGTTGCGGTAATAAATGACTCAACAAATCATAATGGCTTTGCACAATATTTTGGGCGCTGATTAACACTTCTGTGACTGTTTTAAATTTCAATTCAAATATTATGCTGTGTTTTAGGTTGGGTGATTGATAAAGGAGACGTTATTCACAATTAGAAATATATTATATTTTTATTAATTTAATTTTATACAGAATTTTTTTAAAGTTTATAAATAAATACTATCATGAATGATGATAAAATATTTAGAGTACATTATTTATATTCAATCAATTTAAAACAAATTTACAGTAATTCCTAAAACATTTTTTAAAAAAATCCAAGGTTTTTGTTATTATATCTGGTTTTTTTTTGGTTAATTTTTGATAAATTATTCCACAATTGAATTTCAGCACTTATTAAAAATAATATAATATAAATTTAAGGTCTTATGAAGAAGTTAATTGAGGTTGAAAAAAAAATTTGAAATAGGGAAGCTTTTGTTAACTGATTTTTCATACAGTGTCTTAAATAATAATCCCTATTAACTACAATTTTAAAATGGCTGATATTTTTAGTTATTGCCCATTAATGTGCCCTTCAAAAATGTTTTTTTAATTCCTATGATTGTTCACGAATGCAGTAATAATACCATTATTTAGACTAGAAGCAATAATTACTAAAATTATTGCTACTGTCATTAGTGTATTCAATCAAAGAGCCACTATAACTCAATTTCATTAAACTGATATTTTTTAATTTTCTTCAATTTGTTTTCTATATTTAACCATGAAAGTTAAAGTAGTTGCTGGTCCAGAAAAGTATCAAATTAGGATCATAATGATGAATATATAGATTTAGGTGTTAAAATAGCAGAGATGAAAAAAAAATTGAAAATAAATAAATACAAATCTTTGCATATAATTATCATTATGTTCATAATATTCTAGAGATTTTAGGTTTTGGAAGCTAGTAAATCTGATCTACATTTTTGTATTATTATTAGTTGTAATAAGAGAAATCCATTGACATCCATAGATAATAAAAAATGGATAAATTCTGGAAAAACGAACAACATTTTTAAAACATATTTTTTTCATCCCCTCTTGTTGGATTTAAAAATTTTCATTTCAGGTCTATCTGTAACACAAGAACACTTTAACACTTTAGTGACTAACAGACTTAATTTGGTTTACTCAAATAATAGTATTCAAGTATGGTCTACTTAACATAGGTAATTTACAGTAATAAAATGTTATTTTACTTTATATTATACCACAATAGTTGTATTGTATTTAATATATAAAATGATGAAGATTGAAAGATATTATACCTTTTGCAACCACTCGTTATTTTGAAAAGTTTTAACTTCTTTGAAAATACTTTTCTTCGTATAATTTTTATAATTAAAAAAACATTTTTCAATAGAATATATTTTTATATTTCAATATTTTTAAATAATTTAAAATAATTATCATTTTTTTATAATTAATTTATATATATTAATAATGTAATACCTGTGTTCTGAGATGGGAAAGCTAGATAGACTATATTTTTTTCACAGATATATAAAACAGCTACATAGCTGACTTGGGTATTATTATTGTCACCAATAAAATGGTAGCTATCCTTATCCAAGGGTTAAATGTTTGATTTTTAGTATTGCTTGAAACTATATTGTGTTATTTAAATATTGTGTACATTGTAAAGTTCTATTTTCTATATTAATATTTACAGTTAAGTACGGTTTTTCATGTTTTACTGCATCATCATAAATTTAACTTAAACTTTAAAAACAATTATTATTTTGAACATTTTTGGACGTATGCAGTTGAGCTCCCAAGTGATTATTGAAAAGAAAATTTTCATAAATTTAGGTATTTCAACAAATTGAGAACAATGGTACAATTATAATTAATTGCTGGACAGGCCTATTTTACATAGTTACTCCCATCCAACACTACAACATAATAAGTAAGTATAATACCTTCTGGTTACATTAAAATGTCAGGGACAAAAACTCACACATTTTGAAAAAAAATTCCCAAAATTGCTTCGGAGCTAAACTGCCTTCGTTCTAATTTTTTTTTGGAGTTTGGCTTTTATGCATGAGAATTGTCTTAAATTTTGTCTGTGTTCTTGAAGATAAAATATGTCTGTCATACAATTTTTTATTGTAAAACAAATACCAGCACATCTAAGAATATAATTTATAATGAAATATAACAATTACGAAAAAATGACCAAGTACTTTATTAAGTTAAACAATAAATTTGCATTCCAACAATATTGAATATATTATAGCCCTCCAAAATATTATCTTATCACTTATCATATCAATTTAAATTATAAACCACAAATGTATACTGCAGCTATACCAAGTGTACACTCATTTCTGAAAGTATTAATGGAATTATTCGGAATTTTGAAAATTTAAAAAACAAGCAGCTCTCAAATTTAATATTTTTGGGAGTAAAACCGCTACCTATTTTTGATATTCAATTGACAACCTATATTAAAAAATCATAAATATATGGAATATCAGTTAAAATAAATTTTAGTGTTGAATTTTTTGATTTCCATTAATCCGTTGACGAGATATTCCAATTTTAAGTTTGGGTTGGAAGAGAGTAGTGGTCATTTGTGTAACGGTTCGGCATACAGTGTTTTAATAATACACCATTATTATCTCAAACCTAATTTAAAAGTTAAATACCTCGTCAGTGGCTTGACATAAATCAAAAATTTTAACTAATACTTCATCTATTTATGGAATTTTTAATGTAGGTTGTCATTTGAAAATTAAAAATAGATAGTGATTTTACCCCCAAAAAAAGCATAAATAAAAAATTGTAATTTTCCGAGGTACTGAGTGACCCACTTAAATAAATCACCCGGTTAGATAGTTTATAGTAAAATTCTATACGTATAAAATAAATAATGGCCCCAATCATAATCTAAGAAGTGACTATTTACAAATTAAACTGTTATGTTACGTGATAAGATACTATTTTGGAGGAGTATTATAAATGGGGCAAAGTTCTTCCTCGCAAGATAAGAATCTGAAAATTCCAAAAAAGAAAAAAACAGTGTACCCAGCTTAGCAAAAAATGTTTTTACTAATACTTCGAGTTTACAAATTAACCAATAAATAAAACTTCATAATGAATTAACTAAAACCTAACTAATTCATATCAGTGTTAACCCTTATCACACTATCAACTATCTTATTTGTATTTCCTCAAGGATATAGAAAATAATTTAGTGTATATCTGTACGCAATGATTGATTAATTACTAACGAAAAACAATTTTTAGAAATTTCGGTTATACATTTATTTATTTATATGTATTTACATATATATATATATATATATACACGGAACTAGCCAATTACAAATAATCATAAAAAATACTTAGCATGGTAAATTTGGAATTTAATGTATATCTGTAAGCAAAAATTAATTATTGCGAACGAAAAACGATTTTGAGCGGAGTTCAGTTGATAGTATAGTTACTTTATTTTGTTAGCAATACTATTTTTTTTTTTCAACAATATCAATCCCTTTGTCAACAAAATGTAGTACATAAAGTGTTTTAAGCCTAGAAACTTAAAATTCAAATATTACCTATTTACACATAAATTAAGTAAATTGGTATTTAAAAAAACAAAAATGCATAAATCATCAAAATATCATAATAATAATAATCAAAAAATCAACATCGATGTTGTTTATTATAACCTAACCTTAGACCATTCGCTATTGAAAGCGAAAGATTCGCTACCAGGTGGAATTTATTAGAACCGCTTTAACGGGGAAAATATACGTACTTTGATTACATTATATTTAGACATTGAGTACTGAGTACTGACTTCTGAATTTCTTTGTTAGAATTATAAAATATAGCTTTATTTGTTGATATTATGGATGGCCATAATTATTATTCTAGTAAATGGGTAAAAAAAATGCATAAATTAAATACAAATTTGTAATTAACTTCCATAATATATAATATACAATAAGTATAATGTTTGAAATGTACCTACTTACTTTGTGAGGTTTACCGTGAACTTCACTGAATTGCAAAGATAGCCTTGAAATAAATATATCATTTTAGAATCTACGTGGCTCGAAAAGCTTATGGTTTTACAAAAATGTTTATTTTTATTATTATTATTTTTTTATCTTTGTGCAATTTTTCTATCAGAAATATTTCTCTAATTTTTTAATGTAGCACCTTTTCTGAAAGAAAATCGATGTAGGGAGGTTCTTTAAGGAGGTTATTTTTCAATTATCTCGAGTTTTCTCATAAAATGTGAAAAATGGAGGAAACACAGGAATATTTACGAAATATATTACTAAAATATTACAATTGTTTTTTCTGTGCACAACTTTTCTACCAGCAATTTTGTTCCGATTTACAATAACAATTTACGTAGCACTTTTTCTAAAAAGAAATTTGACTAGTGGGGTACTTTAACGAGGTCATTTTTCGATTTTCCCTGGAGTGTTCCCAGTAAATGTGAAAAACCGGTATAACATTAAACAAATAGTATTAAAAAAAAAAATATAAAGCCTATTTAATTATTTTACTGTAATATGACATATATATTGTTGACAAAGTATCACTATCATCTAATCTCTGCTCACAATCCTTTTTTTGTTAACAATGGTTTTTCGTTGCTTACAGGTATACATTAAATTACCTATAACAGTGGCTGCACCCGTCCCTATTATCCTAGGATATCTTTTTTTTATCTAAAAACTATTCCAATAATATGGTTGCATTTAACTATTTCTGAACTTTCAACATAAGATCTTTTAAAATCACCAATATATTGAATAATTTCGGTGATTTCTATTACAGAATTAAACACCATGTTGTTTTATTACCACAAATTGTAAACGAATAAGTTTTAAAAAATTTAAGGAAAACTTGAAATATATGAATTATTTTAGCTAAATTACTATTATTCTAATGCTATTATAGCGCTCATTTCCCCGTTAGCCTTATCATTAGGGTCAACTAGAGCGCTACCTCTAGTTCCTTTCAGTCGCGAATAGCAGTTGACAGTTTAGTATTTTTATCTTAAATCATGTACTATGGATAGAGCTATTAAACTCGTACCACGAGTTTAAGACATCATTATTAACGAGTGCTAAGGGGACTGATGTTTATTGCGCATACATATCAGTACTCGTCGCATATTTATCGTATAATTAATTTAATCATTATAATACCTCCAGGCAGTGATGTTAGGTTCATCACACATAATTACGTGAATTAAATAAATTGCGTGTGATATAAATTTTGTCCCAACTACCCTTAGTTATGTTTGCTTCAAAGATTAAGTCAATAGCTCTATCCATAGTATATGATCTAAGATTTTTATATACCTGGTTTTCTCTTTCTAACATGTTTTTGAGGTTATGTTCGTGATAAAGAATACATTTTGGTTTGTGATTCGCTGATAAGTATAAACCATGTTTTATGATAACAATATTATAACATTAATTTATTAAATAATAAACATACAATACAGAACTACAAATTAAAAACACCATAGATAATAATTTTTAATATTAAAATATAGAAAAACAAAATGGTCTTTCTTTTTAGCACAATATTCTGAATTTCTGAATAGTGATTGGAAGCTTATCTATTCTTTATTATCTGTGATTTCCATTGTTTCTGGTTGAGGGGATTATGAGATTATGTTCAAACTTATATTGTTATTAAAATTTAATTTGTTTTGTATATTATACAAAAATGTAATTAGAGTAAGTTGTGTCTATTCTCTCGATATTTATTTATATTTATTGATTTACGGTTCCTGAAGAATACATATAACCATATTACACATCAATGTCAAAAAACAGTACACAAATTCTAATTTTCTTAATTATTTTTAAATGATGATAATAATTAATAAACAATAAGAGTTATAAAATATCTGATTTGCCTGTTACCATGGTTAAATATGTTGAACTGTAATATTATTTACGTTAAAGCCGAGTTTCCAATATACCGTATCCCTCGCATAAATCTACGTATTCTGATAGGCTGAATGGT
This sequence comes from Cinara cedri, assembly GCA_902439185.1. Lineage (NCBI taxonomy): Eukaryota > Metazoa > Arthropoda > Insecta > Hemiptera > Aphididae > Cinara > Cinara cedri. The sequence goes on from CABPRJ010002368.1 coordinate 1,550,953, forward strand.
TTGCTTGATATCATGTACTACCTAGTTCAGCCAACCAGAATACGTAGATTTATACACGGTGCAATGGAAACTCGGCTTAAAGTTATTTGTTCATTTGTTTATTGATACGATAACACAGGTTGTCGGACTGTTTTTACAAATTATTCATGAAACCCGGAATTAAACTATATATTTGATAAGTTTTTTCATACAATTTTCACTGAAAATTTTTGAGATATTGGTTCAACGTGAACTTGTGTACTACACCGATAAATTGTATCGTTATATATAGCCGTAAAATAACTACTCAACAAAAAATCGTGCAAACAATAAAGAGCCATTTGATAAGAAAAAACAAAAAATAATATCTCATACCAACCAAAAAAATGTAAATTATTCTAAATAATAATTTAATACCAGTTTGTGTGTCAGCCTGTATCATAAACAAAGATACACAGAACTGAAAAGAGCTAAAATGTTATTTTTCACCATAAATATTTGTAGTCTTTATCCCTGAAATTAATGTCAAAATTAGAATTTTAAAATTCCGTTCTTAAAAATATTAAGTTAATAACTTAATATCATTATTATTGTAGATAATAGATTAATGTAGACCTATCTGGATATCTATACAACCCGATTCTGAGAACTCTTGTCCAACAAAGTTATAAAAGTCTTATGTTCAGTTTATTTATAGTTTTTCTCGTCATTTTTTAAGTTCACCTATATTCACCAAAATGTATTATACATAAAAATGTTAGCATAAAATATAATTATCATTATGGTAATAGTCTAGGGATTTTAATAGTCTAATAAATTAAACAACCATACTATTTGTTAGGTTGGTACTGTTGTTTATTATCAACGTGAATTTATGTAGCTTTAACCACAGATATATAAAACAGAGAATAAAAAATATAAATGGCTAACAAAGATTTTTAGCAGAACAGTTAGACATACTCAATGAATGCTGCTACTATAGTTGTGACCTCAATTTAAGATACTATCTTAGGGTTATGTTAGGTAGCTATCTTAAATCGTGGTTGTGACTGGTGACTACTGTCAATTTGAAGAAATGTTAAAATATAATATATTATAATACTATTATGTCGACCTTCACATTAAAATCATTAAAACCTTTGAATATATTTTAAAACAGTTAGTCAACTCTAGTAAGTAAGGTAACTTTGTCGTTTATTCCAGGTAGGCAGGTACTGATAAGAATCGTTCATTTTATTAGTGATATTAACATAGATAATGAATATATGGATAAGACATCCTATACAGAAATTGGTAAAAAAGACCATGGAAAAAAATAATACAAATTTTAAATATATTAATTAATTATAAAAATTAAAAAATGTTTATTAAATATAATTATTAAAAATATTGAAATATAAAAAATACATCTCTTATAAAAAAATTTATTTTTTGAATTGTAAAAAATTAAGGGAAATTAGTATTTACAAAAAAGTTGAACTTTTTAAAATAGTGAGTGATTGCATTTTATCTTTCATTCCATTCATTCATTGAAATTACCTATGAAGACCTTTTCATACCTCCATGCTATTATTTGAGCGAACTAAATTTAGTTTGTCACAAGTCACTACAGTGTTAAAGTGTTTTAGTGTTCTAATATAAATTATATTGATATCGTTTTTTTTTTTTTTTTTGATAAGTAATGATTAATTATTTTATTCAAAATTTTAAAATGTTTGTTCTTTTTTTACGTGATTCTCTTATACTATACTACAAGCGTCTAGAGACAGAATCTACTTAATTGATACTTATTGGATAGCGAACTCCGCTTTTCGGGTGACGCCAGGTGGCTACGTACCATTTTTTCGGTGGTAAATATTGTAAATATTAAATTGAAACAAATGTATTTAGACGTGTTTAGAAATCAGTATTGTAATGTAAACACCTACAGCTATAGAATACTTGATTACTCAGAAATAATCAGGAACTTCTATAGTATGATAAAATAATAACAGATGGTTCTAAAATTATACAATTATTGATGAAATTAGAACAAAATATATCAAAATCTCAATCTATTTTCTTTCATTTTATTTGTTATCGAAGCCACACTTAGGTCACCTCTTATGTACTCATTGCTCTATTCTCGTCGCTCCACTCATCCATCTAAACCACAGATTCTCTATTTTATATTTTTGTCTATCACTCAACATCGAATCATACAACATTAAGTCTCATTGAAATTCACTTGTCACATAAAACACTTGACACTTCTCTCTATTTTATTCAACTACATAAAATCCTATGTTTTACTATCACATCTTCATCAAAGCCACCGTTATTTTGTACAAAATATCCTAGAGATTTAAAACTCCTAACCTCTCCTATTTTGTCATCGTTTATTGTCGATAGCTGTCTTGTTTTATCTCTCTAAATAGTCCAAACTCATACTCTGTTTTACTTCTATTTATCTCTAGTTCCTTCAAGTGCTATCTCCATTTCTCAAACCTATTATTTCAGATTTTCTCTTATCAAAGTTAGATCATCTACAAACATCATGCACTATACGTCCTTTCATTCATTGTCACCGTGCACACCCGAAATGGGACAATCTGCCAAAGTCTTGTTTAGAACTTCTCATACTATTTAACTAACAGAATATTACATCGGCTGTCCACCTAATACAACCCCATTTTGTTGTCTCTTATGACAGATAGAGGTACCGTGGGAGTATTTTGATTCCTTTCTACAGGGAGATCGGTATTGAATAATTTATTTTGCAATATTACTAGTTACGGGAAAGTAATTTAAGTGTTGATAATTAATCTAATAACAAATTACCGGTAATTTTACATGACTAATTAAAACCACAGACAATGTCATAGATATAGGTTCACGAATAGATAGTTTTAATAAGAACTTTGGTGATTGGACTTTTGATGACTCGTGTTTCATAAAATAACATAGAGGTGGCTGTGAGAACGAACATTGAGCAAAAATCGTCGACTTGAGCGTAAAAATACAATACAATATATTACTGTACATATATTAATTACTTTTTACCTATGAAATATTTGTTTTCTGTTTTACTTTTCTTATTTCTAGACCTATCACAGATAAAACAACTGAGCATAGTGCAGTATATTGTATATGCTAAGCTCAGTAATTCTTTTATAAAAGGATAGAAGTTATAAAATAATACAATAATGCAATAATTCAAAAATTAATTATTGTCGTTGATAGTTAACAATGTTTCTAGTTTATACTGCAATCTAGTGAAGAAACATTCGATGTGATTTAAATCACACCTTGAATAAAAATGTTTAATCATTGATACTGTCATAAATGTATAAATACATTTAATTATTAATAAATAATAACTAATAATATATTTATATCTTATAAATTAATAAAAGTGGGTAGGAAGAAAGTTTACAAATATAAATTTAAAATCGAGTATTAAGTACATGTAGAGTAGGACCTAAACCCTACAGAATAATGTGATAATTTGGTATGGTTTTAAATTTTGATAAAAACAGTTAAATAAACTTATTAACAGATAATATAATTTGTATAACAAGCCGCCTTTTGTACACAAATACCTACGTGCCGAATAAGTTTTAAATAAAAACATGCAATAACGTAGATGAAGATTTCATTTGTACATTGATACCGGTAGACGTTGTACCCTCTTCAATCACAAGAGTATATTTTGGTACAATTTTGATCGTGATAATTATCCAGGTTAGTTCAATGTATTATTTATTATTATTAAGTGAAGACTTGAAAATATAGTCCAAGACTCTCCAGAACTTCTTTCCAATGATTAAACAACTTGTTTACCGCAAGCACGCGAAAAAAAGTTAAAAATCCAAACGAAAAAAATTAAATTTTGACGATATTAGTTATTTGATAGATATTTTTAAAATAATAATTTTACCGGATTGAAACATTTACTGAATACTTATATGAGCATTTTGTAGATATTTTAAATAATTTTGAAACGATTTAATGAAATTTGTGCCTCGTATTGTATATCATTTGTACACTATCAAATCAGAAAATAAAGCCGGTTTTAAAAATTTGCATTTTTGCATTGATTACATGACATGCTTCCATGGTGTGTACAATAATGCTACGGTCTTAGAAGTTCTTCTAAGACCGTGAATAATATAGTGATTTCTGATTAGTTAAACGATAGTGGTATCTAGTAAGCTGGGAAAACTACCTACTTACGTAATCATTTTAATAGTGTCACAACGAAAATAATTGTTTTTTTTTTTTAAATTGGATGTTAATAGTCGATTCATGGTTTATACATTTCATATTTGTAAATCAAGGAACAATAAAATTAAAAATTATTATCAAAATTATGTTCAATAAAAATGAGAACTATACACCTACCAAATATTTTAAAAGGTAAGTATATAATTACTATAATTTCACTATTTGGATTGAACTTAAAAGACTCAGACATATTGGAAACAAACCCAACAAGGCGCATAAGATATTTTTAACTAGGAAGACAGGTGTCTTCAGTATTCTCATCAAAAAACATTTGTGCAGAAATGAAAGTAAATTTAGGGAGTTTTTAAGATTAAGTTGGGATGAATTCACGTACATCTTAAATATAATAGAGAACGATATTACAACTAGTCCAAGTATAAAATTTCCAAAGCCGATATCAGCAGCCGAAAAATTAGAAGTTACATTAAGGTAAGTCTACTACTATCTAATTTCATAATAAAATCATATATAACAAGCAAAATAAACTTATTTATGTGAATTTAAAAATCTTTTTCTTAATAAACAAACTAAACATAATATATATATTTACTTACAAATCAATGTGTGTTAACACAAATCAAAGTCAAAAATAACAATTTATTTTAAAATAAAATAAACCTTTTTTATAACAAATAAATAAAAAAATGTATAGAGTTCATTCATCATAATCTTCTCCATATAGCATCCAATATTCTCCCGATATTTGATAGTTGTTGGCTACTTCTGGTAAACCTACAGGAACTGGGTGATTATACATCGTAAATGCTGATTAAGATGACTATGTACTTGGGGATGATGAATATATTCTAGTTGTTGAATCATTATTTTCAAACTCCAAATTATTCACAATGTTAAAAATGTCCTATTTTACTTTAATTTTTAAGCTAGTAGAAAACGTTTCCACTGTTGATGCCATACTCTTGAAAAGTATCAATTGGGTCATCCTCTTCAACTTTATTGATAATTTCAAAAATTGTATTTCTCTTTTCACTCCCTTTTTTTAACAAAGAGATCCATTCTACGTTCTGTTTTTGGTTTTTGTGGGGCCATTTTTCAGTGTTATGTTTTCTTTTCTTGGGTATTGAATTAATATCTTCTATGGGATCCACATAGCCTTGTGATGTAGATGGAATTATTGATGGTGTATTACTCAATTCTTGAACCTCTGCATCTTCTAAAATAGAGTTACTTTCATTTTTACTAGCGTACTTATGGAGAAAACTTGCCAATTTGTGATGACCGTGGCATTTTTAAAAAATATGAAAAAATGTACATACAATATGCCAATATATGTGCACCAGAATATATATATATATGCATACACCGCCGCGCGCGTCAGCGATTTGACACCTTTCGGAACAGTCGCTAATCCAGTCAGACGCGACAGTGGCGCGTCGCAGCAATTGTCATAGGAATCGGTTATATCTACCAAGTAAATTAGTGCCACATGTCTGAAATTTGAATCTTGCCGCGCCGCGGCTCTACTGCAGACGCGTCTATAGGAATCACACCTTTAGGAGATAAAAAGAAAAATAGAGAATCAATATACTAGAGATGGAAATATTTAGGTGAATGAGAGGAGCGGCAGGGGAAAATAAGATAAGGGACAAGAACATAAAAAGTAGTTTAAACATTGTTTCAAAATTAGAAAAAATAGATAGATGATTTAGGTATGTCACAGGGAGAGAGGAATCTTAAGCAGTTAAATTTGTAATGAAAATAAATATATGAAGATAGAGATAAAGAAAAAGACCGAAAAAAGAGGTGGTTGGATGTTACTGAGAATGATATGATGACAGCTGGCATATGCAAAGTGGGAGATCCGGTTAATTAGAAGTTTAGAACGAGGGTTTTAAAATCCAAATAGTTGGGATTAAGGTGAAGGAGAAAAGAATTATACTGATCTGCGAGTATTAGGGATATTTAACTTTGGCCATTCCTTACCACAGATGATATGCTACACATTTTATGAGATAGACTATTATTTTTTTTGTATAATTTTGTTTTTGAATATTGGTACAGATTATGAACTAGGAAAATAGTAAGGATACAAAATATATGCTTAAATTATTTTATTGTAGTTTTAGTTGAAGGAAAATTAAAATGCTTAAGTTAAGTTTATAAAATAAAAGATATGTGATAACTTTGTACAGTCCTTTTGGCGCTAGGTAGATACTTAAAAATGTATAAGTACATATTATAAAAGTAAAAAATTATGAAATATTATTGCGAATAGTTATTTAAATATTTAGATTACCTACCTACATACCTTCATTGTTTGTACTCAAATAATAATACAAATGTACAATAAACCCCCCCCCCAAAAAAAAAAAAAATTAAAATAAAAAAATATCAAGGCTTTTCGCTATTGTCTCTTTTTGATATTTGTGTTTTGTTGATTACTGATAAATCATTCCATGATTGAACTTCAGCGCTTCCAAATATAATATAAATCAAATTTCCTAGGAAGAAGATACCAGCTGAGATTGCAAACACAACATTCCATTCTTCCTTGTTATTCTAGAATTTAAAAAAAATTTTAATAATGAATAATTTTTTTTTTTTATAATGATGTATCTTACAGTGTCTTTCACGATAAACCCTACTAATAAGGGTCCTAATATTGATGTTACATTTGAAAAACTATTTGTAATTCCCATTAATGTGCCTGCGAAATTTGGTGCTAAATCCATATGGTTAGACATAAAACCAGTAATAACACCACTATTCAGTCCTAGAGCAGTAGTTAATAAAATTATTGCCATTGTTGTTGATGTGTTTAAACATAGAGCCATCAATGCCAAAGCTCCACCCCAATGTGCTATGCTATTCCACATTTTTTTCTGGTGTGTATTTGACATCAAACCGTGTAAGTTGATGTAATCGCTGATCCAAGAAAATATTAAGATTAGAATCCACATGATCAAGTATGGCATTGCTGATAAAAATCCATTCTAAATAACAATTAAATACAAAACAATAATAGCAGAGTATGATGCAAATTTAAATTCTCCAAAATGTTTACCGATTTAATATTAAACTTCAATATATAATTAATGTAAGTTGGCATATTTGTTAATAAAATCCAGTATCCCCAATTTTGTGTCATATGGACAATAAGTAGCGTCCACATAGGCATGGACTTAATTATCTTGCTCCATGGAGTTTTTAAAAGCTACAAACAATATTTATAAATTAATTTTCTTTATAGGGAATTGTATTTATTTACCTTTGTTGATGTCGTACTACTTAGTGAGGCCATAATAAATTGTCTTTCTGTCTCACTTATACTCGGATGTTCTTCTGGACTGTTAGCTCCCAATAAACCATAGAATATTATCCATACTAATGCTACAACACCGCCTACATAAAATATAGCGGGCCATCCTCCTACACTATCAACCAAAAGTCCTGTGATGGGAAGCATAGCCAATGAACCAAATTGGGTGCCGCTAAATACAAATGAAATCAAACGACTTTTTTCAGGTGTTGGTGCCCATTTTGATAACAAAACATTTACTGTAGGAAATATAAAACCCTAAAACAAAGGTTTTTAACATTTTAAGAGTATAATTATTTATTATTGTTTATTATTGTTTGTTAACCTTCAGATAATATCTAATATTTTCTTATGGGTTTAACATTTTAAATATATATATTTTTTACACATTGTAATTCTTGTACATTTGGCTATGACGGCTAGTCAATTATGTTAACCTATGGGTCGATATCATATTTTTGTAATTAACTTGGGTTTCTTTTAACTCACTTGGGCCATTCCTTGAATCATTCGATTAACACACATTAGTGGTACACCACCATGTATTGCTGACCATGGAATCATTATTGTTAAAACACCGCTGACTCCTATAGCACCAACTAAGAAAAATTTACCTCCATATTTCTGGGCCATTTGTCCAGCATATATTTGAGTAATTAGATAGCCCCAAAAAAACGAACTTAATACTGTGCTTTTTGATGTTTCGTTCCATGCAAATGTCTAAAATGTTAATCAATTATTTCACAATAGATATATTATTACTCAAGCTCACTATTGTTAGAATATTATAGAGGTACATTAGTTACTTACAACAAAATTTTTGTTAGCACTTGAATTATTGGTCATGGCCACAATGCCAACAGACAAATTGACTCTCAATGCGTATGCAATGGCCATACATAAAAATAGAAGAAATATTTGAACTTGTCGTTGGCCCCATGAATGTATTTCTATAAAATAATTTAGTACAGATTATTATCTTATAGATTTCAATGATTTCACCTTGAAAAAGAGCTAATAAGTATTAAGTATTCATTTTGTCCATCTGCCAATAATACCTATGCACAAACTATATAAATGCTAATTAAGATACTAGAAGTACTTTTATTTGGGGTATTTAAAATCTATTTTTTTACCTATAAACTTAAACACTCAAAATTTGAACCGTATGGTCTCTATTTTTATAGGTTGTTGAATATATATATACAGTGAAATTATTATAATTTTAAAAATGTTTTCCTTAATTTCTCTAACTAAAAAATATCCTACATATACTCGTATTATGAATATAGCAATCGTTCGGTTTTAACCAAGCCTGCTTCTTCAAAATTAAGTTAAACATTAATTAATAAATAATTAATGAAAATACATCATTTAAAATCTAATAAACACCTATAGATTGTACAAAATAATGCAAAATAACAGCGTTTTAGCACGTTAATTTACAAATGGAGGTTCTGAACGTCTCTTAAATGTCGGTGTATATATTTTATGTATAGAGATATTTGAGGTAAGTATACTAAAATAATATGTTGAACATTTAGTATAATTTAAATGTATAAAAAAATGTTTATCACAGAAATACCTATTAAATAGTTTTATAACGAATTTGTGTGTGTATAATATATATAGATATAGACATACCGTTATATGCCTTTTATATTATTCGTGTTAGGTATCTATTTAGTTATTTTTGAACTTTAAATTTTGTTAAGTTATTTATTTTAAAATGTTTATTTTTAAATAGTTATTCGTGAAAAGAGAAAAACGGACCCGGACATTTTACCGATTAGAATGAAAAAAAGGTTAAATTATGTTAGGTAAAAATCATTCTATCATTAAAAGGTGCGGCTTTTTTGATTAATAGTACTTTATCTGAGACATTTTTCAAAACCCCCCCCCACTTTCTAAATTTCCTTTTTTAATCATCTAATCGAATACATCGATACATAAATCGATACATCGAAATTTAAATTGATTTATGCAACTCTACTTGGATGTATTACTCATTTATTTTGTGTTAATTTAAACGGTACCTATTTATTATAAAAATAATATTTGTTTTTCAGTTTGTGTAGATAATTGTACAAAGGGCACGTAATATAATATGCACTATACGTCTATATATCATAACTAGTATAAATGTGCTGGTCATGCAATAATATTTATCAAAAAGATAATAATATAAATGATATACTATTATGTAATACATTTTACATTTGGTATAAATCCAAAAATTATTATAATATTAGAATTTATTCGAATAGATTAGGTACATTACATATACATTTATATCCTATTTATACATCTCACACCAGGGGTGTCTAACCTGCGGACCACAGTAGATTTAAAATCTAGGCCTTAAAGGCCTTCACTTCAATTTCAAAATCATCAATATTAATATTACATGTAATTAATTTTTAGATTATAATACTAAAAAATATTAAAAATTAAATAAACTTTAAATCGTTTAATAGTATATAATATAGGTATATATTATGAAAGTTTTTTTTTTTATATTGGAATCCAATAGCAATAAGGAAACTAATGTAACTAAAACAATTGTGCAATTATTTTTAAATGTTTTTTTTCTTTTAATTATAAATAAAATAGCTTGTAAACATGTTTTTGCTCATTATTCCCCATGGTAAAACTATAAATAAAATGTATTATTATTAAAATATATGTGGCTAACAACAACATCTACTTACATGATGTGGCCCCAGTCTTCACGAAAGGTTGGACACTTCTGTCTTACACGATGTAAATAGTTTATATTATAGTTAAGTAGGCAACCTATTGTATATACGTATGAGTTTATAAAATTATATTAACTATATAATTTAAATTCTAAATAAGGTTCTATATATTCTAGATTCTTTAAAATATAAACATTATTATCTTTATAACAAATTTAATATAATTTTACCATTTTTTCCTTCGGATTTTGCAATTACCTCCATAATGAATTGATTTTATTTTAAAATTGTTATGATTTAATTACGAACAAATAACGATAATAATAACATTTATATAAAGAGAGGCACATACGACATAATAGACTGTTTATAAAATACAAACTAACTAGTCTATTCCATAAATCGTGCTGATACCACGGTCTATTACAATTTCCACCTCCATCGTTGCTTTCTTGGTAACATTACACGATGCATTTATAATAATCAATGTCCCACAGTCCATACAAATTAATTTGCTTTTATATTTTTTATAAAACAGGACCGGATTTAGAAAGGGAATCATTCGTAGCTCAGAAGTCTTATATTTTTTTATAGTATTTATTACGAAACTTAATAAAAATAAAACTATTGTAATTAATTGTATTTATATTTACCAGAGACTATAAACCACATTTATTTTTACAAATATTAAAAATAAAATTCTATTATTTGTTTTTATATAGGTACCTACTTAATTTTAATAATTATTATATTTTAATTACAAAGTTTGCTTAATGTTCCATTTCTCGTTTTGTAAGTTAAACTGATTTTAGATTTTAAGTAAAACTTTTAATTTTAGAGCGTAGCAAGGAATGTATTGGTTTTACAATGTTTATTTTTTTTTCTGTTATCAACTTTTGTACCAGAAATTTTGCTCTGAATTATTAAGTGTAGTACCTTTTCTGAAAGTAAATGTTACCTACTCGGTAGTTTAAAAAAGTCATTTTTCGATATTCCAAGCGTTTTTCATAATAATTGGAATACAATGGGAACAAATGTAGGAAAAACGGAAAATACACGTACATATTATATAAAACAAACTTCACTCCGAATCGATTTTTGTTAGCGACGGTTTGTGCAGAAATAAATTAAATTCTTTATATTCTATCTTCCTAACTTTTCACCTACAAGGCTACAACAGATTTTGATGGAAAAGGTGGTGAAATGTTTCCTTTTAAAACAATATTATTTTGTATTATGTTAAACCAGGGATGGCAATTATTTTTCGGATCAAGTGACAATCATAATGTTTTAAAACATGAAATATTCTCTCGGGCCAAAAAAAATGTCTATTTACTAATGATAAAAAATATAAGAAAAAATAGCATTCATTCAAATACATAATATTACATAGATCAGCGGTTCTTAAACTGTGGTCTGCGGCCCCCTGGGGTTTGCGATAATCATGTCGGGGGTCCGCAGTAGCCTTAATACATAACATACGAATGCTGCATACGAATTGCGTCCCAAAATAAAAAATCCGATAAGCGACTACACAAATTGTGTCCGTTCTCCCTGCAAATTATATATTTATAAATATATTATATTTTGCGGTTATATCCCAGTTTTATACAAATTATTATTTTAGTATGTGTGTCGTCTGTTTAGTCGTAGTTTACTCGTTTTGTTATAACGTTGTACTTGTACAATTTATATAGTATTCGATCTCGTTTGTGTAAGCGTTGGCGTGATTTAAAAATGTTATCAATAAAATGATATTCGGTGATTTTAAGTGAAAAAAAAAACTTTATTTTGTGTATATATTATGGATAAAAATTTCGTTACCATAAAACATTGAAGAATGGCATTAAACGTTGAAAATGTCTTAGTTGGAAACGTCTTAGTCGTATATTAAGAGCAATACGGTAAAAATGACGTTATAGAACGTGCATAATCATATTGAAGAGTCTGTTGAATTATTAAATAGAAAAAACCTAGTACTAATATAAAGCGAAATGATTTAAACGTTTAATTGCGTAACAACGACCAAAATCAATGTTTTTAACCTACCAAGAGCGTAATAAGTTGCTGTTGACAGTCTTAATAATAAGTCTATATACAATGGGATGGAAAATAATGTTTTTAAGCTGAGACACAATTCGAGGAGTGGTTAAATATTAACGGGATGCAATTCGTATAAAAAAGGGATCTTGAGACGCAATTCGTTTGCTACGATAATATACGTCAATACGTGATATGAGTGCATTATTACACTATTGTTGAATTGTTATTTTTATTATTTAAGAGATAGATCTATTTTATCTTATATAATGGTATAATAAATATATATATATATATTGATATAATGGAATTTACCTAATATTTTATTATTCATATTTATTTATCAATTTTTCTTGTTCATACGAAATATACAGGCATACAGCATTCATTTTTGGTTGCATGTTCTAAAAGATTATCCAGAATATCGAGTGAAGCTCTGAAAATTTTAATTTCATTTCCTACAACTTATTTGTGTAAAAAAGCCTTCTGTATTATTAAATTATTAAGGATAAGTTTCGGAATCGAACAGAAAACGTAGAATCTGAATTACGATTAAAGCTCTTCAGTATTGAGCCCAATATTCAAAAAATGTCTCAAATGCAACACCATCGATAGATGGTTGATCATGATTGATCATGAGAATCTTTGCATTTCGTATACTTATTATGTTGCGACTTAATTGGATTCAACTTTTTGACTCCATAAAAATACTTAAAAATTTGAGACAAAAAGAAAGTAAAATTGTCAGGAATATTTTTTATGTTTACAAATTATTATACCTAAGGTATTAACTCAATTTATGTTTATCAAAACATGTTCAACTTAATTTCGTTCAGTATTGTTTAGCAGTGATTTATTGTTGCGTAGGTACACTTATAAGTCAAATTTACCTGTAATATCCCATCTCCTTTACTTCGCACTCATAACAGTGCACGCTCATGGTGTAGTTATTTGTAGGTAAATATTTTTTAATTTTTTTTTTTTTTGCATATCATTCAAAAACCTATAGGTACCTATTGTTCTCTCTATCAATAAGTTCAATATTATATCACTGTATTTGATTATTAGTATTATAGTTATAATGAGTTATCATATTTATTAGTCGTTACTCATAACCTATTATATTACTGTTGCCTATAGTCATTTTAATCGTTTAACTGTGACTAGATGTCTAGGTCCCTAATTAAAATTCTAAATTAGTACCTATTCAATATTTAAAAACCTGTCATTTGGTTAACAATTGTCCACAGTTTGTTATTAGACATAATTAAATTTCTCTTTTTCAATTTAATTACGTATACAGGTATTTAATTACCTTAATAATTATACTTAATGATTTTAACATCAATCAGTTGTATTAAGATGTTCAGAAATAAACAGATTCTATAGTTTCAAGTTGATACTCCTTACAAAACAATTTTTTTTTTAATTTCTAACAGTGAAACAATAATAAGTAATAATGTTACGCAGAATTTTAAATTCTTATTATTGGCAGAGTTTAAGATTATAAATAATAAAAGTTAAGTATATACAAAAGATTATTTTTACAATCTCAAATCATGTTCATACGCTATAACAACCTACATAAAATACCTAATAAATAGTATATTCTCTGATTAAAAATAATTAATTTTGTAATCGTAAACAATGTGGTGGTGTCTGTATTAGTAAATTAAAATATAATTATTATATTACTATTCATCAATTAATTACGTAGCTTATTTGAAAAAAAAATATATGACTAATCTAATAATATAATTTGTTTTATTCAAAGTAGATAATATTATTTATATATTATAATACACAGATTATTATAAAAAAGTTCATCGTGTATGTTACTGTTAACCTTCATATCAAAAGTAATAGAATAACTCTACTAGAGTTCATGAAAATAAACAATGCTTGATAATATATAAATTCAAATCCGTGTGAATAAGTACACATTATTGCTAAATCATTCAGTATTTTCTAGAATATTTTATTTGACAAATTATAGTTTAAATTTGATAGTAAACATATAAATAATAATATTGTATAATGTGCATAATATTTTCCGGTATTGTATATATGTGTATAAAAAAAAAATTATAATTCGTTTTAATTTGCTAATTATTTGTGTTTTTTTTTTAAAAAAAATTTATAAAAGACCAACTAATTCAAAGTCTAAACTCGGAATCTTGGGGGTTCCAGACCCCCTGGACCTCACCTCTCCGTAAAACCACCACTGAATATATTTATAAAGCACCTAAATATATACACTAACAAGTATTTTATTAATAGATAACCTATCGAACTAAAACATTATAACACATTTAAAGATATTGTAGGTAAGTACTCAAACTGCCAAATATATATTTATTATTTACATTAAAATTATAATGTATGTGCCTGTGAGTAAAAAACTATCTTATTGTCTTACTGTAGGTATTGTGTATGTATCCGTGTCATGGATCATTGAAGGCAATGTCAAATTGCCTTGCTATCATATTTTCTTAAATTGCACGTTTAGAATACGTAAATGTATTAATCATCTAATATAGTTTGGCAATACTATGTATTTAATAATATACTTACTTAACTTATACTCGTATATTGTTTTCATTTTTCTATACAATGACTTTCTATAATTTTTTCAAAATATTTTAATTTGGATCTCCTTGGTATGCTTGGAACATCCAATTAAAGTACATGATTGAAATTCATTGTTTTATACTGACCTATTACATTTTAATGTCCAGCCTTCTTGAGGTTTTCAAATATTTAATACAAGATAATTTTTAATAACAAAAAATGTTTAGTCTTTAATTCAAACTATTATATGACAGACATGGTGAATTAATGATATTTTTATTATAGACACACAACTAATGTCCATTAAATTGTCTTTAATTTTTTTATGATTTCAAACTCAAAGAATGTATAAGAAAATTAATACATAGTACCTACAGGAATTTATACATTATATTTCAATGATAATGAATAATGTTTAAATCCATTTCGAATTCATATGTAGGTAGGTTAGGTATAGAGTTTTGCCATATTTGATCCCATCAATAACTATATAACCTATACATTCCTATTTTGATAACCATCTAGGTATTCAATATGTATGTATCTATGTAATATTCTTTCATAATATTTAATAAATTTCATTTTTTTTCACTTGTTGTAACAATATCAATAATTATTCTTTAGGTATGAACTGAAAGTTTCAACTCTAATAAAATATATCTGAACTGATCAATGGAATTGATACAACATATTTATGGTAAATAAATAGATAAATAAAAAATGTGTATATAGAAATAAAAAATTAATTAATTAATTAATTAATACGTCGCCTAGAGTATTATGATAAGTGTATTATTAAGTGTTATATTATTGGACCGGTTTCAAATTAAAAAATCATCATCAGGTAGATCACAGTCAAAATATAAAATGCACTGAATATAAAAAAATAAATGAAGGAATACATAGTAAAAAAAATATACAAATTGTTCATTTTACATAGAAATAATTTATTTTTGTCAGAGAGATTATTTAAAATGGGTTATTATTAAACATAGATATGTTACGAAATATAAATTATTTGATTATTATTTATTATCTAAAATGTATTGATATAAGATATTATTTTTAAAATCGTTTTGTACAATTAAAATATTATTAAAATTTTTTTTTCTTTATGTTATTGGGTATATGTAATTCTTCTAAAACTGAATTAATGTAAATATTATTTTGGGTATTTAATATAATTAATAGTCCTGTATTAATATCAAAGCTTATATTATGGATATTTTCTAAAACATGTTTAGCGGAATTTGAATTAGGGCAGTTATTTAAATTTAAATTATTTCTATAGGCTATATTATAGATAATAATGAGCTTGTGTTGATAATTATGTTTATTTCATGAAATACGTTCAAATCTATAAAATATTGAATTAAAAAATTATATTTTTTGAGAATAAGGGTGGTTAGAATCATGTGGTATTATAGCATCAGTTTGTGTAGGTTTCCTGTAAATATTAAAATCAAATTTATTGTATATTATAGAAACTGTAAGATCTAAGAAATTTAATTTATTATTTTTTTGTTTTTCGAGTATAAATTGAATTTTTTTGTTTATTTTGTTTAAGTAGTTAACTAAATTTTCTGCTTTTCTATTTGAACCTATAAATTAAATGAATGTGTTGTCAACATATCTATAATATGCTTTTACATATGAATATTTTATCAGGCTTATTATAGTAGGTTTTATTCGTGCTGTTTATTAAGTTACATCTTGTTTAATTTTGATTTTGAAATTGTATATAATTTATAACGGATTCACACTGTATTAATTGTTTTTAATTGATTGAAAGTTTAATGTTTGATATGTATTGAATTTATTACCTTTATTTAATAAGTTTTTTTGACTTAATTGAAAATTATGAAAGTTAAATTACTAACTTGTGGTTGAAAAGAATGCGGGTTATTAAGTTGTAATTTTTGTGTATTTTGTGCTACTAAAATATTTATTTTAATTTTATCATTTAACCCTACGCTATTTCTTATTTTTTTTAGGTAGTAATTTTTGTTGGATATGATTTTTAAAGTGTGAAATTTGTAAGTGGTTTAAATTATGAGATAAAATTGTTTTTAAATTATTAATCTTTTCTACTATTACGTGTTTTTTGTTGAATACAAATTTTTTTTCAGAGTTCAACTATATTGTCTCTGCTCTTTTTTTGGCTTTGATTGTAGCTTCAGAAGTACATTTGATATGCATATTGATGTATTTTGGAACAACTTTCAATTTCTTACAAGTTTAATTGAAGTAGATATTTATATTAGGATTCATTAATTTCATGTTTAAATATTCAATCCTGTTCATCAACTGAGTTGGAACATTGGCTTGGCCTGACATAATAAATAATAAAATAATAAAGTCAAAACAAAATTATTAAAATGGTTAATACTCGTAAATAAATATATAAATACAAAATGTATGTATAAAATTAAAAAGTAAACAAATGAATTATTGCATCGCCTGGAATATTATAAATAAATTGCTTCAATTGCTTCAAATTAAAAATTCATCATCAGGTCATATCACAGTCAAAATGTCACTTATCATAATACTCCAGGCGATGTATTAATTAATTAATTAATTAATGTATTATTTCTATATGTACATTTTTTATTTATATATTTATTACAAGTACTTACTATTTTAATAATTTTGTTTTTATTTTATTATTTTATTAAACAACATATTACTTATATAGTTTAAATATTATAAATTAATGCACAAACAAATCCAAATTATTTTTTTATTTTAATCAAATACAGAAAAAAAAAACTTTTAGAAATAGATGAATAGGATCTCAAGCGTATAATAACGTTGGATTTAGTCTGATTAGGTTCCAGATGATTTGATTTTCAATGATATTATTCGAAGACTTTTTATACCCAATGTTAGTGGTTTTGCAAATTACATACAATATATAAATCATATTCAATGACCTAATTCAATGTTTAAATGATCATTATCACAATTTGCAAATTGTATTTATTATAATCTAAGACTAGGTTTAGACAAATCTCAATTCTAAAATCAAATGGGCATACTTTGCACAATGGGTGGGCCACTATTGTAGAAGAGAAGTTGGAAAGGTAGAAGGGAAGTTTAATGTATATTTCTATGCAACAATAAATCATTGATAATGAAGTTAGCAGAGTTTGATTATACATGTTTTGAAAGGCCTTAATATTCACAATTTGAAAATAAATTTTACATATTTTTTCGTTTTTTCATTTATTGTGTAAGCACCTGAGAAAATTAGGGATTATCATATATATAGTTAAGGATATTAACATCCCTAAAAAGTACCATCCCAGGAAAATTTCCTTTCAGAAAAGGTGCTACACTTGAAAATCTGAGGAAAATTTCTGTTAGAAAAGCTGTTCAGAGAAAGGAAAAAAAATAATGTCTTTGTAAAACCAATAGGTACATTTCTTCTACCAATTAGAATTTAAAAGAACATATCAAACGAATTTGGGGTAGTATTACTCAAAACAGTTTCAACTTTTAACCTTAACCTTAATACATAGACATAATATATCTAAGCCTTGATACCTAGGTATTACAGTAAATACTTTTTGATGTCATTCAAATCCAGCTAATTGTATTTGTTTAGCAATTATTATTTAGTACACTACCGTGACAAATAGGTAGGTAAGTACCCATCTGTACCTATTTGTTTGACTTATTTACTCTCACTAATTAAATTATTGATGTTTAAATAAATACAAATATTTGTTTATTAAATAGGAATATATAGTATTTTATTTAATCAAATGATTATACATAATATAAGTTACCAATATAATGTATGATTAGCATATTATATGCATTTACTATAAAAGATAGTATAGGTAAATACCTATATTTTATTTTATGATTATAATTCAAAATGATAGTCAAGATTAAAATTTCTATAGAAAATAGTAAAACAATTAAGATAGGTATAACATTTATAATTTAATAATTTAATTAATAGTCATTAAGTGCTAAACAAAATAGTTATTCAAAAATAGTAATATAAATAATAAATATATAAATAATTTTAATAGGTTAGATAGTAGTATTATATATAGATTACAATTTTAAATAGTTTAAATTTACTTATATAAATACAATTTGGCACAAATGTAGAAATATAAATCTTATAATAATTTTATAATTAATTATGGGCGACACACAATCTAAATCTAATAATATGAGGGTTTATTTTTAATATGAATTTTAATTTGTACTACAGGTACTGTGTATAGATAATTTATATTTGAAATTAAATAATTAGATAGGTGGTTAATAATTAAATATACAGTTGAAATAGTTAAAATTTAATAAGTATGTTGATTATGACAAAAACAATGTTTATGTTTGGATTTATTATGTTTAGGTTATTATTAAAGTTATATGTTAATCGAATTTTCAGATATATGTATCAAATATAAAATTGTAGAGATTAAATTTATAGTATATTTAAAATAAGCATTTTGCTTATTTTATGAATGCAGAACTAAACAAAGCAATAATTAAATTTCTTTTAATTATAAATGTGTATGATTATATTATCCTTTGAAAAAATATTTGAACAGTTTACCTAACCTATAGGTGTAACTATACAATTTTTTAATATAAAATATGTCTATATACTTTTTAGTTTTACATTTTTTAATATTAATTAAATAACCTGAAGTTTTAATTATGTAAATTACTTTATTCAGCCTAATATATTGAGCATGAATAATTACTATTGAATGCATAATGAATAGTTGGATATCTGTATACTAATGCATATTAAATATTTTAGGTATATGAGATTTATTGATAAAATAATTTACATAATTAAACAAATAATTATTATTAAAATAAGTAAAACTATAGGTATGGTTTTTAAATTCATAATTTTAAATTGTATAGTATATTTAATGTAATAGGCAGACAAAGGCACTGTTTTTCAATAATATTTAGAATATATGTATTTATTTAATATATTATTATATAGTATGTTGTTATTATGTAGCAGGTAGGCATATTATTAATTTGATAATTTAAAATGTACAAAAAACAAAAAAAACCAAAAGTTAGGCATCTCAACTATAATTATATGAATTTAAGGAATTTAATATTTTAGAAATAAGAATGATACATTATTAAAAGTCAGTTAATAAAACAATTATTTACATTCTATCCAGAAGCATAATTTGAAAATGTACCTATGTATATCAACAGCATTTAGTAGTTAAATTTGTTAGAATTTTAGCAAACTATTCATTTGAATTTTCTACCAACAAAATAAATATTTAAATAATTGTTCACACAAATATTTTAAATTTCATATAATAAAATGTATTGTTATTTGTTTCATAGTAAATTATCAAACTGTGCACAAACATTATGTAAATTATATAGTGATTTGATTAAAAATTTGAGAAATTAACAAAATTGAATTGAATTTATATAATATTATAATAATTAAGAGATATCCAGCATAAAAATGATGTCATATATCTATGTTAAAAACTGATAATTTGAATTTTATTGTTCACAGTATCACCCATTATTTGAACTTGGATTAGTAGACACTAGACAAGTGTCATTTTTAAATCAAATTTTTCACGGATCTCGAGTTTAATAATATTTGTTAAAATGTCCACTGTATTATTTAAACAAATATTATACTAGGTAATCATTTTTAATTTTGAGCATAGGCGTGCGCAGATAGTATTTTAAAATTAAAAATTATAATGTACTCACATTGTTAAAGGTAACTTTAGATTATCATTGGTCCTTATAATAATATAGTTTTGTTTTTAAATTAATAGTAATAATAATTTGATAGTGATTGATATAATAATTTTGATATCGCTGTTTTCAAGTAAAATTAATTTAAATAACTCTCACAGTCTTTTGATATTAAAAATAATAAATCTGATTGTTTAATGTCAAAAGAATGTTATAATTATTAACTAAATGTAAAACCCAATTAATAGGCAATTGGAAGTAGTTGTTAAAATAAAATAATTATTGAGGCTAATGCGCACGCCTATGAACTTGGAGTTCTCTCGGATCAAGTTTTGTCGGAACCAACTAGATCGCTAGATCCAATAGAACTAATAGTCGAATTGGAACCATGGTGTGTGCCCGAACTCTGCATCGACATAGTTCTTTCAGTGGTTACAGTGCCAATTGTACTACTGATGCCCATCAGCCCATGATAATTGCCCATTCTCAAGGCCCTCTTCAATTTGTCGGGATCGACACAGGAGGGGTCTGCCTAGAACAATAACATCATGAGCACTCATTTACAAACATAAACATAGTTATTGTTTGTACGAGTATTGCCCATTAATTACAATTATATATTTTATCTAACTAAAATTTTTGCGCACCTGATAAGCTAATGACGTCATGATCACCTCGTACGGAACTATTTTTAAAGGTTCCACTTCGTTCATAAGTACGTTAGCTGGTATTTTGTGGTATTGAATGGATGACATGAAATTTTCTATGAATACTTCTTTCCAGTCGACATTTGAATTTGTATCACCATATTTCATTGTCCACATGAGTGCAGCCTTAAATTCAATATTAATGAAGTTAATAGTATTTTAAATTTGTATAGTTTTCAAACAAATTTAAGATAAAAATTGTTAAATACATGCAAGACAAATTATTTTATATTTTTTACTTTGTGTAAATTTGTCATACAATTCTTGCATAGTTTGATGTCTCTTTTTGATTAGCTATATTATTCATTAGGTACTTGATTCAAATATTCCTTTTCCAAACTTGTTACTTTTTCATTACACAGATTTTTAAAAATTCTTTAGAAATATGAAAGAGACTAATAATTTTTAAATTTGGAGCGCAAGGAAGGATTTATTGGCTTTACGATTATGTAGGTATATTTTTTATTTTTTTGTGTGTGTGATAAACTTTTCCACTAGAAATCATGCTACAAAATATCAAGTGTAACAGCTTTTCTGAAAGATAATTTTATTTAGTTGTATTGGGAAGGTCATTTTTTGATTTTTTAGGGGGTTTTCAAAATAATTGAGAAAAACCAGAAAGAAAATTATAGGTAAAACTGCGAGTATTACGGCGAGCCACGGCGTTACGGATTTCTGTTTTTAATTTTTGCAACTGTTTTCAACCAGAAATATTGCTTCAATCGAAAAATGATGAGAGTCTTTTTTTAGAGTTAAATTTATTTTAAAATATGTATATCCACCGATAAGGAAATCATTTTTCGAAAAATATAGTTTTTCAAATAATTAGGAAAAACCGGGAAAAAACGTAGGAAAGTGTATAGCATGTGTTTTTTGTTGTTATTCAGTTAAAAATTATTGTAGAGATCTGTAAATTTCACAGAATATTTTTATTGGCCTTTTGTAGACCTTTTGAACATTTAATATAAGGTACATTATAAGTTGTATTTAGTGATCAAACAAACAAGTTTGTGTTTAAAACATTAGTATTTTATTAATCAATTTGTAATCAAATTTTGACGAAAGTCGTAAAAATTACTGTATTTCAAATTTCAAAATGTGTCTTACCGAACTTCACTCTGAATCATTTTTCGTTAGTAATGGTTAACGTTACGAACAGATATAAAATAAATAACATTATGTATTCTACCTTCCCAACTTTCCAACTTAAACAATGGCTGCACTCGTACCCAGTATCAGCTCTTTAGAATTTCTGTTATTTATTAAATCAAAACTATGAAAATATGATAAATTGTTTCTACTCTAAATGATTGGATAATCGATTGAATTTTATTAAAATACCATTTTTTTTTTTTTTAAATTACTATAATAATGATAACAATATTTGTGTAATTGAAATATAAGAGTCAATATGCAAGGACGCTCGCAGAAATTTTCTTCGGGGGGTGGGGGGCGCAGAGTGTATATAATATATACATTTATACATATATGTATAGGCAACATTTAACAGTACTACTTCGCGCGCTCGAACTAAGACAAACCGACATGCAATTATGTGAATATGATACCATAGAAAATACTATATAGACCACAAAGTAGATCATGTGATATAAACTCTAGATTACCTATTAAATTTTGTACAGACATATTCCTCGAGACTCTTCTATTCATTAATGTTTTCGGACACAACAAACGCGAAATTTAGTAAACAATGATTTCTATCAGTGAAAAAAAAAAAGCTTTTACAATAATTATAAAAATATACCATAACTATCCAAAAAAAAACAAGGGGTATTCCCCCCTGTTGACACCCTTGTGATTCTGGGGACGGGTGCGGCCACCGTTGTAGGTGAGTAGTTGGGAAGGTGGGATTCAAAAAGTTATTTAATATATACCTGTAACCAATGATAAACCATTGATAACGAAAAACGATTCGGAGCGAAGTTCAGTTATATATGTTTTGAATGGCCGTAATATTTACGATTTTCGTCGAAATTTGTTATAAAAATTCTTTTACAAAAATATATATTTATACTATACCTAAAGCTCAAATTTTTTTATCCACAAAGTATGAAATTTAAGGAACCTCCTGTTAAATTTTTTTTACAGTAACTATAGAACACAAATTACGTACAAAACTCGTAAAATTAAAATGTCTATAATTAGCTCAAAAATAGATCAAATATTTTTAAAATTTTACTACGTCTAGAAAAAGAAAATTTTATTTTTTTGTATAAAAAAAACAAAATCGAAAATAACAAAATAATTGTTTTTGTACATTTTTTTTTGTTATTTCTGTATTTTTTTCGGTTTTGATTAGTTATGAAAAAAAACCACAAAGAAAATCAAAAACGACTTCCTTGGTCATCAACTAGTTTAAAAAATTCAATAAAAAAGATTATTTGATGTTTTTTATTTGGAGCAATATTTATGACAGAACACATAATCCATAAAAGTTTAAAATAATGAAATCGTTGTGCCGAACTTTGAAAAAAATCGTATATTTTGTCTTAACTATTTTGAAAACTACTTCAGATTTCAAAAAACGACTATCTCTGTCAGTTTTTGGATTGGAGTAATATTTCTAGTAGAAAACATCGAGTTAACATAATAAAAAACAATGAAAACGTTAATACCGTGGTGCGTCGTAAATATTTGCCGTTTTACCTATACTTTTATTTTATGTATTTTCCGATTATTTCAAAAACCTATAGAAAAATCGAAAAATGACTTCCTCATTGCACCAACTAGAAAAAAATACCTTTCAGAAAAGGTGCAACAATCTATACTTTAGAACAAGTTTTCTGGTAAAACAGTTGTTCACAGACAGAAAAAACAAATATTGAATACACACACATATCATAGTAAAACTATTAAATTCCTCGCTATGCTTTGAATCTAAAAAGAAAAACGAGAATTTGCCACTCATAATAAAACCAATCCCCCTAGGAACACGGGAGGAGGTTAAATTATTATAGACTCATAATTTGCCATATAGCTTTTATTTTAGGATATACAACAAAACTGGAGGAGTCATCATAGTTAATTTGTAAAGTAATAAAATAAGAACCAACCTAATAAATACATTACAATAATTGAGTAGGTTAGGGTTAAGGGATTTAGCTTAACAATGGTTGAGAAAAGTAGAACTAATCAATACTTAGCTATTATCTGATTAAACATGGGTAGGTACTTGAAATTTAGTGAATTCGTCTGCTTTTAGTTCATCTCTACTTAATATCAACCGGACTACGTGCAGTGGTAATAGAGCAAAAGATCCCAAGTTTAACACCTCGTTTCCGTGTTCATCAACAAATTCCAAGACCTATTATCGACATTAAATTGAATATTATATAAATAGGAAAAATACGCTAGATACAAGTTATAATTAAAAAATGTATACCTTCTGTACGAGACTTTTAGTGCATTTATACTGTATGTATCGTTCTGCTGATGATAAAAGTGCACAAACCGTGTCTACGTTTATACAACACTGTACAAATCCTGTGCACGCTTTTCGCAAATCTTCTAGACCATAATAATCCGCTGCATTTAGTACTCCTATATTATATGTGACCGAAATAAAAAATGAATACCTATATAGGTTATATTTTACATATATTATAATAATTTGATTATATAATACATTATATATGAGTATTACAGGTATACAATGTTTACTTGACTCACCCAACAAAGTTCTGGGTTGCAAAGTTACACAGCCGGTGTGTATATATTCAATGAGCTGACGAAACACATCTGGTTCGAATTCATCTACTACGACTGTCTGATGTTGATTGGATTGAGTCTATTAAATGAGATGCAAATATTAGGTACCTAAAACGTAAAGTTATATAATTTGTTCCTTGACGTTTAGGGTAATAATAATGATTTATTATTTTTTGAATGTGTGGTACAAATGATAAACAATCAAAGTTTAAAAGAAATGATATACCTAACAATATTACCAACTTATTTAAAATAAAATAAAGTGTATAACCCACGAGTATTACTAGGTATATAAATATATTTATATTATATATTTTTTTAATTTTACACGTTTCGGCCATAAGCCATCATCACTCGATACTCATGTAACGTTATTTGTTGTATTATTTTGTATTAATTAATTGATGGCCTATAGTAGAAACATGTTGTAAAATAAACAAATTCGTATAAGTATTAGATATTTTTTTTTTATCTTACTTGTGTATTGGCATTTTTTACATTGAGAAGTGGTTCACTGCTACGCTTCAAAAACGTAGGACGTCTGAGTTTTGTAGTTTCTTTAGGTACAACTTCCTTTTTTCTTTGAGGACTCGGTGGTTGATATAACATTTTATGGAACACTCTGAAAAAATATAAATTTATATACTTGTAGCTATGTATGTATGTTCAGATTTCAGGGTACACCTTCATGGATGTATTTATAATATGAAATTTATTTCGTCGTGGACTTTTGAATGTTTTTGTTTATAATACAAGCCAATAATTAATATGATAAGGCCAGAGGAAAAAATTATACGTTAGTTCTTAATTAAGTACCTCGCTAAAGTACTTTATCAGTTAAGTTTACTTTCAGAATAAGTGCTGTTATTGTAAATCGGAGTAAAATTGCTGGTAGAAAAGTTGTTCACAGGAAAAAAAGGTCGAAATATTTTTCAACCAATAGGTACCTACATTTCGTACATTTTCCGGTTTTCCGACATTTTATCCCGGTTTTCTCAGATATTATGAAAACCGCTTGAAAAATCAAATAGGACACTCCTTAAGTACAATCTGGACAATATTATCTTTCAGAAATGGTACCGCGCGTACATATCGGAGAAAGATTTCTGGTAGAAGTTTTGTACACAGGAAAAAAAACATATTTGTAAAACCAATACATTGTTCGCGCTACATTCAGAATCTAAAATATGGGAAATATCTCAGATTTATTTGGTAGCGTGGAGAGTACAAAGAGGAGTCATTAAGAGAAAGCTTGTAAGAATGGGATGGAACATAGTCTTCTGGGACCTAGGTATGATCTTGTCTAAAGCGAGAGAAAGTAGAAAACAAATAGTTTTCCTACTAAGATATAAATTATGAACCTACAAGGTTTAGATGATGGTATAGTAGGAGAAATGTTCTTATACCTGTAGGTAGTCAAATTAGGAGGCTGACTTGACCATTGTTTAAACCACATTTGATCAATGAAAGTAGGTATTTATAAAATATATTTTACCGACTTCTCGCTGCTAATACTGCTTTTACAGCGCAAACAGGTTCTCTTGTATCACCAACTAAAAAGGTCACATCACATAATTCAGGCATACTAGCCAAAAACGCCATATCGTCGGCTAGGCCGTTTTTGTTTTCGAACACGCTTTGGTCAAGCTCGTCTTCGGTCGGTTCCATGTCTCCTTGTAGTTTCATCATTTACCACATATCTAGAGAACATACAATAAATTGATTACAATACAAAGGCAGAAAACATGGGGACTTAGAGTTGAATAGTTTACTAGTCAGGGTATTGCTGCTGCTCGCAGCCGACTACTATTCTTATTTTGGAAAAAGTATAGTGGTGAATCCAAACCTTAATTTTAAGGAAGGGTGGGTAAAATCATTTACAATAATGTTAATTGGTATACCGTATACATATACCATAATACAAGAAATTATAGTATACTACGTTACGGTGTTTGGGGGAGGCAATAGGATCATTTGCCTACCCCTAGATTTGCCACTGAGTGCTGCCGTGTCGTGTCAATGATTGAAACGATATGGTTTATTAGCTAATCCTGAAACTAATCGTAATTACTAAACTTGTCCGGTTTTCCTATATTTTTCCCCAGGTTTTCAGAATTGTTATGAAAACCGCTTGGAAAATCAGAAAAATAACCTCCATAATGTATCAAGTAGATCTAAAATTTGATAAAAAGGTTTCTTGTGATTTTGAGATTGGCGTAACATCTATGGTAAAAAAATTGTTCCCAGATAGAAAAAGTAAAAATAAAAAAACACGCATAGTAAAATCAATACATTTTCTCTTTACTTTGAATTTAAAAAAAAATCACACCATAGTAACATTATATACTACGTACCTTCGATTATGAGTTGATTATTAGTGAATTATTACTAAACGCCGACGAAGATTTCAATAAAATGTTGTATATCTCTAAATAAAATTTTAAAGCCATTTTTGATTGTTTTATGTATGCACTATTATTTAATTTTTTTGTTATATATTCGAATGACAAAGACTGCAAATGCAACTGTGACTGATTCTTTCTGACAGTGATTTTATTTTTAAGGGACTATTGAGCTTAAAACTCTATCCCCTCGTTATCTAAGGCAAACTATAGTATTTCGTACAAAAATACTACCTACATTATAATTACGAACGAATTAATAAACTCAAAATCGCAGGATCTGTATGAATACGTGAACAATAGGTCCTATAGTGTTTAAAATGTACCTACCTACTTCGTGAGGTTTACAAACATAGCCTTAATATCTTAATAAATATATCATTTTAGATTCTAGTGGAGCGAAAAAGCTAATGGTTTTACAAAGATGTTTATTTGTATTATTATTATTTTTTATCTGTCCCCGCAATTTTCCTACCAAAATATTGCTCTGATTTTTCATGTAACACCTTTTATGAAAGAAAGTCGGTGTGGAAAAGTACTTTAAAGAGGTCATTTTTCGATTGTTTCAAGAGTTTTCTCATCAAATTTGAAAAACTGAAAAAAAACGGAAAATATACGAAATATATTACTAAAATATTACGATTTTTTTTTCTGAGCACAACTTTTCTACTAACAATTTTGCTCTGATTTACGATAGAACTTTTTCTAAAAAGAAATTTGACCTGGAGAGGTACATTAAAGAGGTCACTTTTCGATTTTCTTAAAAGTTTTCCTAATACATTTGAAAAATTGAGAAAAAACATAGGAAAACCGGAAAAACGTAGAAAAACCGAGAAAATCGGTACAACATTAAACAAATATTATTAAAGAAAATATTTAGAGGCTATTTAATTATTTTACTATAATATGGCATATATATAGTTGACAAAGCATTACTATCAACTGAACTCCGCACAGAATCGTTTTTTCGTAAGCAATGGTTTATCGTTACAGGTATACAGATATACATTAAACTATCTATAACAGTGGCTGCACCCATTATTATTATCTTAGTAAGTCTTTTTTTTTTCTTAAAACTATATTAATAATATGATTGCATTTAATTATTTCTGAACCTTCGAAAAAAGGTCTTTTAAAATTACCAATATACTGAATTATGTAGGTGATTATTATTACAAAATTAAACATTATGTATTTTTATTACTACAAATTGTAAACAAAATAAGTTTTAATAAGGAAATTTTAAACAACCAGTAATAAATGGATTATTTTGGATAAATTACTATTATTCTATTTAATGCTAAAATAGCATTAAATAGAAGACTCACCCTTCCTGTTAAGGGGAGTGTTCAATTCACCGTGTCGTTTCATTTCGTGTATTTTAAACACGACACGTTCTTTTTTAATTGCACGGAATAATTTGTATGTGTCGTTTTACCAACAACCAACATTATCACTATTAATTTACCATACACCAAAAATGCGCGGTAATTATTATCGCACATTTTTCTTAAAATATAATATAATTATTATATTATATTAATTATGAATATTTATTATTATTTTACCATCAATATTTCACAGTCTCTACACTGTCTTTAAGTTTTATTCATACTATTTTCTGTCAAAAAAGGCGATGTCATTAAATTATTACCTAAACAGTATCCACTTTATTAATATTGTTTATTTGTTTTATACGATTAACTAATAAAAATAATAAAACCGTCAAAATTATTTTACTTAACTTTAGTTAGTAAGATAATATTGCTATTTTTAATAGTTACGTTCTACTAATAGATATTGATTTTAAAATACCTACTTGTTATTGTATTTACTAGTACTAGTTTGTGATTTGAATACAACAAAATGTTTGCATAAAGTGCATATCTGTTCCTAAAAAATTATACATTTTACGTTTACATAACATTAGATATTATTTACCTTCACAAAGTTCATATTGAATTTAAACTAGTATTAAAATTGAATATCAAATCACATTTAATTTTAAATTAAATTATTAAAAAAAGAAAATTTTAATACTAATTAAATGTATTATTAAAACACGACATTTACGTTACCACTACTAACGTCTAAAAATTGAATTTCATCAACTCTGCGGTATTCGCGGTTCACACGGTAAACATGATCAAAATGTGTCTACCATGATAATAAAACCAATCAGAAAAGAGTATTTCACATGAAACGAAACTACACGGTAAGTTGAAGACTCACCTTTAGCCTTATCATATTAGTGTCGACTAGGGCTACCTATAGTTTCTTTCAATCGCGAATATATTAGGAAGCCTAGATAATAATTAGGATGAATAAGATTATTATCTAGGCTCTCTAGAATATACTGTAGGTAATAGAAACTTTAAATTTGTCCTCACGGTGTGCTAACAGTACTAGGATACCAGCTGATTCAGATAAATAGTTCCCAGGTCATATGAGAGTTCGATATGCAACTCGTATATTATCATAAATCGTGCCTTCCGGACACCGTTATCGTTTATCCTTATCATTTCGGAAATTTATCCCTTACCATTATTATCAATATATTATGTTATCAGCTATTCTTCGATAGTAATATTTTTTATTATTGTACGTAAATATGTTTTTTTAGTTGTTTTTCCGTTCGAAATTGTCCGCGTAAAATCTAATTAATCAAATTATTATTTTAGTTGTTCGTCGTCGTCGTTATTATGTCGGCTGACTGACCGTTTCGCGCGTGTGCGCCAATGACCGATTATTGGCGGTCAAGTGTATGAGGTGAAAAGCCATGGACAGTGCGTCTGGTGGTGGCGGCCGCGTCAATAAATTCGGCATGGGTTACTCGTCGAACAAACGCCGGCATGCTATATTTTCCAAGAGGAAAATTGTCATCATGAAGAAGGTTAGTGTAAAATTATCATGATAATTTAACACTAAATTTACACAGCTGTGTAGTCATTTTACCAAAAATGTGTACTTCTTGGTAATATAAAAATCAGAATAAATATACATTTTGATTAAGTAGGTACCTATGTATTAAATATAATTTGTTCTGTTATCTTACAAATGGCATTAAAAAATTACTAGTGAGAATATTTTGAGTGGGCTAGGCAGTTATAATTTAAATGGTTTTTTGTTTTTTTTAACTGTATTATTAGTTCACTATAAAACTATACCGTATTGCAAATAAAATAATATATTTAGTAGTATAAATGAATAGGTATAACCTATAATTTTACACAATATTATAACATATCAATAGGTAATTAAAAGTATCCCATATTATCTTTTCTCACACTTTCTGATACATCAAAATATGTTTTATATAATTCAAACCTATTGAACAGATAGTACATTTTTTTAAACAATCTATCAACATTATTTGTTAATTTTTCAAAATATTTATTTACCTACCAATGAATTTTGAAGAAAATGTTTTTAATTAACTAATACAATTTATATTTACTCACATAATAATATGCAAAATGACATTTTAACAAGATGTATTGTATAACTATTTTCAGACCTCCCTCTGGGTGAAATATTATGCTAAACAGACCCCTTAAAGTTGTTGGTTATACTTAAAAAAAAAAAAAGATCTTCTGTATTAAACAGTTAAAAATATTAAAACAGATGCCTTATAAATTAGTTGATACATTTTATATTCTGAGTGGAACTAAGAAGCGTGTGGTTTTACAAAGATGTTTATTTATATTGTTATTTTTTTAGCACCTTTTCTGAAAGAAAATCGGTGTGGGGAGGTACCTGATAGAAGTCGTTTTTCTATTTTACCCGGAGTTTTCTCAGCAAATGTGAAAAACGTAGGAAAACTAAGTAAATCGGTACAACGTTAAACAAATATTATTAAAGTAAATATACAATACATATTTAATTTGTTTACTATAACATGGCATATATATATATATTTACTCCGCACAGAATCGTTTTTTCGTAAGCAATTTTTTATCGTTGCTCACTGATATACATTAAATTACCTATAACAGTGGATGCACTCGGTCCCCATTATCCTAGGACGTCCTTTTTTTTTCTGTGGACAACATTTCTACTAGCAATTTTTCTAAAATGAAATTTCACTGGGGAGGTACTTTAGAGAATACTACTGGCCATCTCAATTCCGATATCTGATACCACAACTACCAGCCTTACTACCAATGAAGTTTTATTATCACAACCGAATGCCACAACAGTTGAGGGAAAGAAAAAGTAGCCAGGTAGGGGCACTATTAAAGATAGTATGGTTGCGTGACGATAAATGAAAGTAGTGACAGGCACTATCGAATGGTATATATCATCGATAGTTTTCGATAGTTTGGATGAATTATCGAATAGTTTTTACTTTTTAATTTTTCCCCGATATTAAAAAAATATTTTTGTTTAAAATAATACAATTCAAATTAGTGTTATGGTCGATAAGTAAATAATTATACAAAATACTACCTGCAGTTAATTATACAAACTACAAAAGATACATGGTTTGGTGACTTTTGTATATAAGCCAACACTCAGCTGTCCCTATTTACCTAAATATACGATTTTTTGGCCCACTTTTAGAAAAAGGTCGTCGCTCAATTCTGCATAATTTTTTTTTATTAATACTGCATATTTCATATCGTTTAATGCAGCACACATTTTGTCTTTTGTTAACCAGTTACTGGTTCGTCTCCGAATCGTTTATGTTTGGTAATGTGGGGTAAATATATTACAAAACTCAAAATATTACTATAAAGTAAATTATTAATTGTTTATTTATTAAATAGGTGATTTCACTTAATTTAAAAGTTGTATAAATAAAAAAATAAATTGTAAAATGTTTTACAAAAAAAATCGGTTAAATGTGTAGGAATATATTTTTAAAAAAATTCTAACATCCAAAGTCAAGTGCAATGTAGATTGTGTAAAACATTGGTAGGTATTCAAATAACACGTTAAATTAATATATTTAGGTATATTGGAACTGTTGAGTATCGGCTTATATACAGTCACCAAACCATTTGTCTTTTGTATAGCCAACTGTAGGTATAGTATTTCGTAGAACTATTAATATCGTGGAAAAATACCGAAATGAAAATTATTTGAATAATTTTTCCTGTGACCGAATAAAAACTATTCTAATAGATTTCTATTGCGCCCATAACTACTTAATAGACGACTACGGAAGTGCTTACGGTGAATATGATTGCAAAGTTTTGTTTTTCAGCGTAAGATTTAAGCGAACACTTTTTAAATTTACTTTTTGTTCTTTGATCGGAGTCTCTCGCTGCATTATTAAGACATGAATCAAAGACATGATCGTGGTCATAACCGAATAAATTTTTTTGTGAATTCGTTAACCACCAGAAATCGCAACCATGTAATCAGTTGATGGTAAACACTTTCATTGACAGGTCCGGATTAAGGGGGGTATGGCCCTAGGCCCGCTCCTGCATATCATAATATTGTGGACCCCTGGCTTTGGCGAGTAGTACGTTTCCTATAATATATTATGGATAATGGATATATTATTATAATTATTATTTTTGTTAACGAAATATCGTCTATCGCAGGATGATCTTGGTAAGGAAATGGGAATAGGTACCGTCGATTACAAATATATGACGATCTCTGAAATATATTTATTTGTGAGACATTAATATTTTGATTATGTTTATGGGCTTTTAAAATTGTGTGGCCCTAGGCCCAAAATCATCTTAATCCGGCTTGTTCATTGCCATATATTCTGCAGGTTGTCATACATCGTCACGCAATCATACTATCTTTAATTATGGATAGAGGTTATTCGGTTTTTCAATGAAGGGGTGGATACTTAGATGAAGAAATGGTGATGGATATGCTTTGCTATGGATTCAGAGAGAGTAATATTTTAAATGAGAACGAGAGGATCTCAAATCAAGGTGACATGAAAGCATAAGAGCAATGCATTTAGCTTTATAACAATTTAAAATATGTCCTTAACCAATAATAATTTTTATATAAAACTATTTTCTTTAATATATTGTAATTTTACCTTTCAGGCATACGAGCTGTCGACATTGGGGGGAACGCAAGTAATGCTGTTGATTGTATCTGAGACGGGCAACGTGTCTACTTTTGCCACACAAAAGTTACAGCCGATAATTACTTCAGAAGAGGGAAAAGCGCTCATACAGATGTGTCTAAACTCACCAGACTCTTGTCCGTCGTTGTCTGACAACTCCGGGGACCCGTTGTCAGCCACCGGATTTGAGGAGACCGACAACATCGATGTCTATCACGATTCCAAAGTAAGACAGTTTGTGTTATGCCTAATAGAGTCCACCATCCGCATTATAAACATCTTTCTTAACACATCATTGTCATGTCCCCGCCAACTCATCTCATACCTTCGTAATTTATAATGTTAAATAGATGTACCATTAAAACCTAAAATAAAAACTGAAGAGTGTGAAGAAAACGAC
Organism: Cinara cedri; assembly: GCA_902439185.1. Lineage (NCBI taxonomy): Eukaryota > Metazoa > Arthropoda > Insecta > Hemiptera > Aphididae > Cinara > Cinara cedri. The sequence goes on from CABPRJ010002368.1 coordinate 1,584,799, forward strand.
TAACGAAGATCATAGTTATAAATTGTGATTTCCCTTTATTCCACCCCAGGTGAACTGGCGTTTGCGATTTAGCAGTCATGTGAGTATAGGGTAAGACCATCCGGAAAGTATCTATTTGTCTGGATCATATAATCCCGGCAAACATTCTAAAAGTCTTATTTCTCCGGACGAAAAGGATAATAACTGTACTAATCCGAATTGTATATTTTTATGAAATTCACCCATACAGTTGATACTAATTTAGGTAATTTAAAACATTATTAATTTGTTTATATTATTTATTTATTTTTTCAATTTTAAGTATGTTCACAAAATAATCAGCTTTACTATTTTTACTCAAAGTATAAATTTGAGTATTTGATTTTGGTAAAATTAAGTGAAACTATTTGAAATATTTTATTTAGTTATTGCAGGTCGACCATGATAAACGTTTCTTATAATTTTTCGATCAACTACCCTTCAACACAAAATAGATTGATTTTAAATTTTGTCTATGATATTTTACAGGTTGTTTTAAACTTTACATGAATTACTTATTTTTTTAATAAATGACTTATTTAAAACCTTTTTATAAGCATATATTCTACAACTTTATGGTGTCTTTACTTTTGGGAGTGAATCGTCTACCTATTTTTTGGTTTTAAAATAGTTACCGACAATACAAATGCCTTAAATAGCCGGAATATTAGTTTAATTTTAATTCGGTGTTGATATTTTTGATTTCTGTCAACCCTTTAACGAGATATTATACTTTAAAGTTTGGGTAAGAGGAGAGTAGTGAAGGATTATTCAAACGTTGTGAACTGTGCTACCATATAAACGATGTTTCACCATTTTCCCTTTATCCAAACCTAAAAGTGAACTATCTCATCAACGGGTTGACGGAAATCAAAAATGCTAAAACCAAAATGTAATTAAATTAATATTTTGTATATTTATTGAATTTATAATATAAGTTCCTATTTCAAAGTATAGGTTACCGTTTCAAATCAAAAAAAAATAAGGGTAACAAAAACAAGGGCAACGTAACACTTTAGAATATATAATTCCAAAAAGTTTTTATTTAAGACATCTTTTGTTACCTATAGTTAGTTGATAATAATATGTTCTATGTACAGTAAAATTTACTTTTTAAAAATGGTTACGTGGTCATACTGATTTCTTATAAATAAGTGATAATTTTAATTTTTTTTTACCACGACTGTGTTTTCATGTTTATCTAATCAAAATTACACACAATCATAACAATAACATTTCAATATTCAATCAATCTACAGACATTAGCTTTGTCTCTAAACTAAATTGAATGATCAATGAATCATATTTTGTTTAACTTATTAATCATTTTCTTTCCGGTTTTTTAAATGTTCATTTGCTATAAAATCAACAACTATAATATGTGATTTATTAAAACCTTTCTATTAATACCAGTATATATGTAATGTAAGTATGTGAATTATAATAATATTGGTTCTATTCTTTGGTAAATACTATATAGGTCAAAACTTAAAAATTTAGTAAGTTAGTTGTATGGTATATGATTTGTATATCTTTTTATTGTTACTAGGTATCTTATTTGTGTGAATAATGAATTGTTTTTTATAGTGATTGTTTATGATTTTTTTTAGATAACATGCTTCATAATATTGTTTGTGATAAAAGTACTAGACTCAATAATTTTCATCTGAAATTTGCATATTAAAAATTATAAATATTTATACAAATTTATTATGTTTTCTTTTACTTTAAATATCTGTTAGATAAAAATATTTAAAATTATCAATAATTTGATTGTCCAAAGAAATACTGTAGCTTTCAGTCATAAATATTATTTCCTTTAATTTGTTTTTTTTTTTATGTATGATTAGTTATTTAAAATAGGTAGTTCTTATTAATCATTTAGTTTTGTAGCCCATTGCATATGCAATTCCTATTTGTAATTATATTTATTGTTTAGTTTAGGTCAAATCATATACTACTGTGTTTTACATATTGTTTTAGTTATACATATTGTTTTAGCTTGTATCACTATTAATAATTGTTAATTTTACTATGTATCCAACCTTTTATAATGTGTCTTTGATTTGCCATTTGGCGTTAAATAAATAAATTAATAAATTAATGTACACTATTAGTACCTTAAATAGTATTTTCAGAAGAAATAAATGTTTTCTAAATATAAGTATATTTCTTGAGAATTATATTTGTACGCTAGTAACATTGTCAATAATATTTCCTTTAAAATGTCTATCAATTGCTCTTTGTACTTATAATTTCGAATGTTTCATTATTTTTAATTTTATAGGAGACTATAGCTGAACAAAATTAATAAAAATATGAAAACCAAAAAGATTTAATCTTTAAATGTGATAAGTAAACATACTTTTCAATTATAAAAATATTACTTATGATCATTTTTCTTATTACTATTATATTATGTACACTATCTTACTAAGTGCCCAATAAAATAATAATATACTCAAATATGGTCAACTGAGTAATTCCTATCAATAAATTATTAATACTTTAATACTATTTTATTTGTTTGTGTTTTTTGTACTATCACTTAATTTCATACTAATATAAAATGTAAATTTTCAATACAAATACCACCACTATACTATCTAGTTAATAATATACAAAATGCCATTTTCATTTAACCCATCAAATTAATTATTATGTTAACTATTAAAACAAATTTAAACATTATTTTGTTTTTACTTGTAATAGACTTAGAGAAAATGAAAATAAATTGCATAAACTCAAAATGATAATGATGTTTTTAAAAAAAAAATTCAAAATATTAGTTTGGTTTTCAAAAAATATACTGGAGTAGTGATTTATTAAAGTATACAATGGTAGTAAATGGTTTAATATATTTAATACCAATGTATTATTTCCACTTCTTGATTTTAAATTAACATAGTTTTCCAATTACCCTCAACCCTACAGACAAACCTAATCTACTTTGTAATTAATAAAATAACTAATAAGTGAATGAAAAATAGTTTTAACTAAATGTAATACAATTTTGTTTTATGAGTTAAGAACAACATACAGGTATATATATATATATATATATATATATATATATATTTTAAATTAATTATTTTTGATGAGTCAAATAATGTGATCGGTTGTATTTAACAAGTAGTAATTTCTATTTTTATTAAATTAATTACAATAATTATGTATTATTTTTACTTTTTCAGATATTACATAAAAGAAAAAAAAACATGGCTCAAGTTACTACAAACACAGTAGAAACTATCACCATTACCAGACCTTTAAAAGTAAGTAGTTGTCATTAATTATAGATGTTAATTTGGGGTTATTCAATTGTTGTTTTATTAATTGTAATAATCATTCCACCAGTGGTTCTCAAACTTTTTTGTGAAGATAAAAGACAATATGTATATTTGTAGAATTTTACTCTGTGATTACTAAGTAAATTTTGATATTCATCAAAACACCAAATTCAAAGCTAAATTGATAAATTAATTTCTTATCATAATTAATTATTAATTGGTTTGCACGTATTATATCGGTTGTTAAATTTTAGTAATTAACTAAATATGTAATTCATATTTGATCTTTCACGATATTGAATATTCGTCCATAATTAAAGTAATTAAAGTAAGTAGCCAGTTGTGTTGTTATTTTAGTCAATAAAAGTCCCTAATAATGAAATTGTTATATTTTAAAATAACGCAACATATTCATCCTTTTGTTTGTTATTTTACATATAAATTTTTATTTATATATTCATTTGCTATATTTGTCATATTGTATTTATTGTTTGATTGAATTATTGATGTGTAGATACTTATACAATTTTATCAATAATAATAATCATGCTTAACTTAAGTATAGTTAGGTATTATAAAATATGACAAATAATTATAAAAAAAGCTGTCCTAGGATAATGTAGACGGGTGCAGCCACTGTTGTAGGTGGAAAGTTGGTTAGGCAGTATAAAGACGGGAATTTAATGTATCTGTTAACAACGATTAACCATTACTTACGAAAAAACGATTCTCAGAATTCAGTTGATTGTGTCGCTCTGTCAACTATATATTTGTTATACATGGGTAAAATAATTTCATATGCATTAAACATGCATTTGTTTAAAATTATATCTATTTTCCCGGTCTCTTGGTTTTCCTAATTTATTGGGAAAATCAAACAAATACCTCCCCAGTCAGATTTTATTTCAGAAAAAATACTATCATTGTAATTCGGAGTAAAACTGTTGGTAGAAATATTGACTACAGAAAAAAAAATATTGTAAAACCATAAGCTTCTTCGTTCCACTCAGAATTTAAAACTATAAATAATTGATATATATAAATATTTTATGAATCTCTTTTTAGAATTAGGTAGAATATATAGGTTAATTTAATTTATATCTGTATACAACAATAAATCTTTGCAAATTAAAATTTTTATTATTGTGCTATTAAAAAGTAAATGACATTTGTCCCGGGTTTTCGGATCAAAATTGTTGAGAATTCTCATGGAACTAAAAAAGGTTTAATCAATATGAATCGAAAACAGTACTTGAAATACTAAGATGTTTACAAATTTGAATACAGATTTTGGATATTTGTACAGTATCTTATCAATTCAAGGTTAACCGTATCAAATGTTTGATAGTTTTCGAGAAGCCAAACAATTAAGAATTTATTCTAAAACAACAGAAAGTGATGTATTGTTGTGTCGATAATGTCGGCGTTATTTGCCGACTACCGACGAAAGTGTAAGGAAAGTAAAAAAAAAAAAAAAAAAAAAAAAAAAATTTTTTCCCCTATTTCCCCAACGCATCCACCACCGGACAAGATTCGCCACCGAGAAACCACCGGCGAAGAATACGATTCATTCTATTCGAAAAAAAATTAAACAAATCGAACGTCGCGTTTTTGGACGAGATGCGAGCAAAACGTGCATCGCGACGGGTGTGCCGTAAATACGGAGCTTTCGTTCGGCCGGCAGTTGATGTGATGCGACATCAGCTTCAGTGACAAACGCGTGCGTATTGCCGGGATTATATCGCCGACGCGCCTCGCCGCGTTACCTACTCGGGCCGAAACGACGGCGACAGAAAAACGGTGCCCGCAAGGCATTGGTTGCCGTCTCCGCGGCACGGGCTCTACTGACCGCGCGAAAAGCGACGGGAGACCGCGCGCTCGTGTATTTCGCGTGAAAATAATATCGCAATAATTATTGCCCCGCCGATTTTATACTGACTTTGGACTCGACGTCGTATTGCCGTAGTTGTTGCCCCGGCCGTTCGCGCTCTAGAAACCGTGTAACGATGTCTCCCCGTCGTCGTTTGCGGTGCACCGGCGTCGTCGGCTCTTCCGTAGGTCTGCGGCTCGTGACGCGTTTAACGCGCGACAATAGAAATTTCGAAATAATTAATAAAAACCCCAACGGAGAAAAACAAAAAAAAAAAAAAAACAACTCCCTTCGCGAAATTTGAGGACCCGTCTCCGCGAACTTTTCCAACGGAGTCTCGCGCCTGCACTGATGATAGGTGGGCCGACCCGGGCGTGCGTGGTGACCGATGGTACACAGGGTGTATCCGCGGAACGACGAGAGCGTTGCGCGCACGGAATACTTTGGACCCCGGGGGGTAAATACGTGTCGCCGTAACGTTCATCTCCGCTGGTGTACAGCGAATTATGTAGGGCACGACTGTCCGGCGGGGGCGGGTAAGGGGTGCGCGGGGCAACGCTACGCTTCCGTGTACCGGCGCGTTGCGGCGACGCGCAGGGACGACGTCCCATCGATCGCGGCGAAAATGGCTTCTCGCGACGCCGAGCTGCTGCGGGGCAGGAAGGGTGGACTTTTGGAGCATGCGCCCCGATCCGTAATCCAAGACGGCGGCGTGCGTGCGTGCGTGCGCGGTTGAGTTTTTGTGTTTATTCTCGCGAGTGTGTTTTATTGACCTTCCGGCGAGTTGGAAATTGCCAAAACCGTACCGAAATTTCCGTGTTCCTGTGCACGCGCGTACACCCAGCCGAATATCGTCGCCGTTTTCCAAATAACCATTCGTCATTTTTCGCGCGAAAACACGCGAGACAATCTGCACGCGCCGACAATCAATTGCGCAAAACCGCTCGTAAGGGCCCCGCACAAACGTCGTATCGTATTGCATAGTGCGTATCCACGTACCCGACTACCCGTATAGACCACGTAGGGCGATTCGCCCTGCAGAACAGCGACAAAGACGGGCGCGGGACACGGCTGCAAGGTGATCCAGTCGCGGACGACCGTGGATACTGCGTGGCACCGGCGCCAGGATCTGTCGCTACATCCGGCGACAGCGACGGCTGCTGAAACGGAGGACTGGCACGGCAGGTCAATGCAGTCTGACAAGGGGTCCAGTGCTCAGGTTAGGAACGACGGAACCTGGTGCGACCGCTGCTGCTTTAACTGTCCACCGCTGCTACTCCGAGGCGCATTATATGAATTTCGTTGCGGTTTAATTGCACCATAATATCCCATTACATCGTCCCAATAAAATTAATATTATTATTTTTTTTTTTTTCTGCCTTATGTAGCGTTAAAAATTTGTATACACATTACACGTATAATAGAGTTGCCCAAATTCGTGGAGTCTACTGCACACATTTGGCATTTCTTATTATGTAATGACAATCCAAATTGGCTTTTTTTTTCTTTTTTATGAAGTGTTTGTATCCGTAATTTTATTGATTTTCCCTGATGTAAACAAACACTATTTTAAGATATGGAACAGAGGAGAACCAATAGGCCTGGCGAAACTTTTAAGTATCTCGATAAATAATAAAATATTAAAGTAAAAACAAAATTATTAAATGGTTAATACTCGTAAATAAATAAATGAATGCGTCGCCTGGAGTATTATGATATTTGTATTGTTCGAATTAAAGAATTCATCGCCAAGTAAAATTACAAAGTCAAAATGTAAAACACGACAGAATATGAACAAATAATGAATTACTTGGTTATTATTTATTATCTGAAATGTATTGACATAAGATGTTATTTTACCTAATAAACGAGATAATAACCAAAGAATTTGTATTTCTTAACATATTTATGTCTAATATTAAACTCATTTTTTTATAATATCTCCTATTAAAATTAATTATTTCCATGTAAAACGACCAATTTGTATAATTGTTCTCTACGTATTCCTTCAATTATTTTTTCGTATTCAGTTGAGTTTTACTTTTTGACCTTGTGATTTTACCTGACAATGAATTTTTAATTCAAAACCGGTCGTACAATACACATATCATAATACTCCTGGCATTCATTTATCTTTTTATTTATATATCTACTCAATAAATACCTCAAATTTTTTTGTTTTAAAATTAGTGCCCCAGAATGGAGATTATAGCAAAAACATGTTAACTTGTTAGTACTTATGCTGTTTAAAGTATTTAATTTATTAAGATTTAAAATGACAAATTGTTAGAAATTACCTAGTATTCAATCAAATCAAATTTGAATAAAGTATATACATTTTCGGACATCAATATAAACCAATAGGATTCTATGTTACAAAAATTCTGTTACGCAATCATAACATTCTTGGTAGTATAAATTGAACCGTTTAAGAAAGACAATTATTAATATAAAGTATTTTTAATTTTAAATAGTTTTTAAAATGATGTTTTGTCATATTTATCAAACTAATGTAAACAATTTTTTTATTCTATTATGACTTATGAGTTAGGACATAACCATTATCATATTAATATTTAATTTGTATAGTTTAGAAACCAATAGTAGATTCATAAATTCATATTTCTGTATACTACCTAAACCCTACCACCAACAATAAATCATATTTTAGTATACAGAAGTAGGTATAATTGTCTAAAATGTCCAAAATAAAACAAAATCTGTAAACAAATAAACTTATTAATAAAAAAAATATATATTTTCTGATTTATCGCTATAGCGAGAGTATGTTTTGTTATTACTAAATTTTTCAAAATAGCACGGCTGTTTGATTTTTAATATTTATAATAAATATTATGGGTTTCAAAAGATTGATATTTGTAATAATGTGTTGTATTAGTCATTAAATTATTAAACACATAAATCATTTGTTTTGTTAGTTTTAGAAAGTAATATAATATTAATTATTATTAATTAATTATTATTATGTTACGTTTTGATAGGTGATTGCTTTGATATGTGGCCTGATTGTAATTGTATTAATGTTGATGACGTTGACATCCACTGATTGGCTATTGTCAGCTGGCTGGCGACAAGGTTTATTTTCACACTGCATTGCACTCCATGCACCCACACCATTGCCATTCAATGTACCCAATAACGGTCCAGATTGTTATCCTACCCGTGAAGTTGGTATGTTTCTGATTTTGATAATTTTGTTGAATCTATTATTTATAAAAACTAATTGTTCATGTTTACTTAGGATACATAAGAGTGGCTGCAGCATTATGTATAGTCACATTAGTTACAGACATTGTAGCTACTCTATTGACAGGTCTTGGCTTAAGAAGCAAAGATCAGCGAACCAAATACAAGTTCTATAGAGTAGCTGTTTACGTTATGCTACTTTCATGTATGTATTATAATTTAAAAAGGAATCTAATTGTTCTGTATTGTTATTATTAATTGTTGTTTTATTTGCAGTACTGTCTTTGTTGATAGCATTAATTGTATACCCAGTGTGTTTTGCTGCTGAATTAAATTTGGGTAAATATTATGCTGTACATATTTTAAAATAACTATTAACTTTCTTTTTATATATACATTTGTTGATTTTTTCAGGGAATCGCACAGTGTGGGAGTTTGGATGGGCGTATGGTGTAGGATGGGGTGCCGGAATATTTTTGTTCGGTGCTGTTGTTCTTCTGCTGTGTAACAAAGAATCCGAAGAGATCTACTATAAAGAGCGAAAAGTGACATCGTCCGCCTAGTGTGCGGCGCCCCTGCCCGACGTAGTACTTTAGTGACCTTCTGCCGTTGGTCAGGCGACGGGCAGGGTGTTCTTATTGTTTTAATAATAAGACAGTCGTTACTATAAATTTACTAACAAACACGTCAAATGTGTCAATAACAATGTACATCATATGATTATTGACAGAAATTAACTATTCTGGTGGGGGAATATTTGCTTAGTGCACACACTCAAAATAAAATATAAGATAATATTTTTTCGGTAATGATAAATCAAATTAGGATTAGATTTTTTACTATAGTTAAATTATACATATTTTTTCCATGTTTTAACCTTGGTAACTTGTGGTTTGTGTTTATCAAGGGACAGGTTAAGATAGAATTTTATAATAATTAATAATTATGGACATTTGTGATCATGTTAGTCGGTGTTGCTATTTATATTCTAAATGACCGAGTATCATTATTGTATAAAATATATTACATAAATTATTTTAATTAATTAAATAAGAAAAAAAAAATACTGCATTGTTTCAAATTAACAATAGCTAAAAACATTACAATATTCTTTGAAATTGATGTAATATGAAAATTTGTTCTTTTTGAATTTCATCATAATTATATTTGCGAATATACTATAAACAATATCAAATTATTTATATATATTAAACAAAACAATTTCTGTGAAGTACAAGTTCTTTTTTAAATGCAATTTCCGTTTAAATGGTGTAACATGTTCATATCTAATAATATTACCTATCTTATTGAAATAGGTAGTATAATTTAGGTATAGTAAATTTGAATGTATATATATATATAAAATTTTGTGTATCATGTATTATAATATTTGGGCTTGTGTTTTACACAAGTAGTAGCCAAAGAAATTTGTTGCCGCCAAAGAAAAACATAAATAATTTAAAACTTCTTGATGTAATATTATCATTCCTATATACATAATATGTTTTCTATATTTTGTTGATTGTATATAGTACGTTTTCACCTTATCCTTGTTAAAGACTATCCCGTTATATATATTTATCAGTGTTTATTTTTCAGTTGATTTTTTTATACAGAGCATTTTATTAATATATATTGTATTCTTGTTCTCCCATAGTATTAATTTAATAATTATTAATGACAAACTATATAGATTTTATATTAGTGTATGTACTACAATTATCGCATGTGTACGAGAAATGATATATTATAATATCTAATTATATTGATATAATATTATATTATTATTTTATTTTTATTTTTTACTATTTTTTAACTATATACATTAAGGACCTTTGTTAAAACTACATATCTTTGAAATGAGCTGTTTTTTTTATAGCGCTCCTAATTATTTATTTAACCCTACGATTAACAAATCAGCCGTCCATATTATTTCTTTATCTTTCAAAATGATTATATTTTTACGTTAATGCACAATTTGTTGAAATTAATTAGATTTAGTTTTGTTAATGAATAATAATGATTAAAGCATAATATTTGTTTTACTACTTCATTAAATTAGCTCTCTAATAATTTCTTTAATAATTATATCTTTGGAAATGTCTTTCTCTCGCTGTATACACACACTTACATTTTTTTCTTCCAATTAATTTTGTAAATAAATAATATATCATATATTATATTATATCAAACTACAAATTATTATTAACACTATTGTTTCTTTTTATACCTTTAATTGTTTTAGTATCTATTTCCTGTTGTTTTATTTATGTGTTATAAAATGATATAATATTATACTAATGTTCCCTTGTGAATAATATAATTTATAAATTATCATATTTGTATTTAACTGAATTTTTATTTTAATATTAATTTAAAGATGGTATCGGTAAGTTTAAAAAAGATAAACAAATCTATAAACTAATGTTTAACAGCTGAACCATTAAATGAATAGAACCAGTTAAATAAGTGGGTTTGAGTGAACCCAATATTATCAATAGTTTTATTATTAATTATTGTTTCACACAGCTATTTTATTTTTTTTCCTTTCGTGTTCTCTTAACACAGTGGTTTATGTATTGATTTCATTTATTTTATTTAAGCTTAAGATTCTAAAATGAAATTATAGTTATAGTCGCACAGATAAATATTTATCTGGTTTTTATACTTATTGATTTTTAAATTATTTAAAGGAAAAAATAATTTATAAATTAAAAAAAAGATTTTAAATCATTGGTATAATGCAGTGGTTTTCAAACTAGGTGCTTTGATTTTTTGAAATTTTTTCCATAAGTTATGACGGACCACCATTCATGGTCTGTATGTTGAATATGAAGTCTTATGATTATGACTCATTTGAGTATGATCCATCAATGTTGTTCTTAGTTCTAGTTTTATGTAAACAATTAAATAATGACCTAAAACAAAAAGTTACAGTGTACTGTGAAAATGTAAAGAGCAAAGTGTGCCGTGGTCAAAAACGTTTGAAAACCACTAGTTTAATAATAAGGTAGTAAATTAAAATTTACTTAGTAAATTATAATATTATTCATATAAGGACACCATTAAATACAAATGAATAAGCCATTTTTAAAAAAATAATATAGGTAGATTATAAATGATAGTATGTATTATATAATAATGTAATCAATTATTAATTTTGATAGAAAATTATTTACCTATTTAAATGTTTCATAAGTATTATTACTGATAAACATTACAAAAATTTGAATTTTTCTTCAGAGTTTAGGGTTCAAAGTTTGATCAATTATTTTTACTATTATCTAAGGCAATGTCAACACCTACAATAAAATATTCATAATTCTTTTGTTTTTTTTTAGATTGACAATATGACTGCGAACCCAATAACATATTTAAATATATTCAATATTATTATTGTCATTGAGTATACTACAAAGTCTGGAAGATATACATCAACTGTCATAGAGTCATTATTCAGATATGAAAAAAATATGATAGGTTATTGGCTAATATGGTTTTAAACTTGTATGATACCTAGTTAATTATATAGTTCATTTTTAACTACTGTATATCATTATTTCTTTATGTAAAAAAATCGTTGTGTTGTATCTAACATTTTATAGGTAATTATTATTATTCTGGAGAATATGTAATGTATAATTACACGTTATTATAACTATATTGGAAATTAGTACCTACCAATAGGTTGTTACATGTGTGAAGTGATGAAATGTCTCATAAAATAATGTAATAATAATTAATAATTATTAATACTAATAACAGGTTTTTAACTTCTAAACTGTGAACTTAGTCTTCATATCACTACAATTTTGAACTATGTAAAAATTATTGAAAATATGTCTATAAATTCAAAAAAAGATGTTCTAATATCTTTGCAGAGAGATGATGTCTTTACAATTATAGCATAATAAATTTTAATTAGAATTTCTAATTAGTTGAAACTAACTAGCAATTCTAGTTTAGTTTATCGACTTAATATTATTTTTTTCTCAAAATGTAGGTATGTTTTCATACGCACAAAAAAGAAAGTCATACAAACTCCAATTGGAATTTATGGAGGAAACTTAAATTAAAATGGTTAAAATTTAATTTTTAATTTTTATTTTTTAAAATGATTTTTAATGTTTAATCAATTGGTTAAATCAATAAAATCAAAACATACCTATCAAATTTACTTTAGTTATATTTTTTACACGTAAACCTTTAAAAATACATAAGTGATTGTTGATTATATTGTTGAACTAGTTATTTAATTATTATAGTACTTATTACCTACCTATTATTTCTATCATAATATCATATTTAGCAATATTTTCATTTGATATATTAGCTCCCTCCCCTCCCTTCCGTTGCTCAGAAAGTAAAAAAAAAAAAAAGAGGAATTTAATTGGTAACATCAAGCAGACAGCTAGGTACCTATAGTAGTTAATATTATCAAAATTTCATCATAAATATACCTGTCTAGATATAGGTATTGTTTTTTTTTTATTATTGTGTATACAAAAAAGTGTAAATAGAGACAATGTTTTTTTTTTTTTTTGACCCGATGACTTGACAACTGTTTGGCTCCTATGGTTATATCTATTAATATATCAATTAAATATAAATATAACGTTAAAATGTTTTAGAGACGGTCGTGGTTATCGGACTAACACTCTATTATATTTTGCGTCTTTATTTTATTTATTATAATAAGGTTAATCTAATTATCAATATTACTAATTTAAAACATTATATTGATTAATCAAAATGATGACTATTATGTTAATAATATTATCGTGTCCATTTAAAATTTAATTTTTTCTTAAACGATAATATATAAACTGAATAGTAAAAATTATAATATGTAATTAAATAATTATCGTTAGATTACGGAGTAAAGCTGTGAGCGTGAACCATCAAATATATTTAAAATTCAAATTTAATTTAGTAATTGATAAATTCTCGATTATCTTTTTTGATTAAGAATAATTTTTGAAAACTTAAGTACCTACTTATAACTCTAGTGTACCACGGTAAGAGACTTATTTTAGGTACTTAACTACCTTATGACTTGCCAAATTAAATGAAACATTTAACAGGAGTCTAATAGCTCATATTGCTAGTATCAACTGCTTTTACTATACTAAAATAATTGAGTAAATACCTATAGTTTTTGGTCGTCGGATAATTGCTATAAAACATTTTTAAAAAGTCCCGTCATACCCGCATGGCATTGCTGTCTCAGTCCAACTAAAATCTACCTTACACAGACTTCGTAAAAATCGTTTAATTTTGGTTTTGGAGTAAAATCGCCTATTATGAAATTAAAAGATGACGATATTCCGGGGGGGCAAGACGAAGCGTTTTTCTTATTATTCCGAATATAACGTTCAATACATCGTTTAGAAATAAAGACCATACCAGTTACATTTGATATTTAATAAAATCGATGAAACTTCACTTTACAACGTGGCTCGCCTCGAATCAGCTTTATAAATTCGAGGCTCCCAAAATTAAGGTTAGTGGCCACCCCTGCTATAGACAAAGTCCATCAAAGAGTTGTTGAGTTATTGAGAGTTATGAGGCTCTACAGATGTAATATACCAACCTAATAATGGGACATTTTTAGGTTTGATGGAAATGTAAGCAAAGTTTGATACTGTTATTAGTGAACACTTTAGACAAATCAAAAATGAGGAAACTCAGTTCATTGTCAGCAAGTCACTTCAAAACCCACAAACTAATTTGGAAACGTCTGCCGAGTCACTCAAAGCGCTTCAAGTTTTTTTCGACCGAGTATAGAGACAACGGATTTGAAAAAGCCGTAATAGAAGCAAACGATTCAGCAAAAAGCTTTAGAGGTGGAACCTGTTTTTAAAAAAACTCGACTACGAAAGAAAAAACGAATGTTTGAATATGGAAAGAGTCGATGGTGTTGTGCGAAATCCAGAAGATTTTAAAATGTCTTACTTTTTGATATTAGCCGACTGTGCTATATACCAAACGATTTGACCGAATAACGAGTTTTAATAATGTATTTGGATTTCGTTGAATACGTCCGCGACCCAAGTCCGCTCCGAATTGTTTTTCGCCGTCCCCGGGGTATCGGTTTTTCTTTTCTCTTCTCAATGCCTACGCAATCACCGCACCTAACCCGAACGCGTACAAACAGTCAGTTCCGGCGGGCGTGATAAATAACGCGCAAGTACGCAGAAATAAACGATCGACGGGCCATAACAACATCATGTCAATACGATAACCGTTATCATCGACGGCAAACCGGAACGTTATAGGTGGCGCGCCGTCGTTCGACTATTTGTGCGCTCTGTACGGCCGTAGCGGCCGCAGCGGCTAGGGATCAAGGTCGCGATAACGAACTATAATAACAACGGTAATTACCGGGTGCGTGTAATTACGTCGTAACGCGGCCGACTCGGCAGCTGTTCGTTTCACGGCCGTCGCTGATACCGCGCGGCGCTCGCCCGGCCACTTACCGGTCCGGCGACTCGGCGTGCGGTTGTCTCGACTGTCCGGCGCGGCGTATCTCCGTCGCGTTTGCAACGACTGCGGCTGTTGCGGTGCCCCGCGATTTTCGTCCCGAGTCCCCCGCGTAAAGGTAAATAATATTATTATTGTTATTATTATTACGTTTGTTTCGCTTAACGTTCCCAAATGGGCGACGAGTGCGGAGTGATGCTTCATAAGAATGTAATATTCACTAGAACTATCTACTTGAAACTGTCGCGGGATACGATTATCCTTCGACTCGAAGTTCGACGCGCCATTACCGTGGACCAACAGAAGCCGATACCCCGGGCTATTGGCGGTTAAGCCGCTCGCGCAACGAGGAACAGACAACCGAGGGTTATAACCCCGGACTAAAGCGCGGGCGTTTTGAAAAATAATTTTCTTTTAACAAACTCCGGGCCCATTGATTAGCCTGTGAACAACGGCAACACCTCCGAACGAACGTCTCGGTGCTAGTGGTTCTTGGCCAAGGGCCCTTTTAGCTAGAACGTCCGCACTCGCGTCCGCCTCGCACAATCTAAACGCCACCGTCCTCGGCGGTACACGGCGCTGCAGTTTATCCAGCTTTTACCGCCGTATTGTTTCGCCCGGGACGTTCCGGACCGGAAGTGTTATTAAATTAAACGTGCGCGCGCAATGATATTTTGTATCGTCTGTCCGTCGCACTCGTTCGTTGGCGAACTCGCCGAATATTTATCGCGGGAAACAACGGTTGGGCAACATGACGAAACTCGCGTGAAAGTTACCGGATTCTTATCGCTTTTTTTTTTTTCTATGTCTCCTCTTTGTTATTCAACTAAATAATCAACAGGTTTATACCTACGCGTAATGTACTTTGTTTGGATATTTTTTCGGGCCCGGGTTATTTACGCGAAAAATATTTATCATTTTTTTTTTTTTTTTACTATTACAACGCGCCATCCGCATGCTTATTATCGGCAAACCGTCCGGTTACCATTACAATGTTGCTGGCTAATAGGTCCGGTCGTTTTTTTTCAATAATCGATACAGCAGGTACGCGTCTGCATTACGTACATTTTTTTATTTTGTTTATTGCGCAAAATTCGCAGAAATATTTTCAGTTTGGATGTCCCAAGGTGCAGAATTGCGGGGCTAGTTATTTGTCGCATCGAGGAGGTCGTTTTTTTTTCCTTTCTCGCAGCTTTCAAAAAAAAATCTTAGGGGATGGGGAAACCTTACGGAAACAACGGTTTTTCTGTGATTCGGTTGTAAAAAACGTACGAGTACTTGTTTTGGCATTTGCGCGGTAAATATTTAAAAATATTCTGGACATTTTCGAGCTATTTATAGAGGCATTTGATATTTTCACGTTTTTATTCGGATAAAACCGTTTTGGCCGAGCAAAAATGTTTGAAAATTGTACGCGTCGTTCCAGAGACGTGGGAGGGGGGGGGGGTTGTTCGAGGGAGAAGCTAATTTTATTTTGAAAAAACACGTACTATGAAAAACAATACAATCGTTGCGTATGAGTGTTGTGTAGAAAAATAATAAAACACGACTCGGGCGTGGGGGAGGCGATCGCCCCGTCGCCACCTCTTTTATCCGCCAACGGCGAGGTTCGTGTTCAGTTGCGGTAGGAGGGCGGTCGAAAAAGTAAAATATCACCGTGTTATCGATAGTCCAGCGGAAAGTTCGATGAGAATCGGGAAAATCGCGGTTTTTCAAGTGTTTTCGGCCGTTCTTAAATTCGTATTTCGTTAGCGACGATTTTTCCATCATCGTTGTGCAACGATTTAAATTAAATAACCCTGCGCATTCTACTTTGCCAACTCCGCACTCGAAACAGCGGCCACGTCCACCGGCACTGTCGGCTCCGTTTTTTTTTTTTTTTTCTCTAAATAAATCTATATGTAACGGATGTTAGAAAAAAAAAAAAGAAAAAAAAAAAGGTTTTTTTATCGTACAAAACGGAACAATTGTCTTTGTTGTTTGAAAAATAAAACGAACGCCGTTCTCATTGTACATAATGTATTTTATCATCCCACAGTCATTTGCCAACAAATCGAGAATTCGCACGCGCGCACGTGGCTCGTATATTGGTATCGACCGCGCACCGACTTAATAATTTTATAAGAATACGAAACGTGCAGGCGATTTAGTAATCGCGTTCAACAAAAACGAACAAAACACTGTACGCGAACAACGGGCGTGTTTTTTTTTTTTTTTTTTTTTTTTTTTTTTTTATGTTTGCTTATTGTTCATTAAATGCATTTTGCATTAATTGTCAGCGTTGTTAATTATTCGAATGAATGTATTAAGGTATTTGAATACTTAACGAAGAAAAATATTCGAACGCGTCTTTGGAATACTTTACACGAGAAAAATAGGAGGAAACTGTACGGCCGTTTTAACAGACAATAACCTAGACCGCGGGAAAAGTTGTGAAAAAAAATCGAGTGTAATGTAGTAGATTTTGTTTTATTTGGTAAAGTAAATTACAATCTATAGACGTGTGTACATTCAGCAATTGGGATGAAAGAATATGAATAATGACATTGAGTATTTAGAATATGGAAAATTACCCAACGGTAACACCCAACAAAGAGCTTTGTAATAAAATGTTGACGAAAATATTACGCCCTTTCAAATAACAGAACTTCGTTACGAATCCTTTTGATTTTTTTTTTCTTAATTAGGGAAATTTTCATATCGAATTGAAATAATTATATTGTAACACTACGATCGAACTCTGAACAAATTACTATTACACTTAAGTGTAGTATGACCTTTTAATTCACACGATCAAATTGCATGACAAACATAGGTACAATTATTGGACATGATAAAATATTCCGTCAATTATAGATTAATGGTAGGTAATTGGAAAATATTTGATTAGGGTTTAAGAAATAACCAAATATCTTATTGGGATAATAGGTTTTTATTTTTATTATTTTTTTTCGAATCTAATCCCAACCTGCCTTGAATATAATATCTACGTGGTATCATTAAATAGTTTGACGTACAGCATGCGTACAAATCCATTGTAAATAAAATTTAAGTTTATTATTTTTTTATTAGGTATTTATACAATAGAGCCTTGCACGGATAGACAAAAGTGAATCCGATGCGACCTGATAGAAATTTAAAGTTGGTCATACCCGAGCCCATCTGACACGAAAATCTGATCCGTCCGGATTGTGTTTTTTTTAAAAAAGTCCGCAGATCAGCTCCGATATAAAATTATTTGAATTCAATCGAATTCCAAATCCAATTATCAACACCATTGCATTTTATATCTTCAGAACCACCCAAACAAACAGTGGTAGAACCTTTATTAACCTTTAAAATATTAAGACTAGGTAAATACAAGTTGTCGATAAAACTATAAAACCTCTTTCAACAGGGGCTTAGAAAAATAATTTGAGTTATTAAAAATAGTTGAGAATGATGAGATATCGCAAAACTACAAAATAAATATAATAATAATAATACCTATTCAATTATACATAGATAAGTAGATTTGTATAGGTACTTATCTGCTATTAATTTAATAAAACAATTTAATGATGGTGTAATTCAAAAATGTATCAACGAAAACTTATAAATTGTCACTTCTTATTTGAAATAATAATTAAATTTAACATGAAAGTTAATATTTTATCGTTTTGATGTCAATTATATTATAATGTACACTTCGTAAATCAATTAATAACTAATTATCCGAAATCAACATGCAAATGACCTTTTTAATTTTGATACGACACACAAATATTACGTATACATACTCGTATTATACGAATTATAGATACACTATGTATAATTATTATACGATCATTTATCATAACATCCCAATACAATACGATACGTAAGTAGGGTTTTGGGGTTCAAACGACCATCCCCTCGCAATTTGTTTGCGTTCTATTGGGAAAATAATCGCGTGGAAAAATAATTATGTCAGTCAGTAAAATTAGAATACCACATATTTTTAGGCTACAACACCTTATTCCCACCCAGATTTATTTTCAAGTTCGGGACTTGCTCTGCAATTGCTGACACTCAACTATCTAATGCCTTGCCACTGTCATATTCAATATGTAACTATACTGAACATTTTAAAAATGCTCCAATTAAAATATTTATTTATTTTTTCATTTTCAAATCTCGACAAATCTAGCAAAATTATTTATTTAAAAGTAAAAACTAAATTTAAAAATATGTATAATATTCGAAAATTATAATAATTATGATACTTCCCACTATAAACTGAAACAGTACCTATAATTATTCTGGTGATATAAGTGCAGTGTGAATTTCTGACAACAATTCCATCAATTGGTATACCTATTAAAGTTAGTTTACTATATACATTCAAATGATACAAATCGTACGTTTCTGCTGAAATCATTGTGCGTTTGTAGATAATTATAAGATTGTGTTTGCTATAATCGTAATATATTATTGTAATATTTCAGTTAATTGCTGTACATTAATTAATGAGACGGTCAACTTGAATAATGATTAGGTGCTTACTTATATTTTCAGAAATGGCCTGAAATGGAATTTGTTTTGGGTGCTATGGGCGCCAGTGGCGCTGTGTGCTTTACCAATCCATTGGAAGTAATCAAAACACGATTCCAGTTGCAAGGAGAACTGAAAAAAGTTGGTAATTATAAAGTTCACTACCGAAACTTTGCGCACGCAATATATGTGGTGGCAAAAAATGAAGGGCCACTGGCTCTCCAAAAAGGTCTGTTACCAGCCATGGGACACCAAGTGTTGTTGAATGGTACGAGATATGGCATATTCGATTTAGCGCAGAAAAACAAATGGATACTCAAAGAAAATGGTACCGTTTCGCTTATAAAGTCTGTGGCTGTTGGAGCCGGAGCTGGCATGTTGGGTGGATTTTTAGGTAGTCCACTGGGCATGGTGAGTGAAATACAAAATTCAAATTTTAGGTGTACCTGATTTTAGGAGCCTTCATATTTTTGTTATTATTCGTTAAGCAGTTATTACACGTGTTCAAATTGTCGTTTTTAGTTAAAAATTCACCTGCAGTCATATTCCGCTCAATCCATTGCCGTCGGCTATCAACGCAAAACTATCAGCACACTAAACGGTCTGCTAACCCTGTACCGCGATTATGGTGTGGTCCGAGGATTGTGGCGTGGAGCTGTGGGAGCAATGGTACGCATAGGAGTCGCATCTTCTGCACAGTTGAGCACCACGAGCATACTGAACGAAGCATTCATTGAACACGGACTGTTGACCAAGGACCAAAAATTCTTGAGTACTCTTATGAGTAGTATGGTAGGCGGTGTGCTTATGTCAATACTGATGGCGCCCTTTGATCTGGTCTCAACACGACTCTATAACCAAGGTAAACTTATTAACACACAGACGCTATATAAGTACACGCTCTGCATTTTTTTTTTTTTGAAATCACTGATCTATACTGACCTATCCTAACCTAACGACCATGTTTATTTCGGATTATTTGTCATAATCCTTATTTCCTCTTCTTTATGTGCTGTATTATACCCCTCATCTTCAAACCTGTTACTAACTTTCTTTGATTTTTCTCTTAAAAATCATCATATCATCATAATATATCAAGGTTAAAATAACTAATTTACTATACTTTACATACATAGGAGTGGATTCTAAAGGTCGTGGTCTACTTTACAAGTCGTACATGGAGTGTTTAATCAAGACGTTCAGACAAGAAGGAGTCCACGGGCTATACAAAGGTGTTATTCCGTGTTATCTTCGATTGGGACCCCACGTCGTTCTGAGCATGGTATTCTGGGAAAGATTGCGATTGCTTGAAAAAAACATATCCGACCACTTTAACAACCCGCAAACCCTTGTTTGAATTTTATGTTATCATTTTGTTATTTTTTTGTTTTTCGAATCCATTTTATGTATGTTAGATTATTTGTAAATTATAATTGTCTAATTTTGAAAATCTGTGGTATTCATATGAATACAGGCGCTGTGGTGGCGTGGGTAGGTACTGTTCCTGACTTTTGTAGTTTCAACAAATTATAATAAATATTACTTGTTGACATTTAGTATGTAATCAATTTCTCTTTAGATTTTTTATTTTTAAAACTTGTTTGATAATTGATTGGTTTCTAATATCATTTGAACATTTGTCAAATTTAAACATACCTATAGATATTGTTTGGTTTAAATACTATAAAAATAATTATAGATAGTATGATTACTATGATTTATTGTTGTAATTTTAAATTTAAAACATACAATATGAAATTAAGTTTTTCAGTCTATATCCACACTACATTAATATTATAATTCAGAGAGTTAATCGTTAACTATATTCTGACTAGTCATCAATTGAAAATACACACAAAAATTATATTTTTTGAATTACCATTAAAAAAAATATACTAGCAAAAGTCGTTTCATTTTTTGGATATTTATTTTCTTGATCAGATTTACAACACTCGTGTGATTAAATTTACACAATAACGCTACATATAGTGTTTAATGGCTAAAACTTCTTTTGTAATATGTGTAATAATATAAATATATCATTAGTTTTAAAGTCTGGTTTTGTTAAAAGTAAGTTTAATTTAATATAATAGGTTTTTCTAATAATTATTATATGATATTATATCATACATAGTAAATATCTACTAAAAATTATTTAAAATATGTTAATGAAATCGCTACAAAGTTTCCAATAATTTTTTAGTTTGTCAAACTATCTCACACATATTTACAAAATTGTCAAGTGAATCATAATTTGATATAAAAAAAAAAATTGTTTGATTATTTGTATGCATTCCTATTTTAAATACATTCGATTGGTTTTTTTTAATTGATTGTACCATAATATGCAACAGAAATCAAAAAAACACAATTAAACATAGTATACCTACTAGAGCTCTGCACGGATTGAATTGGCTTGACCCGACCCGAGTTATAGCTCGACTGACACAATTGTTCTCGTACAGAAAATAGTGTAAAATTATGACTTTTCGGATCAGATGAGGTCGGATTTTCATGTCAGATTGGATTGGGTCGGATCAATTAAGAATGTCCGTCTGGTCGGATCTGATTCACTGCAGACTCTAGTAATGAAGTCTTAATTGAACCAATGAACCGCCATTTCAATGTAGCTTCTGTAGAATTATTAATAGTAATAATTTATTTTAAATTTGCCTTTTGTAAACAGGTCATCAGTAGTAACACTAATATGACTATTTTACAGTTGTTGAAGTCAATTTATTTTTTACTGATTCTTTTATATTTATGGTTGTAGGTATTTTATTTCATTAGTTTTTCAACAAATACATTTTCTTTTAGAAAAGTCTTTATAAATAATGTCTCTCGAAATTGCATTTGTTCTACTGTACTAAATGGACGATTTCCCAAAATTAAACAAAAATTCAGTAATTATATTAATATGGTATTTAATACTTCTGAAAATATAATTTAAAATAAACTTTAAATATATATAAATATATAATATCTACATAGACATGTTACCTATAATGTATTAATTGGAAATCATTATTAATATTATTTAATGTTGTTATTGTAATAAATGTACTTAATTTCAAAAGCTTAAATGATTATTAAATGCCATATAAACCTATTGGCTAGTGGTTACTATACCTATTACCTATACATTCTTATGTTCTTTATTTTATTATGAAGATTAATTATTAAAAAATTGTTTAAAATAAAATAATTCTTCTACCAATCTTATGATGTTTAAATTATAAATATTTTTTATTTAAAATAACACGTCTTAAATTTGTATAAACATCAAGTTTAATAATTTTGATTGAATTAAATAGGTTAAATTACTTAAATTGAAAAATTAAAAAGGTAATAAAATAAAATACATATTCTAAGTATGATTAAACGCATGTACTAGTACTATGCACATTTATTATAGGTAGGTAGGCATAATATGTATTAAAGGATATATTTTGATATTGTATGTAGGTAAACCTACCTAGATTAATTGTTGGTTGTTGAAAAACACATTAAATGATGGATAGTGGTTTTTGTTTGTTATTCTTTGATTCATCTTCATCTACGTTTATAATTTTTTTTAGGGCTGTCTAATTTGCTGAACAGCTAAACTGGAGCTACGGACTACTTTAGCTCAATAGTAGCTTGTAGGTACTGTACTGTCTGTACTAGTACTCGAAATTAACATGTTACTCTTTTGTCGGTGGTAGGGTACTAAATATTCAGGTAAAAATATTGTAGACTGATAAGCGCTGTTTTTTTTTCTGTATTAAAACTGGAAATGTAACAATTAAAATGTCTTCTTGACATCGAATGTAATTGTTTTGTTTATAATAATTAAAGTTATAATTTGTACACACACACACACACATATATATATATATACAGTAAAATATTTATAACAATTAACAACCACCTTACACAAATCCTAGCTACGCCACTGGATAGCACACATACCTAATGGTTTATAAAAAACACATTGTCAGTTTTTTATAAAGTTCTATAAATCTATAATTTTAGATGAACATAAAATAAATAATCAATATTGGTATTGATTTGAAGTGCGTTTTCGAATCGAATGAGGCGTAGGTACGTTTCAATATGCGATGATTGAAAAAAAAAAGTCAATTTTGGAAATTATTGATTTTGTGCTTAATAATACGCCACCCGAACGGATTGCAAAGTCGATTTTAATTTTCAGTATAGGCGGGTTTTGCATTCCATCATAAAAAAACGTGCAATGACGCCATTGTTCTGGTGTAAAGCAGCCCGGTCCACACCGAGGCGACACACAACGACTTCTCAATGTTGACACGACAAAAGTCCCAATATATTTCCAGGGGTTACCGAACGTTTCGTCAATAATAATTCGTGGCCGAGCAACGGAAATTTCCCATTGTTTCGTGTTTCAATTGCCACACGAAGCTACGGGTTTATCAGCGTGGGAACAGTTTGGTACAGCCGCGTATCAATGTCGCTACGATTCCCACGTTGCAATTCGTTTTTCACGCGTTCCGGGACAATAGGCAATCGCAGACAACTCGCACGCCGTTCCGTGTCGCCAGCGTTAGGTTGCGAACCGGACTTTGGATCGCCGACGTCGCCGCGCGGTTATGCGGCTGCGCGGAACAGATTCGCGCGAGCCGCGCGCAAGAGTCGAGCGCGTGTCAAGCGCACGCGCGCGTTACGCCCCCGGCCCCGCTCTACCGAAATTTTCGTACTGTTTTCTCCGCCGATATTTCGTGTGCGACTCGTACGAATTTGTGTGCTCAATCCCGGAATCCGTACGACTTCCCTGTCCCCGGGGAAAATCGCGAAAAGGCGGAGGGGGAGCTGTGATCCGGGTTATAAAATGAACTTTTCGTAATTTTTCCTCCGGGGAAGGAGTAAAAATCACCAAATGATAATGAATTTTAAATTGATGCTCGATTAGGTAGTTGACAACAACATGTTGAAGTTTGTAAATTGCAAATTACGAACTATACTTACGTAATACCCATAGATAATAACTGTTATTGTTTATGACTGTATGCGGTAATAATTGACATTAGGTATTTTTGACCTATTCCCGCGAGGTACCTTATTATCTTTTTATTTATTATTAAATTAAGTTCTCCACCAGATTCAGATAGTGAAGTCCGTACGAGCATTAAGAATTTTATTTCTATTTATAAAAATGATGTCCGCCCTTCGTTTAAAAATGCAATTTTTCAATTTCAAACATTCTTAAATTTAAGTAAAATGTCATTCGATGCAAATAATACAATACATTTATTAAATTGATTTTACGAAAAATCATTGCAAGATTTATTCCCAAATATTTTAATTGCTCTTAGACTATATTTAACCATCCCGGTTGCCAATATTGTTCGGCTGAAAGAGTTTGACCTTTTCAGTAAGTACTAATCATAATAAATTAAAATTACTTTTAGTGTGACAGAAATGTATTTAATCCCCAGATACATTAGCAATACTAGGTGTACGTTCATTTTCCACGACCGTCTATTCAGCGTGTTGTCGTGGGCCCGAAAATTGAGAGGTGTTTGACGATTTAAATAAAAAAATCATCAACAATTATTCCATGCAAATTTGTAATATATACAGTTATGGGCGCAATGGTTTGTTGGGGGGGGGGTTATGCGATTTGGGAGTCCGTATTTTTTAACACTGTGCTCACTGAATGAATCGTTCATCAAACATGGAGTGCTGAGAGAGGACCAAAAATTCTTGAACGCTCCAATGAGCAATATCTACGGTAGGCGGTTCGCTCATGTCAATATTGATGTCACCCTTCGATCTGGTCTCAACACGACTATATAACCAAGTTATGCCTTTCATCATCTATCTATTAAGTCCGATTTACCAAATAAAAATGTGTGTGTGTTGCTAGTCATATATATAGGAGTTGACGTCAAAGGTCGCACTAAAGAATGGATAATAGTAGAGATAATATGATTTCATTTCAAATGCCTATAAATAGCTTTAAAATGGTTATTAGTTTTAAAATTTCATTACGTTTAGATAGGGTTTATATGAATATTCAATGAAAATGTCAGGTTTCTACAATAATTTTTAGTCAAATTTCACCAAAAATTAACTTATGTTTCTTGTTTTTTTTTTTAAAATTTGTATTATGTTTAAATTAATTTTCCTATTATGAAGTTAATATTGTAACCATAAGACAGTGTGTAAATTCACACATGATATATGAAAATAGATTGATTTAATTACCTACCATAATGAAGGTATCTTATCATATTTTAACTAGTAAGACTAGTAGGTAGATATACTTATTTCACTGTAATTCAAAATTCAGATGATTTTGATTTTTAAAAAGTTTCTGTTTTTATTTGACAAACATTTTGAGTTTTATCAGTAACAACATATAAATTAAATATAATACAATATAAATATATATAAAATCAACACATATTAAATAATTATTTATAAACATATTTTTACATTTTATTGAAAGATATACATTACAGTTTTTATGTTCATGTTATACTATAATTAAAAAATTACCCAGTGAATTAAAAACACGCACAAAAAAAAAAAAAAAAACAAAACAAAACAATTGTAAGTGATTAGTTTTATGAAAAATCAAGAAATACAATTTATGTTCATTGATTTTCTTATTTAGACGTAGGTATTTTGTATTTTTTGTTAAAGTGACATTACATTATACACAAGTTGAACAACAAAAATAGTTATTTGAGTAAAAAGAGTATTTTTTAAAATTAATACCATTTGCAATGTTAATTAGATAACTGTCATGTTCAAAATTGGATACAAAATATTTTTAAATTATCTCGGATAAACATCTTAAAATATTTAAACATTTTGATTAATCTGTATGTGTATTAGATTTAATAACTTGTACATATAAATGCAGTTATCACAAGTAACAAAAATGAATGGTCCAAAATATATATATTATATTAAGTAGACAAATATTATGACAACTGAAAATAATTTAGAAAACATCAATAAAATATATGCAATATTAGCAAAAACAAATATAAATTATTGTTATTTTACTATTAAAACTGCATTAAATTTCATTTACTATAGTTATTATAAATTAACTAATTGTATGTACATAAATCATAAAATCAAATTAAATCTATATTTACATCACAGTTAGGTGGTATTAAGTACTAAATGACAATTATTACATTTTATTTTCTAAAAAAGGTTTTAATGCGTATACAGTGTCCCACTATGTTCTATTGATTTTTATATTTCTGTTAATTTAAAATTTGTAGTATCACTCCTTAATCACTTGAAAAAAATAACTTTTTATTTGTTAACTTCTTAAAAATAGCCAATTTACAATAGATATTATTTTAAACAAATGTTTTTTTTTTTCTAAGTGATTAGTAGGTGAAAATAAAAATTTAATTTGGATAAAAATCCATAGAATATTATGGGACATATTCTGTAAACATAAATTACATAATGTGTTTATACATTTTTATTTAGATTTATTATATTACATTTAAAGAAAATATTTGATAACTATCAATGAGTACACACACTTAACACAATACTAAATAATATTTAACAATACAATATTAAAGTAATCTACCTATTTACTAAATCAATTACTACAGTTAAATTATAATTACACGTGTGTCCTATGGCTTTATAAACATTATAGTGACATATTACTGGTATTATTAAACAACACATTTAGGTTTTTTTTTTATACATTTTTTATTTATTTACGGGTGGACTGTTGAAATTATTAAACTTGTATTTTAATCTCCAAAAAAAAAAATTTATTACAAACGGTATACTTGCTTAATTAAGTATTGGCTAGGTACCAAAATTAATTCATATTATAAATTAAATAGGTAGTATTATTAAATATTTGTACATTAATACCAGACTATGGGAGTCTAATGATAAATTATATCACAAATTATTGGTTCAAAAACAATATTGAAACAAAAAATTCACCTAAATTATTTCCTTATTTATAAAAACTAACAAAAATGACTTATAGTTTCATCAGTATTCTTAAAAATTGAAAATTATACATACTTTCAGTATTTTATAATATGAAACACATATTTTTTTCTTCAAATTTTAAATACTAAGATATGCATTTGAATTTGAAATCCAACAAACACAATTAACAATAACATTATAAAATATAGTATAGAAAGTAATCTATGGTTATTAACATCAATTTATAGTAAGTTTATTTAATATTGCGGATTTATGACTGTTGAAAAATAAATATTAATTATAAATACCAAAACAACTTGATAAGTGTACAACCAGTCATTTACTTCACTTTACTGTATATCAGTATTGTAAAGTACATATTACAGATAGCAGAGACTAGAAATTTAGTAAATTGTACAACAATTATGTATATGATCTTTTAGAAAATCTATATATAAAGATAGTTCATCTGTTTTTATAAAAAAAACAACAAATTAATAATTCACCATTTGATAAATATATTTTTTCACAACACATGGGGGCAAAAAAAAAAAATAAAAAAAAACTTGTATTGATGCTTGAAAAAATGTGGGGTATTACCCTTATTATTTATTAAGTAATATGTTTTATACTAGTATAAATTCAATTTTTGCGCTTTAAGTCAGTTAAGTTAGTTAATATTTATCGAAATAAGTCAGAAAATTATTCAATTAGAATTTCAACAAGTTTTATTTGAATCAGATCATTGCCATAAATTATGATTATGTAAATTTCTACTTAGTACACTCCGGACGTCATCTGTAAACCGTAGTGCATCCAACATTGGCAAGAGGTTTAATAGTGCAGTATCGGAAGTATCAGAAAACCATGATTTTATTGGTATCGCATTGTCTGGAAAGAGTGTACACAAAAATGTATAATGTAATATACTTGAACACAAAATAAAATTGTACAATTACCAGGAAATGCTCGATATGCTGCTGGTGAATTATCCAGTATAAATACACTTGACAGGTCATTTGAAACAGATGTCAAATCTTTAGTATAAGAACCCATTTCAGGTGTACAATGTTGTCTATAAAATCGTCTTTTTAATATGCCTCTTCGATTATCCAATTTATCGGCAACTGCAGCACCATAAATTTGCATACTTGCAGTAAACACTACCAGTTCATACCATTTTGAAACCTATATTAAGTAACATGTAAGCATGAAAAAGGTACCATCATATAAAATAAGAATTAAGTGATAATTACTGAAAAGATAAGCTTGATAAGTACTGAAATAATTAGTTAAAATCTTTTTTATAAAAAGGTTATTAAATTTTCCAAAAGTTTATTAACTAATTAGTTATGTGGAATCATATTAAAACATCTGTAAGTTATTGTACAGTTTCCCAAAGTATGAAAAACAAGGTGCAAAAAAAGCTACCTCTTCAACTTTATTGTATACTATATATAATATAAATTTGTGTAGAAAGTATTGACGATTTTATAAACTTACAACATCCAAAAAGAAATCTACATGTGGCCTCTTATGAACGTAAAATCGTACAGGGTGTCGTTCAATGGTAACTTTTAAAATAAAATCTGGTGGCATTTCTGGTTTAGCCGGATGGCGTAGGACCCCTTCATGGTGAGAATGGATTAATGTCTCATCTAAATCTAGCACCAAAACTTTTCGCTTGACCATACCTAAGTTCATAGAGAAGGTATAATTATTTTATTTGATATAATGTGTTATTTCTATTATGAGTTACATACTTAATCTATGCCTGGATAATGGTAATAACGGGAATACTCCATATTTAACAGGTTGATATTGGCGGACCTGTAATTAAATATTTATAGTTTTTAACAGTAATAACAAAATATTTATTAGCAATATTCATCTTGATATTTGCATTTATTTATTATTATTATTTTTTTTTTTTATAGATTTTTAATTTGAATCTAAGTAAAAACAAATTTTAATATTTAACAAATATATTAATTTTATTGTTTATTGTTATTTAAGATTATTGACATTTAGATAAGATTTATGTCTATTGATTTGACCGGAATCAAGAACAAACAAAGGCAATCATTTTTATTTGCATACAAAACTAAATATTGAAAATTGCATTGCGATATGTTTTTATACAACTTTATTCTATTAAAATACAGCTATTAAAAAATGATTAAAATATTAAATGCATATTTAAATTAGTATGATACTCAATGCTATTGAGATAAATGTACACATTTTTGTATATAATCTAAGTGGCAGTTTATCCAAGTAAGTGTTGTAAATAGGCAATATAATTTTAAGATAAGAATAATTTTAATTTTTAGTCAATATATATGAATGTTTTTAAAATAATGCCTTAAATCTAACTTGTATATAGTATGTACATAATATTTTATTATTTCAAATGAATTAAAGTACATTTTAGGGAATACAGACAAAATAAAAGTTAAATAATAGTTGTTTAATTTTTGAGTAAATATTAGGTATGTTTAATACTCATTTTGACAATATTACATCTTAGGAAACATGTTCATATTTATTATAAATTAGTAGTTTGCCAAAAAAAAAAAACCACATAGTTACCAACAACTCATTAAAATAAGTGTATATTACTTTTAAGGGGAATACACGTGGTGATCAATCTGTTATAAAACAGTCATTATTTTAGAGAGGATTAACTTTTTCCGGCATTTATTTTCTAGAACATTAAAGAAACAAGCTGCTCAACAAATTTATATTTATGTTATTTTTTGGGGTAAAACCACTATTTACTTTTGATTTTCAAATGGCAAACTGTATTAAAATGTCCATAAAATGACGAAGTATTAGTTAAAATAAATTTCCGGTGTTGAAATTTTTGATTTCCGTCAGTCCATTGACGAGATATTCTACTTTTAAGTTTTGGTTAGAGTAGTGGAGTATCATTTGTGTGGTAGTATGGTGCATGGCGTGTTAATAATGCTCCACCACTTTCCCCCAACCTAAACTTAAAAGTCGAATACCTTGTCAACAGATTGACGGAAATCAAAAGTTTCAACACCGAGATGTCTTACAATAGATTGATCACCCAGTATAATATAGTGAAAGAAAAAATTTAATGTGACAAACGTAATAATATTACAAGTATACATATCATATTATATGAAATGAGTATATTATCCTCATTAAAAAATGCACTGAAAGCAAAAAACCATCGCTAAGTAGATATTAAAATATTAATTGAAATTTAAACTTTTTAATTTAATTTTAGAAAAATAAAAAAAAAAAAAATTATATTTAACGTATGGTTTTATGATTACATGCAATAATATATAGTATATATTAATGACAATAATAACTATTTAGGTACAGTTTGGTGATATTGAAAACTTACAGTTTTTATTTGCCGTTTTATTAGGAAGCATATGCAAGCCCATACCTTCGAGGCTAAAACCATGAAAGCTTGTATGCCCATCTGTATGACTTTCAACATTTGAAAGGTAATTTGTGTGACAATTATCTCATCAGGTACTATTAGAGAATTGGGATGATATACATTGTCTGTTTTTCAGATGATTTAAAATTATAACAACTGAAAACCAATTTAATTCAATTTTATTATACTTGTATAATCCTTTCAAAAAAAAAAATGAAAAAAAGAAATCAAAACAGGTATAAAAATGTATGAATGTCCTTCTGAATCTTAACAATGTATGTACATACTTTTTTCAACATTGCATTATCCAAGGCTGTGGAAGATTAATAATTCCAGTAAAAGTGGAAACTAATAAATTAAACAATGTTAATTTACATAAATTAAAAATTAATAACGAGATCAAATTGAAAACAGAAAAATAACTGTGAAATATTATTTTCCTACTTTCCATACACCTGTAATCAATTTTTTCCAAAACAACAACAAAGCTTGATAAGAACATCACGCCATGATGACCAAAGACGTTGCAAAATATGCATACAATAATATTCTTAATAAAACAAGTACGATAATTTAATATGCATAAATGTATTAGCTGATGCCTATTATGTTTTTTAAGGAACAGCGCGGAAAAAAAATTGTTTAAAAAAGATCGAATTTATATATTATTGATCCTAAAGATATTGTTGGAGACACCCAGGGGATTGCAACCCCAGTTTGAGAATGGCTGGTATGTATCATAAAATTCCCGATATGACTCAAAATAGTTTAATTAGTATTAAACTATTGAGTAATTTTACACAATAATAATATATCATTGTAATAATTTAGTTTAACTACATATAATATTATGTTGTCTACATTGTGGTAATTATAACCAATTATAACGTATTTTTTCAATTATTACGAATATTGCTTGAAAAATTAAAAAAAATTACCTCTTTGAAATACCAATTAGATAAAATTCTCTTTCAGAAAAAGTGCCACACTTGGTACATTGGAGCAAGATTTCTGGTACAATTTTTGTACAAAATATACAAAACAAAAATCAAATAAAAATAAACGTCATTGTAAAATTCCTCACTTCACTCAGAATCTAAAATGGAAAAATTTATGATTATATAATTTTTATTACTTTTAATTTTTTCATTTTATTTAGTTGATCAGAAATTATGTCTCAAGATTTCAAATCAATATCTGTTCTGGAAAAATGTGTAATTAAGTAGTACGGAACAATGTAGATTTTTCATTTTCTTTGTATAGTTTTCATAATAATTATAAAAAATTGTAGGAAAAATGAATAAGTTGTTAAAAATAACCGTAGAGTAGAGAACTGGAATTATTACAGAATACTTATACTTAAATAGCCTGTTCTTGACGTGGTAAAATTTTGATTTTTAAGCAATTTGTAAGCATTTTGAATTTTCAAGTTTTATATTATGAGTGGAGCGAGTAATGTATTGTTTTTACAATGATGTTTATTTTTTTTTTTGAGGATAACTTTTTTATCAGCAATTTTTTTCCGATTTACTGGTATTATTATAGCATTTCTTTTTGAAATGAAATCGGATTGAGGAGGAACTTTAATGGTCTAGAAAGATCTAATTTAAGTCTTAGTAGTATATTCGATAAAAATTTCAGACTTATATGATAACTTTAACCAAATAATAAAAAAAAAAAAATTGAAAACAACAGAAATTGTTAGTTTTCAAATTTTTTTGGATTTTTAAAATTATATTAAGAAGTATAGAAGGAAAATCGTAAAATGACCCAAATATACCAACTAGACAACATTTTTATGCCAGAAACTAGCCAGCTGTAATTGATGATCAGAGAAAGATTTCTGATTGAAAAATTATTTGGAGACAGAAGAAAGAAAATTGAAAAAAAAATACATACACCACAGCAAAAGTATTACATTTCACGCTACGCTCAGATACTGACAAAATATATGATATTATTTGTTTTGTTATATAGGGTTTTAAAAATAATTTTGCAGCCATTCGAAATGAATTTGTTCGGTGTTATTGATTTACTACAATAGGTATATTGTGTGTTCCAAATGGATACCGACGATACCTATAATCTACTGCAGGTTAATATTATTTATGTTAAACAATATCTATTATTTTAATATTAATTCGAAATTTGAATTACGTTTGTCATACTTGTACACATTACACACAGTTCAATCATAATATTCGTTTAGGTGGAGGTATGATTCGTTTGAAAATATGACACGTATAACAAACACTCATTTGTTACGCATTATACATAATATAGTTACCTGCTTTTGTAAGTGTATTTAAATTGTTAATTTGCATAATATTAAAGCCAGGTATATTATGTTTCTCTGGAGAGGTAGACTTAACGTCATAACCGAGTAGGTAGGCATGTATGAGAGTATGTAGTACGCCTACACAGTAATTTAAAAATAAAAAATGCTTCCAATTTTATTTGTCTTTTATGCGCAGGTAGGTACCGAGAAAACGTTAATAATAATATTATAATAATTCATATTGGGCACTTTGGTATTATACGTTACCTATATCTGATTATGTTTATAAATATGTGTATGTGTCTCGACTAGATTAGGTAATATCGAAACGAATTCTTTTATCCTCTACGAAATCGTTAGGTATGAAGGTATTAGGTATGATACAATATGCAATAAGCATATAAATATAGTCAGCAGTGTATTGGGAAATTGATTTTCGGGTGAACGCATTTTTGAATGATAATTTATGACAAAAACAATTTTTTTCGTTACGCCCTAAATATGAAAATATTGGACATTTTTACACCGCATTCCAAAATATGTACTTTTATCAACATTTTTCACTAAACCCCATTGTTTTATTTCAAATACCATAATAACTATTCTTCAAATACTCACCCAGTGAATAAAAATTGTATAACTTTATGTTTATACAATTAAATTACAAAACGTAAAATAGGTATTTTATAATTTATTATAATTGATGATTGATCAGGTAGATATATTTATTATCTATACGAATTGTATGTAGGTATTAAATTTGTTATCCGAAAAAAATTTTTTTTAAATAAATATGTTTTTGGCGACGGGGACAAAAATTATGAAAATATATTATAATACCTGCTGCAGGACGGAGGTAGAGAAATGAAAAAAAACCATATAAAGAAGTAAAATAGAAAATTTAAAATGTTTATAAATAGCTCGAAAATCACCAAAACCTTTTGAACATTTTACCACGTCCAGAAAGTACTTAAAAAAGTATTATGTGAACATTTCAGGTTTTTAAAATTATTATTTTAAAGTTTTCAAGCTCTTGTTAATAAAATCATCATCTGTATAATATGCATTCTCAATAGATTTATTTCACACAGAACTCCTCAATACCTGTTATTTTAGATAAATTATTATCTGTACATGGATGAATAAAAAAAAACTTTTCTTTTTTTTTCGTTTCGCGATGTTTAATGGGACCGATAAAATATGGTAAGTAGGTAACAGGTTGTAATATAAAGATAAGATTTTTTTTGTCCGCATTCAAATTTATCTAAAATTTGATTTAATTACTTTTGTTAAAATGGTTATAAAGAACTGAAGCTAGCTTTAGAATTATTGGAATCAACCGTTTCCTATGATACGTTTGAAAATCAACAATAACCGGGTCCACTTTCGTTTTGAACGTAACTACGCAAACTTTGCACTTTAAATAAGTTTATTTAACTGATCTGTATAATTTCGGATTTCTTTTAATAGTTTACCTGTACATTCTGTTAACACAATACCTAGTTATAATCAGTGTTTACACAAACTGATTGCTCTTTACAATCGTATTATATTGTTATATTATATTATTAAATCATGTTTTGCTGAGAAAGTGACTTACATAGAAAATTATTAATTAATTTTCATTCAACGTTTCACGTAATTTGTAAATTATACATTAGGTCAGGTTAGGTTACAAAATGCTGATTACCGATTATTGTCGTTACAACGACGGGTCATGACGGCCCCGCACTCCTTAGTTCCTGGTGGCCCTGAATACCGTGAACGCCTTTTTTCGGTGGGCCCTTTTCCGCGTAATCCATTCGGATTTTCAGTGTAGGTCTCATTCATTCAGACACGTTTTCGATTTTTTCATCATCTAATTATAATACAGTATAGTCTATTATTAGTCACGATCACGGTAATAATACCTAAATAATACGAAAAGGAAAATCTGTGTACAGATAAGCACGGGTTTTGATTTTCAGCACGTATTCAATATTAATCGACATGCATGAATTACGATTAACAATATTTAAACATTTTTAATTTGTTCACATTTCGTAATATTATTTATTTTTTGTGATTTTTGGAGACATAAAGGCTTACCTAATTTTATTTTAAAGTTAAACAGTCAACATATAATTACATTTAAATATTCAATATAACGCGAAATATTCATATATATATGTATAAGTATCTTATAACCAGTGTTCGGGATTTATAATATTTGTTTATTTTTTTTATTTGCTTGACATCAAATCTTGTGGATTGCTGTGAAAATGAATATTCTAAACAATGAGTTTAAATACGAAATTTGAAAGGGCTTTATTCGGTTTTTTTCGGTATAGTTAAAAAAAAAAAAAATGTTTTTTAAAATTTTTATCCGTATTATTAAAGTGACCCATAAATCAACAAAAATTATTAGAAATACTAAAAATGCCTAAAAACCGAATTGTAGGGAGGTCGATTTCAAAAGATTTAAACCTTCTGTGGACAACGTGGAACAACTCTCCAAAGTTTTATGACGATTGAATAAATGGTGTAGTAATATGCGTAAAGGACAAACGGACATACTCGTACGTTCGTTTATACATATAATAAATAGAAGAAGAATATGTTGGAATCTAACATAAGCCTAATTATAATATTTTAGTTTATCTTCTTTATCAGTGGTATTAGATTTATATTAAATTACCTTAAAATTTCCTTGAAAATATTTAGGAATTTTTGAATAACGTTATTGGAGTGTATATTATGTAGGTATACACGATTTTGTTTTATTTTTCTCCGCTTTCATGGCATACCTATATATTTACTTTTGAACCAGCAGACATGATGGTTACAACCGAAAGGTCACACAATAGCCAGGTGAAGTAAAATGATAATAAATCACACACTGGCCATAATCGACGGTCATTAGGCTAGGGTGGAAGAAACAGGAAAGCATCTTCACTGTCAAACAAACAAATGAAAAAAAAAAAAAATAATAAATAAAGATGAATAAAAATTTCAAAGGGAGAAACCGAGGGAGAAACATAATGCACCAGTATATAAATATATATATATATAAGAAAAAATAAACTATAATTTATTATTATTGTAAATCTTTATGAGTGGGTATAGAAAAATATATCCATTTATACTTTTTAACATTTAATTATTTATTCATATATTTATGTTTTTTCTTTTTTAGATTCTGTTTTTACTTATAATATCGTGGAGTTTTCATTCTTAATACATTTATATGATGTCTGGAAATATACTTACAATTGCAGATGACGATTTCATTTAGGACCATAAATCAGAAACTTTAGGTGGTTTGTTATGGTAATTATTTTTAAGCCTACTACTACGGTATATAATACCTTGTGTGTCATTGAGAGTCAGTATTCATAAAGTTGTTTAATATTTAATGGATCATTTTTTTTTTTTTTTTACAAAAACATTTTAGGTAGAGACGTTCTGATTCTATATAATAGTATTAAAAAAAAAAGACGGACATACTTCGCACGTGGGTGCAGCCACTGTTGTAGGTGGTAAGTTGGGAAGGCAGAACAAAAAATAAACATCATTGTAAAACCAATACATTCCTCGTTTCACTCAGAGTCTAAAAAATAGAGGATCAAAACACACTTCTGAAATACGATGTCAGAGGTAACAGAAAATTATGATACTATACAAACATTACGTACCCAATAACTACATATTATTATTTTATTTATTGAAATCGATTAAATGGATTTGGATCGGTCCATAGTGATGTATCGATAGATCCAAAGGACGTACTTACTGAATGACATGGCTTTGAAGTCAAGGGGAGTAGATTTGTTATTATAAATTGTATACCTAATTTGTTTGCCATTAATATTTATGATTCTATAAATTAATTATCTATACTGTATTGTCTATCTTGTATGGTTTGGATCACAATATTGTACTCGCAACGAAAATTTTTTTTTAATCTTCTCCCTCCCCCGCCCCTTAAAAATAGGTCTTGTGGCCACTCCTCTGTACAATTTTCAAAATTTGTTTATCCCCTCTCCCCCTCCTAAAGACCTAGCCCAAATTACGTTACTGGAGTATCAGTGTTTCAGGTGGGAAGTCGGAAAGGTATACGATATAACTAATTTGTTGAAACGAAAAACGAGACTCTGAGCAAAGTTCGGTTAAATATGCTTTGATCAACGCGAATACCTGTTATAATTTTGTAAACACAAAATATAAATAATTATGAATTGTTCATGTATTTTCTTCTCAAAGTTTTGATCGATTTCGCGGAGTCGAAAAATATAAATTTTACCGTGTAATAGAAAATTGAAAGAATAAAAAAAAAAGCCGTTTTCCGAATGTACGTCTTAAGAAAAATGTATAAAACTTTTACAAAGTAAATTTTCTACGTATTTTCGGACATCGGCGACGGCAAAAACGCTATCGGTTTCGCCCGTTTATCGCCCGTGAACGGCGAGGAATAAACTCCACACAATCGTTCGGATTCCGAAATTCTCAAGGCCGGCGCTCCGCAGACGGTAAACACAACAAAAATAATAACAACAACGATAATAATAATTAACAATATATTATTGTACATAATATCGGGCGGGCGGTAGGCACGTTATATTATCGCCGTTGAAATATTTGAAAAATTCGTTTTGGCGGCGCGCAGCACCGTGAAAACAAAACGGAACGGTCGGTTTTGTTATTATTATTATTATTTCCATTATCGCATACGATAATATACCTACCGGGTGAATATATAATACACGCGATATTATACATACGTACACGAGTAATACAAGTAGCCAACACACACAATCGGATAGCGTTGAAAACAAAAGACCCCGGCGTGCCGGCCGACTGACCCGCGCGCGCGCGCGCCTTATTAACGGGCCGCGGCAAAGATGCGTATTACAAAAGCCGCGCGCGTGACGGGCGCAGGGGCAGCGGGGGCCTGTACGGCCGGCGTTCGCCCGCGCGGGTTTCCATAAATGGTCGCGTTTTATTATTATTATTATTATTATTATCGTCGTACCTCCGTACGCGCATAATAGCAACGCGCGCGGTCTCGGTCCGGGGTCAAAGTGTCGCCGGTTATATGTAAATCGCGGGGGCTGCTCGCGTTCGTGCGCGAGGACGAACGTGTCGGGCGGGCTCACGTGCCTCGGTTATTACCGCCGCCCGCGACGTCGCCTCCGTGCGACCGTGTTTTTCGTATTAAACGATATCGCAGTCGCGACTCTCCCGTCCTCCCCCCCCCTCACCCCTCCCACCGAGTCGGCCGGCCGGCCGCCGTCAAGGGCGGCGCGCGCGCTCGCGTCTCCGCGCAAACGCTGCCGCTGTTGCCGCCGCCGCCGCCACCGCCGCCGCCGCTATTCTTTCGGACGCCATTATCTCCGGACTCGATGTCCGCTCGGCGGTACGTTCTGTTATTATGTACGGGCGTATTATTATTGTTGTTATCGTCCGGGCGATCTCCGATCTGCGATGCACGCCGCTCGCGGGCATCGCCGTGCGGCCGTTGCAACAGCGATTGCGACGGACGCGCGCGGTTTTCGGCAATAGAAAAAAAAAATATGGAAACGCTCCGCGCCACCGCGGGGATGGGCCGCCGTCGATTTCGAAAATTCGTAGAGCGCGCGCGTTCACGACGAAAACCGAACTCGGAGCGTACGTTATCACGCGATCGTTCACGTCGCCCCCATTTCCCCGGCACAGCCGTAACTACCTCGACGTACCGGTTTGATTGAAAACATTCGCCGTTACGCGTTCTGCAGTACGTAACTAACGTTACGAAAAAGGTCCCGGCACTACTGCCGTGGGTGCCACACACTTGGGCGCCCGAATCTACTACAAAAGCATTAAAAACTATCGCGTTTCGATTTAGAAATAGGATATTTATTAGGAATCTGCTCTGATATAAAAAAAAAAAAAAAAATCGTGGTATAACTCTAATATTGTTAGACCCTTTTTTTTTTCTGGTTTTTGGACGCCCCGTGGAACTGGAAAAACCCGGCGTATATATTGATACTGCCGACGGGTATGCTACTGTTGTATAGGTGAGCAGTTGGGGGTGGCGGAAGGAGTTGTTCAATTCATATCTGTGTGCGACGATAATTTATTGCCAACGAAAAACGCTTCTGAGCGGAATTAGGTTTAGTATTTCTTCAAAACAAATTGCACCAAAAGACATATTAATTTATGATTTGTATACATGATAAAATAGCAATGCCGCTCGAATCACTCCATCTACATATCACCCCTGTGACCGTCGCCACAACTTTATTGCGCCGTGATTCAACGATTTAAAATAGTTACAATAATAACTTAAAAGTCACCAGAACGTTTTGACGTCGACAAGACTAATAACGTTAAATATTTTATGAAAAAATAGAAGATAGAAAGTATTGAAACGGTTAATAACGTCAATTTTTTTGTTTTTCCTATGTTTTTCCCCGGCTTTTTTAGAAAAACTACCACGGAAATCTGAAAAGAAAAAACGATCTTCCCAATGCGATAACTGGATATTAAATGCTATTAAACGTTTTTTTATAGTAATATATATATATAATGTTCGATTATATGGTCTCTGATCAATAAGTTATTTTCAATAACAAATTCTGCTTTCGATTATTTTGTAAAACCTAATAAACTAATATAATCATAGTTGCATCTACTTTCAATTGGTATAGTTGCGGATTGTTTATTTATTAGTTATTGTCCATAACCTAATACCGATGATATTACACATTTATACAACTTCACCGCGTGAATAAGCGCTATTAATCAATACAATTTTATCATTTTGAGAGATTTGCGGACGAAGTACTTTGGTATTAAATATAATATAATATTATAAACTGTCGTAGTGATTTATTTTAGTTTTCGATGATTTTTTTTTTTTTACAATCGCCTTAATAATAATAATAATAATAATAAATGCACTTAAAACGGTAATAATGACAATATTAAATTCGAAATACATAATTTGCTATAACAATCTCCAAGTTGTTCTAGAAAGAGTGCTTCTTGCTTGTATTGGACAAGATAAAACAGGTACGTGGAATATTTTTCATCATTTTTTCTCGTGTCCGCGATAGAATCGAGAACATTTTTCTTTTTCGTCCTGGGAAACGGTCATCAGTGCATGTTATCTGTTATCCACGCACGGCTTTGTATATGCTCGTCGTTTAATTTCGGTTAGTCAGCAGTTCTTTTTTTCCCCCCTGACAAAGTAGCGGCATTCTTTCACGGCGGGTGAAAAAATATCCTGCTCCTGTATATTGTAGTCGTTTTCGGACCACACAACTGATCTTATTATGTTACGCTGATGGTTTTTTTTCTCGTTATTATTCGTGCCCAAACTGCAGACAATCGTTTATACGAGAAGAATATAATGAGTGTGATGGGGGTTAAAGGACACACATTTAAACAATAGTATTATTTTTCACAAACAACTTGTATTAAACGCTCTCATATAGCTTGTTTTTTTTTTTTTAAACATTTTACACTTATATTTTATACGATGTTATAATAATAATTATACACGTTAATGCTGTACGTATTATAAATAATTAGGTAAAATATTACAGGTACAAATGAAAGGTTTATAAGTATATTATTAAGTATAGTTCAACATTTTAAATGTGTATATTGTTAGTGTGATATTTCGTTCTCCACCAATCAACATATTAGGATATTGTACATCTTCGCAAACCACTATTAATACATATGCTGTGCGTTTTTAACGAATTATTAAGGGAATATTATATTTTATAATACGACGATACTATAGCACATAATATTATCATTAGTATTTTTTTATGATACGAAAAGATACGTAACCCATAGGTAAACAACCAAGGTTTATTGCGGTGCATTCAAGATAATGTGCTATTGTATGTATAATGTGTGCAACTATGTTATTATAGCGGTTGAAAAATAAATTAGCGCGTAATAAGTATATTTTAACTTACGTAGTTAAAACTACTATTATTTAAAAAAAAAAAAAAAACGCGCGATAATAATGTAGACCGAGTTTGGTTACACTATTGATAAATATTATTTCTAGTGACAAATATTGTTTTTTAGATTCCGAGTGTAGCGAAGAAGCTGTAATAGTTTCACCAAGACGTGCGTTTTCACTATCGGAAATCACATTGTCGGTAGTCCGATATGACGTGCCATTAAAAGATGCGGATTTTTCGTTCGACTGAACGTATTATATTTAAAACATTTTTCGAAATTCTCAATATATATATTTTTTTAAATAAAAATTAAAAAAACTGACATCGTACGCCGATACATTGGTTTTATTTTTGACCAATACAATAAACTCCGAGTACCATTTTACCAAACTTCGTTCAGAATCGTTTTTAATTTACAATAATTTATCGTTGCTTTCAATATTTAAAGTAAATCGCTATAATACCTTCCCTTCTTCCTACTCATCATGGCGACCTATATTCATGGTGTAAAGTATGTCTAGTTTTTCGACGTTTATGGTATTTATTTCGATAAATATACTTGTTATTAATTATTAATAGAATGCGTATAATTAATTGTTTATTATTATTTATTGACTATTGGTCTAGCTATACATATTTCAGAAATTTATCTATTAAAAAGTGGTTTTTTGATTCTAACCGGGATTACTGGCAAATATTTTATTTTTTCAAAACGATTTCGTGATTTAAAAAAATGCATTTATAGTAGGTAGATATAGTTCTTGAGACAATTGCTGTGAGATATATTATTATAATATTAGTATCAACCTATGTTACAGGGGGGGTGGAGAGGGAAACCGATATTTTTGTTGTTAATGCTCGTTTATAAACACGCGGTTCGGGTGAAAGTATATTTAGGTGTGTTAAAAGGCGTGACCGATCCGGATTAGGTGTTCGATTTACCTTCTTTTTTTTTTTCCACGCACGCACGTGCTGCATCTTATAAAAATGTCTGAATTGACGTAAATATAGGTGTATTTGCAATTTTCGATTTGTATCATTTCTATACTTGTATACTTTTCAACGGAGAATAGAATAATAATTTCTAAATGTTGCAAACTTACAAATAAGTATACTGTATAACCATTCAAATGTCCAATATTATATTGTTCTATCTAGGTATATATGATAATATGTACTTTGCGATTAGTCAATAGTTTATTAATTATATCTGCAATGCATTACACTGGTTTAATAATTAAATTGCAATAAATAAAACTAAAATAATAAGAGTAATAAATGAAATGACGATATTTTTTCTTTGCTTTTATCTTTCTTTTGGTTTTACTTGTACGCGTGCCCTTGTGTATAGGTATTATAAACGCATATTGTTTCGGACTGTTGTCATGACCATGTTTGTGTGATAACGCGAAACGTTTACAAAAAACGTTCTTAAATGGTATACATATATATTAAAAGTCACGAGGAATGCACCATTGTTATTTTCAACGAGTTAATAATCAGTAATATAATATTTCGGAATATGTGTGCATGTGTTAAATATATATATATATAACTATATTAATTTGTAGAGTATATTATCAAATAGGTATGTCAGTGCAAACAAATATTCATCGTTCGAGATGTGACCGTTCGGTATAAAATAATTAAATTTATACTAACAAACGAACTTACATTTTTTAAGTAGGTACCTAATCTAATTTTATTGCGTGTAGTCGTTTCTTATATCATTTGCCACAGGGAAGAAAATCTGAAGTTAGTTTTCAGTATTTTTATTTTTTTTTTTATATAATTTTGTATAATGTATTTTTGTCCCATTATTTATTGGTCTAAATTGCATAAGTGATCGTAATTTTACAATTCCTGAATGTAGTGTATTAGTGTATGTTAGTAAGGACATATAAGATTTTAAGTAAAATAATATAGGTATTAATTGCAGTCAGTTGACGTCAAACAAAAGAGAAAATTAACTAAACCTGTAATAAACCTGTTCATGTATTAATGTAACGCGTGTAAACAATTTATTTGCAATAACATTTTATAGTACATTTTTAAAATATATTTGACGTTTATACGGTACATAAAATACCAGTTTCATATAAAAATTAAAACTGGTACAAATATGTAAGAGGATAACTTTGTATTTTGAATAGGCCACGGTATTGGGTGGGTCACATCAGGCACATTAGCTAATATTTTTTTATTATTATTTTATAATAATTCATGAAAGTTATATGATAAATCCAGAGATGAATCATGGTATTCAAACAATTATTCCTAGTTGATTTAAGAATTACAATTATTTGAATAAACATTGTATTAATTCTCAATTTTCAATCCAATTTACCATTTAAATTTGATTTATTTGTTATCATTGAACATTTCTATAATTTACAATAAGTCACCTACTTTAATAGCATCTATAATCAAACAAAAATACATTTTTTTGTGAAATTACTTAAATCCTAAGGTCTTATATTAGTTATATTTTAGAGAACTACAAATTTAATAAAATAAAATTCACAACAAATTTTGTAAGGAAGACTATGGAAATTTCTGACTTCTGTTTTTTGAACAGTCATTAATATGAAGTACCAAATACTATTATGTTTATTCCGATAGACCATAATAATACAATTGTGTAGTTATGTATGAAAAACTATTTTTCGTTTCATTAAATATTTTAAATTAAATTATCGACGATTTACATTTTGAGCTTTCTATTAATGTATTAATTCTATTCAAAATATTTAGGTATTAATAAATAAAAATATTTAATTTGAATTGATCTGATGCGTGCAATGCCTTATGGATTTTATTATTTCTTAGACATATTTTGAAAAAATTATTTTCGTACATTTATGATGACAATAAATAATAATATGAAATTATTTTTTCGTTGACCGCCAAATATATAATAATATGATGGTATCTTCGATACGGATACGGTCGAAGAGTCGTCGATTATTAATTTTTTTTGTCTTCACGTCTACGCATCGATTTCACATATAGTCACAATAATATTGTGACTATATTATATTATATATCTATGTATTATAAATCCATTGTTACGCATGTTACTGCAGCTACCACCGTCACTCAAAAACCTCAAAAAATAGAGGTGGTACCCATGTACCTATGTAACCACATATATATAACTGGCGGTCACGTATCGGGGCCAAAATGTGGACCAAGAACGGGGGTGGGGGATCCGTCTGTGGTGAAGATAGGTGAAAAAATAATCGACCATGATGTATGCTGTGTATTGGGAGACAAAAATATCATATTATTATATCCGTGGCCGTCGCAGGTCATTGGTTTTCTTCTGCCAGCTATAGCTAAAGAGTCGCTGGTGAAAGAAAAAAAAATATGTAATGATAATAATAATAATAAACTCGAGGCCATTGTAACTGTCGGGCTGATAAAAAAAAAAAAAAAAAAAAAATCATAATAATAAAAATATAATAATATTCCATGCTCTTAATAATAATAAACACAGCTATAATAATAGGTAGGCAATAGGTTGACGACGACGGAACGCCCACAATAGAACTCGTCATGGGAACCGAATTACACGAGATGACACCCTGCAGGATACGTCGTACGATAGTCGAGCGTTTTCCACAACAATGTAATAGGTTGGTACGATGATTGACGTTCAAATTGATA
The DNA here is from genome assembly GCA_902439185.1 of Cinara cedri. NCBI lineage: Eukaryota > Metazoa > Arthropoda > Insecta > Hemiptera > Aphididae > Cinara > Cinara cedri. The sequence goes on from CABPRJ010002368.1 coordinate 1,629,443, forward strand.
CTGAATGGAAAAATACACAGGTATCGCGTATTTTTGTATTCGGAATTATTACAGGTTTGTGACGAGATCGAAATAATATAATATAGAAGGGCAAAATATTGTTTAGTGTGTTATTTTTTTTTCTTTAATAAGATGTTCTATATATGCGTATAGAAAAAATTGGCTACAAAGATTTTGAAAGATAGAAGTCAAACGCAATGCTCTATAACATGATATTGGTAAAATTATAAAATGCGGTTGTTCACTGCAGTAAATAGGATTTTTTAAAAAAAGCCGTAATAATAATATTTCGTTATGAATTATTTAACTAAATAACGTCATGTCCACCGGTTCAATTAACCGTATATTATTACACTACATTATAATAACGGTTATTGTTAACGCATCGCAGTGTGCAGTACTTGTATATTATAATTATATACGTGCGCACGAGGGTTGTCGGGTACGCCATGGTGTCCCCTGTGAAGTCAGTTGAAAGTAATACTCTACAGAGTGATTTTTTTTTTTTTTTATCACGAATCAGTAATTATCTCTGAGGATTTCAAGAGAATTTGATTTCTGTTTTTTTTTTCATTCATTGTGAAATCGGTTAAACTTCATTTTAAAACTATTTGTATTTTTTTACTCCTACCCCATATGACTTAAAAAGTATACACTAAAATACAAAAAAGTTACATTTAGATAACATTTATTATTACAATAATATTATTTTAATTTTAATGACCTTTAAAGAATTTGTAATAAATACGGCTTTTTTTTATGTCATGTTGATATGTTGGGTAATCCCGTGTCATTGTGAACGTATTTGTCAAAATATAGCTCTGAATGATGCTCGCAGATATTTTGTCGGGAAGTTTTTAATTTTTTATCTTTGCAAATAAATAATGTACTGTACGATGTATGTATTTGTATCTGATATGGTGATCTGATGTTCCGATAACTTAATTGTTTTGTAAATTAACAATAATTGGTAATATTTTAATATTTATTATCCGTATAGTTCATTCTTTTTAATGTGGTCTATTTTTTATGATCTGGTCAATTTAATTTTTATTATTTGGACATTGCCACATAGTTAGTTGAATATTAGTAAAACAAAATAATTGTAATGGTATATGTCTAGCTGATTTTTGATTCATTGCATAATGATTAATGACACAATGTTTATGATACAACTTGTATTGACCATCATCATGGTTATTGTAACGATTTCATTTTAATTTAAAAGTATAAAAAGTTTGGTAGGTAAGATTGGTATAATCTATAGTTAAAGACACATCTAATTTTCTAATCAAGAGGGGTTTTTCAATACTGAATAAAGATGACGTACATATAGTTTTTATTTATTCATTTTAATTTTCAACTATGATCTGAATATTGTTATATCAAATATTGTATTGCTTACATTTTAAGAGTTTAAACAAACAAATTATTCGTAGATGAAACATTTCTTATCTGAGTATAGAGAGAAATGTATTGCAGGTTTTACTATGAGCGTTTTTCATTTTACTTTTCTATCAGAAATCTTGCTCTCATTATTAACTTCAGGGGTAGTTACTAGTAAAAAATTGTGCCTAGTTGGTGTATTAGGAGATTGTTTTTGATTTTCTTTGTAGTTTTCTTTAAAGTTGGGAAAAACGGGAATGTTTACGGAATTTTAACTGTTTAATTATTTTCGATTTTTTTTATTTTTGTTGTAATTAGGTTAAAAATAATTGTAATGACTTAATATTCTTTTCAAATACTTTAACTAGAAATTTCTAGACGTAGGAAAATTTCAAAATAATCTTACAGTTTTTGAGTTATTTATTATAACCATTTGAAATGTTGGATCTAGGAATAGAGATCTCTGTAATTAGAAATACGAGTAGATCAATAGTGTTCAAAGCAAAATGTTTAGATTAGTAATAAAATTGCTTCAACTTCTCACAAGTGTTTTGAAAATTTGTTACAAGATTCAGTTGATCGTAAAATAGTATAATTTTTGTATAAAAATTCAAATTTTAATTTTTAAAACAATTTAAAAAAATCTAAAAAAAAATTTAATCGATTTAATAAAATATATTTTAAAATATGTTTAACCGAATATCGTCCAGAATCATTTTTAGATATTTAATAACAATAATTTAAAAAATATTTATTTTCTATTTCATATATTTATATATCATTTCTCGAGCGAAAAAGAAGTAATAAATAATATTAAATATGACCCATCACGTATATTATATAGTCAACGACTCGGTTGATTGTTTATTAGTTCGAATATTATGTTGAGCTCAACAAATAAATTAATCCATAATGATTGATATTTGTAGGTACTTGTTTTAATAATCCGTGAATATTTGTGATGGTAATATTCGCATATGTAGTAAAATCGCATAATTATTGATATACGTGTACAACAAGAATGTTTTAACGTTTTATTATTTTTAGTTTAAGTGCTTTCAAAAACCTATTATATAGCTATGCAGTTTTACTCGTTGCAATACAAATACCTAGCGAAATAATAATCGTCTGTCCTATTATAGAATTACTCGTATTATGTTAATCGTGTATAAACGTTATACCGTTAATTTGTTTTAAAATATTATCAATTAGGTATAATAGGTATGTAGTCTGTAAAAAAAAAAAAAAAGTGTTTACTATAATTAACCTATTTTAAACGAATTATTAATTTGGTGAAATTTCCTTCTATTGGATATAGGTATTGCAGGTTCGAACGCTTTATAGTAAAACGCAATTTTCATTATATCCAGTTTGAAAATATCATAATAGGTGTATGTTTGTTGCGTATATTTGACGAAAACCTTGGATTTTACCGAGTGTAACCGATTTCCCCGCTCATGTATACAATTTACTGTCTATACAGCAGACTGTGTATTACAGTGTGTATAATATAGAGTATTGTATACTTGTATACAACACATTTTTTTTTTTTATTATTATTTATAACTGGCGTAGTCTGATATTATAAAGTTCATGTGTCGTACGTGAACATAATGCCAAAGGCCATAATGCTAAAGGTCGACACGGTCCCAATGAACTGCGATTTCCTGTATAGGCATTTGGTTTTGAAATTACGATTTTTATAGTTTTATATTATGGGTATAATGTTGTGTTTTAAAATCCATATTAATTAAAATCATTTTGAAATCTAAAATTAATGAAACATATTTTTTTATAATGTACTATCAGTATTTAGTTTAAAACGAGAAAACTTAATACCGGTATATTATAATATTTCAATATTGATGAAAAGTTTCAGTAAATATTGTTATAATACAATATGTTTGCTAATATTTTAGATTCAGAGCGTAGGGCGAAGAATGTATTGGTTTTACTATGATATCTATTTTTTTCTGTCTGTAAACACTTTTGTACCAGAAAACTTACTCTAAATATCAACTTTAGGGGTTGGTTCTGTAAAAAACTTTATCTAGTTGATGCATTGGTGAGATCATGTTTTGTTTTCTTAGTAGGTTACTTAATGGGGAAAAAATGTAGGAATAACGGTAAAATATACGCAATAATTGTTTCTGTTATTTTTCAGTTTTGTTTAATTGTTGTCATTCGGATAGAAATAATCGTATAGAGATCTGAGGTTTTGACTACTTTAGGTTGATTTTTGGTCATTTAATCAGTTTTCTCTTTTATTCTTCATTTGGTTTTACGAGAACAAAAAAGTTGAGCATGATGTAGTAGTTTTTTTTATAATAGTTTAAATTTTGGTAAAAACGTAACGTTGTCGGCATTTCAAAACGTGTTTGACTGAACTTCGTGCAGAATCGAGTGTCGTAATTTATTGTTGCATACAGTTATAAATTAAATCACTCTTTATATCTTAGTTTCCCAACTTCCCATCTACAACATACCCAACCTAAGTATCAGCTATTTTTTAAAAACAAAAATAATTTATATGCGTATAGGTATTCAAATAATAATAATGAAAAAAAAAATATTGTCGGTTATAAGTATTGTATAATGTACAGTGTTGTGTACATCGATTGCAATTATATATTTTCAGATATGGAAAAATAGAAAATAAAAATAAAATATAACAATCTTGAAAAATTAATAATCTATGGAGAGATTTCGTCCCATTTAAAATCTATTAAACATACTAAGTGCGTATTAATATTAATGTACGTTGTTTTTTTTTTTTTACTGTAGATCTACAGTCACGATGTTGCAGTTAATAATTCAATGTAATACGATTATTGGCCATGTTTTGAATAAATCAAAATATGACTAATAGAAGTATGACCATAGAATTTTTTGTCAGTTAAAAATAAATCGTTTGTTATGCAAGAATAAAATATATCTGTTCACCATAGGTACTTCGCGGTTGAAGATTGATAGGTTAAATGAAAACACCGTGAGCTATCTATTAATACCATAATATTATTGTAGTATTTGTGTATTATAATATTGCACATAAATAGTATAGCACCTATATAATTTAATAAGTAATCGATCAATTAATTGTTGGGGCAAAGGTGAAGGAAAAAAGAATCAATCAATTAACTTTAGATTTCGAGTTGAACGGGTAAATTATCATTATTTACGGTATAGGTATATATTTTTGGATATTCTATAGGTTTTGGATCAGTAAATTTTTCACGTAGTGTTATATTTTATTTTGTGTTATAAATGAAAAGTATATAATTAGACAGATAGAATTGATATGTCCCCCCTGGGAAATATTAAAACCCCTCTCGTAATAATGAACCTATTAAAATTCTACAACATTTTTTCCAGTTCTTGTGTTCTTTTATTCATATATCTATCGTAGTCACTTCGCGAAATCAATATGCAACTTTGAAGATGCATGTTTGTTTCCAGTTTGTCCCTTACCAGAAAATTAATCTACGAGCATACATACCCGGCTTTTTTTTATTAATTCAATCATATATGGAAATAATAATGTATTAAATGTTTGTTGTTTATTTAGGAATTGTTGGGTTATTTATTTAAAAAATTACAGTAATAATTGTCAGTAACTTGGACGTATCCATACAGGTATATATGCTTGACTTCTTTTGCACAACTGTGTAAAACCGGTTGTGACTGTTGATTCGAATACTAATTGAATAAAACGTGCGAATTTTAATACCTATACGCAATTTAAAATACTACACACGCATGTTAGTTTTAAATATCGAAATTGACGTTTTTATAATGACGACTCCATAAAATGGCCACGGTAGTTTTTTTTTTTATCATGTGGCTGTATGCAATATTATTGTGTTGTAAAATGCTTGATAAATCGTATATGGTATATGGTATATGGTATATATATATATTTCAGTATTAATACATTGGCACAGGTTTATATTTTTAAATTTGTTTAATAATAGTTAAGTTGACGGGTATCTATACAGGTACGGCTTACCTTAGTTAGGTATATACAAACAGGTAATAATACAAAACTCGGCTTGCGCGATGAAAAAAAAATAGATTTTTAATATACGTATAGTATATTTTTTGTTTATCATCTTATTACAGCAGTGTTTATGTGTTGAATTATATATTTTATTCATTATTACCTAATATTTATATCGTTACATTTTAAAGTTACTTATATACATAACATCTCAGTACCTAATATGTACCCGTGTATAAATAAATTACGGTATGTATCAGATATTTTCTCGTATTCGGAATTTGTTATAGTTATTTAAAAAAAAGACGTATATATTTCGCACGATGTGTGTTCTCACCGTTGCAGGTGAGAAGATGAGAAGGTTGGGTACAGAGGGGAATTTAATGTAGGCATATCTGTACGGAACGATTAATATTTTTTACCGAAAAAAGTTTCTGAGTGGATTTCGGTTTTAAATGTTTTAAAATACCGTAATATTTATGATTTTTGTTAAAATTTTATATTAAATTCTTATAAAAAAAAAAAATGTTCATATTACATTTAATTTAATTTTTCTTGATCAAAAAGTAAGAATTTAATGAAGGGTTAGGTTACATTTTCAAGCATTTCTGTTAGTCTAACAATTTTATTCACAGAGTATCTACCGTAAAAAATTACTATAAATAGCTCAAATGTTTTGAAAATTTATCACGTCAATAAAAGGAAAAAATAAGTTTGTGTCGAAATTTCAAGTCTCTACGAATATTTATAATTGAATCACAACAAAAAAACTAAATTGAAAACAATACTTTTCGTAAATTTTCCCTTTTTCCTATATTTTTTCTTGGTTTTTCTCAATTAATATGAAAACCGTATGATAAATCCAAAATTGACCTCCTAGAAAACCAGCTAGATAAAATTTTCTTTCGGAAAAAGTGTTACACTTGATGCATTGAACAACATTTTTGATAGAATTTTCGTACACAGTAGCTATCGTCGGAAAATTATATTTATTCGTTCCGCTCAGAATCTAAAAAAGGAGAATTATTCACGTAAAAAACTATAATATTTGAAAGTTTACCTGTTATTTTTGGATGGTAATATATTTGTTAGCTATATGTAATAAGAAAATCACGTACATCTGCATGATAGGTAAAATTTTAAGCTGTGAAATGTATAATATTTATTTGAACGAAACTAATCATTTCTGTTTTTCGCTGTTTTATAAATAATGAAATATTACGAAATTCGCGTTCACAGTCATTTTGGGGTATCTTAGTAAAAAAAAAAAACTGACAGGAAAAAAATCTCACAGGTATAAGAGGCTTAAGAGTATAAATATATATTATTGGGTACGCGTAGGTACATATTCGCACGTACACATAGTCGGGGGTTACAAGACCTTTTGTGCGATACACGAATTTCGGTTTCTCTTTCGGAGCAGCGATTTGTTGGCTCGCGTGTGACAGCGGACGCCGTTATACTTGTAGCGTCAAGTCGAAAAAAAAAAATTAGAAAAACATATTATAACGTTCGTATAATATTTCATGTTACGGAGAAAGTTTTTTTTTTTTTTTTTGCCAAACTTGTCTATATAGTTCCCACACGCGCGCGCGCGTAATATTTTAGCGTCTGAAAAACAAACGACTGCAAGCGACGACGATCGACGTCGGCCGCTCATCCGTATTTGTGCGTGACCTTTAAACGGTATCTATACGCGCACATTGCGTACGGGTACACGGATAGATACGTATGTTTTAAGAGCGTAACAGTATAGGTATCCGTCCGAGGCCCAAGTACAGGTATATGTTTATTATGTGTGTGTGTGTGTGTGTGTGTACGTGTGTTGTGTATTTATAAATTGTTTTGCCACGAGCAAATTATGATAATATAATAGGTACGTCATTATCGACATTCCGCGAGCAACTGGTGACTATATTATACGTATTTTTATAGGTATATAATAATATGTGCCATGTCGATTGTCGCGGTTTAATTGGCGCTGTCGTGCGCGCCGCGTAAATATTCACAATGTCAGCCTGCTGCGAAACGCGCGCAGAGAGCCTGTGCAGATGCTGGACGTCTGATAACATCACGATACGCTCGGCAAGAGGAAGCCAGGAAAATAAAAAATAAAAACAACACGGTTTGATGTATTAATTACGCGTATTATATTATATATATAAAATATTAAGTGTATGAGGGCGTCGTGACGTATTAATACATGATGTACGAAATGATGCATCGGCGTCGTTGTGTCGACCTATATCGATTCAACGGTCGTAATGTACATGTTTGTGTGATATGCATCACGGGAGATTCTATCGATTCCGTGTGTAGCGGATACATCTTTTTTTTTTACCTTTGTAATTTCGTCTTATCAATTTCCCCCCCCCCCTTCATTTGTCGGTCTAAATTCTAAACGATACGAGTTATAACGCAATGTTATACCGCAGACAATTCAAATATCTTAAGTCACTGCGATGCACTTTTTGTTTGGCGAAAATGGCATAAGTCATAAACCTAATTATACGATTTAAGCTATTTAGAACGCCATATTTAGTTTAGGCCATTTAAGAGATTTAGCCATTTAGCCGTTGTGTCATTTAGTAATTTAAAAAATTCAATCTGCATGTATATAAAAATGAATACAAAATTTACTTATAATATGATATAATTGATCGAAAATAATATTTTCCGTGGCCCATCGGAGTATAATGACGATTACCTATTATATTAACTCAATTATCACCGATCGTTTCGTATCGTCGACGTATAGTGTAATATTGAATGATTTATTTGATTTCTAAGCAGGGCCGTGTTAAATATTGTCATGCTTATTTGAATTTTTGAGCGCAGTCTTCTTGTGACGTACCACTTGGGCGCTTGCTTAGTTTACTTCACCTCCCCCACCTTAACAAGGAAACGATTTTGAGTGTAACGAGGAATGTACTGTAAATGTTACTATGATGTATGCTTTATTTCCTGTCTGGAAACTACTCTTTTACCAGAAATACCAGAAACATAACGCAAATTTTCGATAATGGTTTTTCTGTTATTTTTGATTTTGTTTTTTTTTTTTTGTAGATCATTAAAAATAATCATAGAGACCTGAAGTTCTCAACGAATATACTTATATATCAAACCTTTCTAGATGTAGTAAAATATAATTATAATAACACATGGCATACACACGCGGCAACTACAGCATAATATTGTGCTCGAAAGTGTTTTTTATTTTGACACTTGTTGAGATTCATTTTCATTTTTCTGTTATCATTGGTCAATCGTCGTATTGCAAAATACATGTTTTGTGTTTAATCAGGTTGTATGTAATCATACATTTAGTTAAACAAATATTTGTTTATCAAAATCAATATTTAGGGTGTTTACTTTTAAAAAAGTACTACGAAACGAATATGTTCACCACCTTCTGAACCTGCATATGAGTTGTTTTTCGTTACCTATTCGCATATGAAATAAAAATGCTCTAGAAAAAAAAATACTGCTGACTCTTCTGCTTTCATTAATTAAGTGAAAATAAGAAGAAAAAAAAACGGAATAATTTGTTCAGTAGCAATATATCATATCTATTCATAAAAGTCATCTAATTATATCTTTATCAGTCCAAGGTCAGGCGCCAAGGTTTTTTCGCGTAAAAAATAAATCAGGAAATAAACAGGGTATATAGTAATAGGTACACTAATACTTAATATTATTATGCTGTCTACTTGGGGCTAATTATCCAAAGTATCGAATATTTTAAGAAACGACTGGGAACAAAATAGAAAAAAAAAGGACGATTTCCCATCAAAACACAATCAAAATAATTTTATTAATTTTACAAAAATATTCAACGATAATACGTATAGTAATATTATTATAATATGTTATGAATACTCAACAATTATATTATTGTACCTACATTTTGTAAATATGTGAAGATTATGTATAGTTTACCGATACATATTCAAAATAGGTCACCCCTTATCGACAGTAATGGATTACCTATGTTTTTTATCAACTAAATTAACAATGTTTTAGTATTAATTTCTATACCTTGTCTTTTTATGTTACCCATTTACAAATAAACAGCATACGCGTATTCTAGTTTATAATAATAGGTACGTACTACGTATACATACCTAAATATGAATAAAATTATATTATCGCAGGAAATTTCGTAAAAAAAAAAAAAAAACAACACTACCCATCAACCTAGGATGGATCACAACTGCTCGCGGTGTATAATTCGTATACGGGTCGCGTTGGACGGTTTTTTTTTAAAAAAAATTCAACGAGTCATGTGACTTTATCTCTGACATAAATTAAAACGAGAACGTGTTGCGGGGAAAATGAATTACGGTTATTACGCAAAACTCGATTGTATACGTGTACCTATAATAAATAGGTACCTATGTACGTATATAGACGTGATGGTTCGTAAGTGTTGTGCGGTCGGCGTGTCATCGTTTTTTTTTTTTTTATAGCAAGTATAGGTATATATTATTTGATCATAGGTACACATTTTCGAGTTTTGGTCTATATGTTATAATATATAGGAAGAAAAACTATACAATATAAGAACGTGCGTATTTTGATTGACTTGTAGTGCGTTGATAAAATATAATATAATAGTTTAATCGTTTCGCATACCTATAATATTACACCTAGGTATATTATACTATGTCAAGACGTGTGTTTTCGAGACGGTGAATGAATAAATTGTTAGAAATAAAAGGATGGTACCTATGTAACACTATACTGTGTTACAGGTATAAAATAACTGCAACTATTACGCGAGTATAATCTCATTTCACCGGTTAAGTTTTCCAAAATCGCTATATGCGACCGTTTTGTACTCGTATTATTATTGTACAATAAAACTCGTGCTAAACCAGTTAACGTCATAATGTATAGTGAATAGTATTCTGTACGAAGAGCTACAAATAAGTGGTACTGCTCGTATTTCGAATATATAACGCGGTCTAAACTTATAATAATATATATTTCGGTGTAAATAATTTCAAACACGAATGTTTTTATTTAAATTACAAGCTGTCCCACCCGACTTTGCCGATGCAATAAAGAAGTTTCTAAACAAAGTTAATAACGGATAAATTATCATTATATGCTTTACACAGATATCCGCACTGCACGGGAGATTGCACTTCAAAAATTAATAACAATGTTTTTTTTTTTCATTCTTGTTACCAAGGTAACCCATTAATCAAGATAAATAATTGAATTTGTGTAATAAAAATACTTAAAAACCAAATTTTAAGGGATGGCATTCAATAGGGGGTGGATTTCAACAGCTATATAAATTCTCTCCGGACAACGTGGAATAACTTCCCAAATTTTTGTTGATTTCTGGGTGATCTTGGCAACAAGGATAAAACTACGAATAAGAATATTGTTCTTTAAAATGGTTTATCATTGCATAAACAGATATAAATTAAATTATTATATTTATTCTCTTTTCCAACTTTCCTTCTGAAGCATTGGCGTACTCATCAGCAGTATCGCCTTTTTAAAAAATATCTTTAGGTCATTTCGTTATAATGAAAAACGATAATTATTATTGTACCCTATTAATTTCTCTTATACAACTTAAATCAATATCGGCAATATTGCAGGTATACCGTAATATTAATAATATTAGTGGTATTAATATTCTTAACGTAATCGGCCATTTATATTGTAATTTCTTGCAGTCTTAAGTAATAATACATTATTGTAAAACGACCAAAACAGTTACATTATACACTGCAGTTGTTATAATAGCAGCATTACAAGACTTTACACGTCAATGTCTGGTTGGGCATTATATATGATTCAAACGTTATAAATGTGTTTTCAAAATTAAATTTTGTAGATTATTTTCAACTCACTCAACATCAACATTTTTTTTATTAAATATTAACTGTACAATAACGTTGTTACTACGGGAAATAAAATAAAATAATCAAGTATAGGTACCTACCTATAAAAATGTCAGCGCACACTCCTATATTTTTTTCCCAACTCCGATAATAGTGATAATAATTACCTCTAATGAAATTGCATGTTAATTATATCGGCAGACATAATATATTGGTAATGTATATTTATAGAGTTTTCAATTTTTTGTTATTATTTTACGTTGATTTGTATTGAATATGTTCGTATCGTTTTTTAATTTTCAAACGAGGGATGCCCATATATTAAAGTTATTATTTTGTAGTGTTCAAGTCTGAAATAATAGGTATGCGCAATGTTGTCGGCTACACTTTAACTATGACGTATTATAGGTTGAGCCGTAGAGAGATTAAAGCAGGACTGGATAATTGTGTAAAATGTCGGTAATACTTTGAATTTCAGTAAGGTTATTAAGTATTGATTAGTCGGTAATTTCGACTTTTATATTTTAGGAAGTACCGGTCAAGTACGCACGTAAATATATATGTATAAGTACTAAGTATAAATGGAGAATATTTATCAATACGATGACAATATAACTGTCACGGTTGAAAATTTGAAACTTATTATTAGAAAAAAAAAAAAAAAACAATTATCCAGTGCTCGGACTCACACAGGTGGCCTCGAGTTAATTAAAATCGTTACAGTGCATATTGATACGCGTAGATAAGTAGCGTGTAGTCGGACGGCGCGATCTCGCGGTCTATACATAGAATTGTATTTTGAATATACCTACACTATAATAATAATGTTATTATTATATTATATATAGGTATACGTAAAAATCGTGACCGAACGTCGACGCGGCCGTTTTACTGCTGCGGCAATCGTCATCTGTCGTCGTTATCCGAACCGGTACAAAATATGACGTTGTTATTGTCATACGCGGGAATCATTAGAGTAAAAAAAAAAAATCGCAATAAAAAAATGACCCGAGGAGTTCCTTCCGCGATGCATATGGGAGTAAAATATAGGTACCGATAATAAATACCCTCTGTACCCGGCGTGTACCTAACGATATTGTGTCGGTCATATCCCAGTGTAGTGCCGTGCAGCGTGTACACCGGACCATGACTGCACACGTTCCTTTAGACGTAGACGGGAATTGACCCCCTCCTCTCCTCCGGCGAGTGGGTAAGGGTCAACACCCATAGGATGTGTCCGCCGCCGCGTGTGTTTGCGTTCGGAAAACGCGTCTATTGTGCCGTGATGAGTCTGCAACAATGTTTCTCCTCAGAAAAAAAAAAAAGGAGTTCATCACGAAATACTTACACTACTCTTCGTGTACTAACACGATATTCCCGTGTATAGGTATATAAACGCGGCGTGTGTACGCCATCTGAGCCGATTCACACGATCGGCGGTGGCAGTAAAAAGCTCTTTTTTATTTTCTATTCCGTTTTTTTTATTTGCACAGATTCGAGTTGTTGTCGTCACACGCACCTCCGAGTATACCCGCGGTGAAAGGAACGCCGCTAAACATTGTTATAATTATACTATCGAACGGATTGAGTGTGATGAATATTATTCGAGTGGTGCAGCAGATCGTGAAAATGTGCGTTTTTGGTATTAACATCTTATATATCATGTAAAGCTATTTTATAGCTTCCCCCTCCAAAAAAAAAGTTACTCAAAGCATTATCGAGGGTTACTTAAGAACTTTCGTCTATTATTTTAATTTAAGACGAAGTAACAAAATATCAAGAATACTTATTTCAAACTTAAAATAACGAAATTTATTTATTTATGTTAGGTACCTGAGTTTCGTGTTATGATTTTAATGAAAAATTCAGCACTGCATAAACAAAATTAATGTAATGAATACACATAAAATAATTTTACGCTCTAAATTAAACATACAACATAATTATAAACATTTTAATTTTCCAGTTTTTTTTGCCAGTACATTTTTCGATGATGTATAATCCGCCTTAGATGCAATTTCGTGTTCAATTGAAAGTAAATATGGCTTAATTTGTTTGTTAGACGTTCTTGAACCATGGTTGAACAGAAATAATTTTTTATGAGTTTTAATTTGCTAAAATTTCTCTCGTAATTAGATGAAGTAATTGGTATTTTTAAAAAAATTCTTAATGCTACTTCCAAATTAGGATACACATCTTATAGAGAATTTGGTGTATGGATTTTAAAAAGTCATAATATGTTGTAGTTTTAAATGATGTTTATAATTTAGAAGCTTGACATTTTAAAATTTAAACTTTAACATATAACTCACAACCATTCAAATTAACACTGTATAACAACGCTAGATCGTCCGACCATTTTCTAATATCATTCATTTCCATTGTCGATAAATTTCAACCAGACAAAAATGCAAAATTTGAAAATATAATAAAGATATTTTCTCAAAACTCCATTTTAGGCTTGAATAATAGAATAGGTAGTTATAATACAATAGTTTCACCTGCTTCATTAGTTTTATTTAACTCCAAGTCATATATTTTTCTCGTAGTTAGAAAATCAGTGGGTATGTTTATTAAAAATGTTCTTTTTTCAGCTTCATGGTATGCATATTTTCAAAACCATTTTCTGTTCTATGTTGAATGCATTCAATTAACCTTCTAAACTTTAAGTAGCCATCACACCAATAGTTTGATTTTGATTCTATAAAGATAAATGTACTTTATCAATTTGGCTCATAGTATAGAATCTCAAAATTGACAGAGCCACTATAAAAACTTTAAATTTATCTGTTTTAGAATATGCTGAGCAGATGTTAATGTGTTTTTATTAAAATCTGTCATGTTGGTCGCCATATGGTTTAGTATATTAACAACTATATTATTGTCATCTGGATGCCAGCCAGTGAGCTGGATCGTTGTGGGGTAGCATGTTGTAAATATTATATATTTATATAATACACACACACACACACACACACACACACACACATATATATATATATATATATATATATATGCATAAAAATATATTATATACATATATATTCTTGGTCCAAAGACAGGTTCTTCCCTTTTTTTGGTAATAAATACTAATACTACACGCTGCCGAAGCCAGCTGCCAGCTGCACATACGCCATCGTACGACCTTTTTAGTTGTGTTTGGTGTTTGGTCCGGACGAACGTCTTTTTGTGTTCAATTTTCAGTGTGAGAATTATTTTTCATGGGTATGGCTGTACTATAACGATTACTAACATTTTGTGCGCTCATTACACGTGGTTTATTTATTGTGATTGGTCAGATACTTTTTTAGATTAACGCGATTTGTATTGTGCGATTCGTAGGTTTATTTCGTTACCTACGAATGGCGGGCAATTGTTTTATTTGTGAAAACCCGCTATTGGTCGATAGTTAACTATGAGGTGAAAATTATCAATTACATGGACTAGGTCTACCGGGGCAGCCATGAAGAAAAAACGTGCCTTGTTTCCATAGTCACGCATATGGGGGGGGGGCTTGGGAGGCTAAGCCCCTTCCCAAAAACTCAGCCGTGCCCTCAAAATCGAGTCCTTAACAAGTAAATATTAACTATACATAATCAATAACACAGAGTAATAAATCCCACCAAATAAATCATCTATTAGATACAAACATATTTATAACATCAGACCGCAGTATACAACAATTATAATACACCTATTAGGTTACCTATACAACCCTCATCCTCTACGGTCTTGATTACATGTACTAATTAATAGTTTGAAATTTAAGAATATCAAATATTGTATTTGGAACCGATTTTTTATAAATTTTACATAAGTATTTTTGTCTTTGTAGGTTTTTCGATATAGAGAGAAATAGAAGGAAGTTTACTTTACAGCAACGAACCCAAAGAAATATAAGAAGAATGAGCTATAGGTAACTAATTATGGAGAATATTATTAAAACTCGTACCTACGCACTATATTTAGGTACTTCTCGCAGTTAACTTATACGGGCTAATGTGTTATTAATATTGCTAATGAGTTTCTATGTAATATGATTTCTCCTCTTTAACATACATTATTTGTATAATATAGGTACATAGTATACGAGTAATTATTATTATTTCTCTAGTTTGTGTAATAATAGTAATATATACCGTGTGTGCTGCATTAGAATATGAATACGAATATACCTACGTATATGCGTGTTTCAACAACGATAATCTCGTCATGGGTCCTAAATTAAATTTCCAGGGTATAGAAGTAACTATATAGTAATTATTTCGTATAATCTAATCCGTATAGCACGATGTAATGAGATTTTAAGAAAACCGTAGTAGGTACGTAAAATGTCACGAAAAAAAATATAACGATTATTTTTTATCATTTTTTTTTTCGAAACGGTCCGGTGATTTTTATGAGTTTATACACAGTTGCCTATAATATGTTTATATACGTATAATAATGCTCTACTTGTTTATTTTTTTAAAACGCGTTTAAATGCAGGAGTGTACACTGTGTAGTGTGTACGCATGCTGTGCTCGCGTGTGTGTCTAATGGCTTTGACCGGGTGTTAACTTTTCTAATTGTTATTTTTTTTCACGTTTATTTTTTGTTTTTCTAACCAAACCGTTTTTATCGTGTGTACATATGTACTGCACGTTGTACTGTACACTTAAACACGTTAATCAGGACACGGGGAAACCGCCGAGATTCCCGACCCGAGCGAATTACCTACTCTATATAATATTATGTACTTGCCTGTAATTTCGCGCTGCAATTAGTAGCCGGCCAAGAGGCTACGCATCGCGTCTTATTTACAAATTTCATTAGAGATACCTGCGATATTTTATTTTAATTAATATTACCTACATGGTATAAGCGTGGGCGTGGTCGTTTGTAACCGTATACCTACGTTAATTAATGGTATGCGTATTTATACTCGCAATTTATATACATAGATTATAGGTGTACTATAAGTACGAGTATTTGACGAGTATTATATCGAGACTGGTTTCAACAGCACACGTATATGTAATTTATTATTTCAATACAACGACGTACTTTACCGAGACTTCCGATCGACATCGCCGTAATAATAATTATATAATAATAATAATGATATTCTTTTAATCGTATAGTATATGTGTGTATATATATATATGGAATACTGTTATAATATTATAATATATCGACCGCATATTATATTATTACGATTTTGGCTCATTAGGCGTGTCGTGTTCAATAAATATATAGAGCAAAGCAAACTCGCTATAATACATATTATAGGTACCTTCGCCCGTATAATATATACCTCTATCTAGGTATAATGTAACGAGATTTGCGTCGCTCTCGCATTATATAGTTAGAAAATGGAATAATAAAGAAATGGTTTTGATTATACGAACATGGGGCCATCTGCGTGATTATAAGAAAAAAAAAAAATAAAAAATAAAAATATTATTCTCGAGAATTATTATTAACAATTATAAACTATGAAAAATTATGAATACAATGGATGATGGTCGCGCGTTAACATTCACGTCAACTACACGGTTTTTAACTACCTATACAACATTCCCGTAAATCTTTTCGTGTCAAAACCGAGCAATTAATATATAATTGCAATGTTTTTTTGTGGTTTTAAACAGATTTTCCACTAGAAATCCTTCTATATTCAATAAATTTATTGGAACATTTTTGTTTTAGGCATTTTTAATATGGTTGATGTCGTTTTTTGATCGTAGCGTAGGTACAAATATTAATCAAATTAGTTTATATATCCCCCCTTCCAATTTACTCTTAAAACAATGGCACACCCATCAGCAGTATTAGTCTTTTTTTTTTAAATTTCGGTTAGATTAATCTACAATACCTATATTGTTTAAATAACATTTTGAAAGAAAAAGTATATTATTTCCAAAGTCTCTACGGATTCGTACGAACTACAATGGCTACAAATTGTCTACAAAATGTTTATATATTTATTTCAAAATAATAAGAGTATATAAATTTGTAAAATACTACAGTATAATTAACGTAAAAATTCAAAACATAAAATAGTATTAGATTCATTAAAAATAATTGTTCAAATATGAATTATTTCATTTTCTGTATTGTTACCAATGGCAGATATATCCATATATCCATTAATCTCATTTCTGAGGGGAGGGGGGCGAATTTCAAATCCAGAGGGGTAATAGGATACAATCTCTTAAGTATTAAGTTATAGGTAATAATATATAGTGGCGACAAAAACCCCAAGAGAGGTGACTGGTGGCTGGAGGCGCTCAATCAATCGTCGCCCACTCATGATACCCGCCATTGACTGCTACTATGCGGCCTTCTGCGTACTACCATGTTGCCTATCGCGTTACATTGTTAGATTTTTTTTTATTGAGTAACTTGTAAACCCGACTAAAATTAATTAAATATTGCTTAATTTCGCATTACACATTATTTTAAAGTTACTTGGTATGAATATATTGAACATATTTTATAACATATTTTATTTTAAAATTATCTAAGAAAGTTTTTGTACAGCACTGTACGTTACACTATGATGCAGTAGACTGTGCACGAGTACATATAGTATTATTTTGTCGATAATTTAAAACTATAAAAAAACATGTAAAATCGCATTGAATAAAATTATAACTAATATAAGATAATAACCGGTACGTTATGACGTGGTAAACTATAAAAAATATATGTCAACATAAAAAAATACTGAAGAAGTAGTGAATACGATTATTTTATTAGGTTTTCCAATGACGCTATATTAACATATAATTATATATTTCATAAGTGTAACGATTATTTTAAGTGTGGAATACATCGCAAGTTTATAAATTTTAAGTAAATAAAAAAAAAGAAATCGAAAAAGATATTGGAACGCAAATCGTGATGTGTAAGTTTTAGTGTTTCTTGTAAATATTCAAAGCGAATAATTTTTATTTTCCTATTAATTCGGTTTCGGTTCTATTACTTTTATATAACAGGGGTAACCAAGATGAACATGTTTGCGAGCAATATGGATAAATGCAATGATATCAAAAACCAAAATGTTCATAAGACCTCATTTGGATTTTTAGAAAATACACTTTTAGTTAATGTCATTGAAAACGAATTGCTAATATCACTTTCTAATTGTAACAAATAAAGTAGATCTTGTAATAGAAGTTTTAGAGTTATTAGAAGACGATTGATGAATGAATTATACAATTAAAAAAATTTGTCATTATGTGTTGAAATTTTGGTTGCATGTTCATATTTTAAAACTAAAATAATAAAAACTGTACAATAAAATTTATATCAATTTTTGTAACGACATACATTCGTGTAAATCACTTCAACAATGAAAATAATTAAGTCGCAATATTGTTCATATTTTTTGATAGGGATCATCAGAACTGTTCATACATCAATGCAATCAAATCTTAAGAAGCTCACGAAAAAAATACCCCGACGCAAAAAATGTACCTTAACGTTTATATTTCATTCATTATTTATAATATTTATTTATTTTCTTCTTTTTATTTAGTTACCTTTATTCTATATAGTAAATTATTTTTTTTATAAATGCGCATTAAAAAAAAATTAAAACTCTAAATAATTATTACATTTTGGTTTTTGTAAATAATACAGGAACCGCATATGACTATGACGCGAGCCATATTCGACTCACTATAGCTGCAAGTTGGCCACCCCTGTTATATAATATGAAAACAGCCGGAAGCGTTATGTTGTAAGCTATCATTTTTATTTTTATTCTCTCGAGTTCTTTAACCTTACAACACTATCATGTGTTTATTATAAATATTCTAAAAGTGTAAGGATTTAATTGCAATTTCGAACGTCAATTTAGAGCATTATTAAAAAAAAAAAAAATGTTGACTATTAATAAGTATAATATTTAAGTTATTATCACTGCTCTTAGTGTTCTGATTAATTTTATTCATATTTTTATAGATTGAGACACTACATTATTATAAGTAAAGTAGAAAGGTTACACAAATAATAGTATAAAGGTGTCACATTATTTTGACAAATTATTGTTAATATTAACTTCGGCAATATACGAGATATTGAGAATAATCATTGTTAACATGGTTAAAAAAATTGCAAATGATTTAATTACATTAAGATAAGATAAAATCGAAAAGATTTAGATACGTTTATATTTCGTTTAGTAGGTTAGAGTTGGTGATGAAGTAGACAGCCAAGTGTCTATCTATCGACTGTGGGCGATTACAGAACGTTTCGGTGAGTGTATCTGGTAGGTTGTACATTCTTATTATACTCGTACTATCTGGTATTTCAAACGTGATTTTTTTTTCTCTCGATACTATGTACAGGACAAATTGATAAATGATAAATGATATTTGATGGGTCTAAAACAGTAATAGCTGCAGTTTTCTCGTATAATAGATATGGAAAAGATTTCCGTTATTTGTCCGCACAAATATTATAGTAATGCCTAATAATACAGTAGATATAATTTCACAGTAGGCGGGCGTATACCATCGCCGCTATAGTCTTTTTAAACGTAACCAATTTGTCGATATTTTATATTATTATTATTATTATTATTTCATTAAAAGTCATAAAAAGTGCGATGAAATTTGTTCTGCTCGTTTTCTCTACCTACCTTTCTATCTTAATATAATATTTTATTCCTAATAATATAAATGTATATCATTTTCACGGTATGTGTGTGTGTGTGTGTGTGTATACCATTGTATGTGACCAATAAACGAAGTAGTTTGTATAGGTAGTTTTTTTTTCACAAACAATTTATTCCCCATTATCACTGATACGATTACGATACTTAATTCTGCATATTGTAGCGGTCGCAGTCAACGGTGGCGGTGTCGGAAAAATTATTTGTTCACGACACGACCTTCTTTTATGTCACAAATAAAATGTGGTACCTATAAATATAGGTACAATACACCACTGCAGAGCAACACCACATAGTTATAATACATACGCGTCACAACGACGGTTTATAATATTAGGAAAAGAGAAAAGACAGAGAGAGAGAGAGAGAGAGAGAGAGAGAGAGAGAGAGAGAAATGATATAAAAAAAAAGAAGCTAATGCGTGCAGTTATAATGATATACAACGCAACTTTTGAATCGTTTGACCCGTGAACCCTTTCCGGTTACACACTAGGCGGCGCGCACGTTTTAAAAACGTCAGTTACATACTGGCCGTAGTATACCTACTTGACAACCCGCTGTCGGTACGAATGATGCGAAAACTTAATCAGTAGTATGCCACTCACTTGATAAATGTTAGGACCGAAAAAAAAATTTCTTCAACCGCCGTACACGATGTTGCTGTATCGTGCGTTTAATCAATTAAATTAAAAAAAAATAAACTCGATTATATGCTAGTGGCGAGACGCGATCGCACACGATTCGCATTAGTATAATACGTACTTATAAGATTTATCGTGTAATATTTGCCCGACTATAATAAAAATAATATTGCTTATTTAAATCGGCCAAATATATTATTATAAACTTATTGTGAGACCACGTAGATACAGCAAAAGCAAAAAAAAATTGTTTAAATTTCGAAGCGAAAAAAACAAACGGATATACTTCGCATGATGGGTGGGCCACTGTTGTAGGTGAGAAGTTGGAAAGGTAGAAAGGAAATTTAATATATATTGTTTATGTCATACATAATGCATCGTCATTGTGAAGTAATGTTACAGAAACTGCCATTTTAGGTATTATAACTAATATATATATATATATATTATATATGTATACATTAAAGAGGGCCTTTATTTTGCCAATAAAAACATTTCGTTCAAAACACTCGCTTACCTTGTGCCGTATAATTAAAAAAATACATAACTTCAAAATTTGAGGCAATTTGGATAATATTTAGAGGGGCGCACGGCGTTTTAATAATTAACAATAAAAACATTGCAAGAAATCAATAAAAATAATATATCATTACAGATCGTTTAGAATGATTTTTTTAAAAAAAAAAAAAAAAAAAGGACTTATTTTAATCTTAAGATCTTAATGTTCTTTTTGATACCACATACATGCGGATTAGATTGTTCAAGAGTTTCCGAAATTAACTGAAACTAATATTTCTTTATGCAATTACTAGTTATTTCTATATTGGAAACTTTAGAGAACAAAAAACGATGTTAAGTATTAGATTTGTATCACTGAAATAAATTAAAAATTATATTAATTACTAAAATTTGACTCTTAAAATTAATTTTGATCAAAATTACACATGTAAAGAAGAGGTGATAGTGCTCCAAGGGTGCGATTTGTTGTGAGTGTTATATTTTATAGTTGCATCGTACAGTACCAATTATTGTATTTAATTAGGCGAACAAAGTACGTATTGTAGTGATGGCAATACTACAACAAATTACATATAAATTTAATATTAGTATGTACTTACTTAGTAAGTATTATAGAAGTGAAATTTTTTTTGGGCCCGGATAAGAATTCTGACAAGATTTATATCCGCTGATAAGAATGGCGCCGAAATGTCGTCGAGTATCCCGTATTTTCGTATAAAATATTTACTGAAGTGGTCGGACCGAATATAAAATGAACAAGTACTCTAGAAGGTATGAAATGAATTCGATAATATTATCTGTTGGGATTTTCACAACGCCCCCCATAATTTTTACAGGTGATAATATAGTATTCAAAACCATATTATTTAGGTGTTTGCGTGTATTATTTCAATTATTATACATGCACGATAGGAAATATATAATATTATGTTTGTACCGCGTGTCGAAATACAATTATGGGTCACCGCATCATTTAATTGAGTCTGACCTTATATTTTACTATACGTACGTATATCTAACACTATTATACACACTACATATATATTCTCTATATTTTTATGCCTGTCGAAAGTTGAGCAATATTTTTAAGATTTCGGATAGTGCCGCAGTGCCTAAACAAGGTTGTACAGGTATTAGATATATGAATATATTAATATTACCAACCATTAGTGTTTCCCTTGATAATTATATCCTTAAATATGTATTAGGTATAGGTACTTATATATAGTTTAAACTTTTCATCGCTCGGTGTTGTATTTACTTATCAAATCGATATGGTAAATAAAAAATTATAAGTATAACTCGTACAATAAAAAAATTTGCTTATTCAAAATTTACACAATAGTATAATTTTTTTATCACGGTTATATAAATCGGTGGAATTATTCTTTATAAATTACAACCTTGATTATGCCATTAATAATCTTTGTATCACTGGTAACTTATTGGTTATTATTATCGTGTTATGTAGTTTTGTTATACTGGTAGACAAATCATCCATTATTTAATATCACATTTAAATATTTGAAAATTGCAATATAGATTTAAAAAAAAGACGTTCTAGGATAATAGGGACGTGTGCAGCCACTGTTATAGGTAATCTAATTTATACCTGTAAGCAACGATAAACCATTGCTTACGAAAAAATGATTTTGAGAGGAGCTCAGTTGATAGTGATGCATAGTCAACAATATATATGCCATATTATAGTAAAATAATTAAATAGGTTCTATATATTTCTTTTAATAATATTTGTTTAATGTTGTACCGATTTAACTACGTTTTTCCCGGTTTTCCCATGTTTTACCTCAGTTTTTCATATTTGCTGAGAAACTCCGGAGAAAATCGAAAAATAGACTTCTCTAAAGTATCTCCCCAGTGAAATTTCCTTTTAGATAAATTGCTATCGTTAAAAAATTGGAGCAAAATTGCTGATAAAAAAGTTGTCCACAAAAAATAATTGTTATATTATATAAATATATTTCGTACATTCTCCCGTTGTTTTTTTTTTTCAGTTTTTCGCATTTGATGAAAAAACTCTTGAAATAATCGAAAAATGACCTTCCTAAAGTACCTTCCTACACCGATTTCCTTTCAGAAAAGGCGCTACGTAAAAATCGGAGCAAGTACTCTGGTAAAAAATTGTCGCTAGAAAAAAATAATAAATAAACATCTTTGTAAAACCATAAGCTTCTTCGCTCCACTCAGAATCAAAAATATAAATTGTAATAAAGTGAATAAAGGGGTACAAAGCAACTGAATGTATACCCACTAATCATTTAGATTACTTATTACAGCCTACGATGATAAGAAACAATTAATATAAAATATACACTATGAAGGGTAACAATAATATACTTACCTATCCTGAACGGAGTATCCTCAGCAAATATGTTGAGTTTGAATACAGGTATAATTATATTTATTTATTATATTGATGATAATAGGTAGTAGGAATGATAAAATAAACACTTGATTTAGTTAAAAAAAATACTCAACTAAATGTAATACAAGTTACTTTTTACTCGCGTTAGATTAGAATATTTTATATAGATGTTTAAAACAACGCGTTATATTAGAGAATTATCTAGAATTTAAACTATAGCTGATTAAATTTAAAATTACTGAAAAAATTAACTTATCAATTTAATTTTAACTATCTACATTTTACTATACCTTTGTTATATGGTAAACTTTTTATAAATATATGTATATATAGAGTAAGTATTTGTTTTTTTTTTCTATTGGTCCAATATTTTATGAAACTATGTCTGCTATAAATTAAAATACGATATTTTTAAGTATTTATTTTTTTGTTTTGATTTTTGGCCTTTTAGATTCTGAGCGGACTTGGGAATGAATTGAATTTTTTTCCGCCACAAAAAACTTTTCTACCAGAGACTTTCTTGTTGCATTTTTGTTATAATCTATCCATTGAGGAAGTAATTTTCTGATTTTTTTTTTGTAGTTTTCTTAATTATTGGGAAAAAATGACAATTATTTTTATTTGTGGGTTACCATGGTCACAAGAGAAAAATACAATTAATAATATTCTGCTCAAAATGTTTATCGTTGCGCGCAGATATAAATTATATTATTTTATATATCATACCTTCTAACTTTCCTCCTAAAACAGTTGTACACCTATTAACAGTATCAGATTTTTTTTAAATTTAGGGGTTTATGTATTGAAAAAGCTATTAGTTTTACTAAAATGTGTATTTTAGAGAGTTTTTTTTCTTGGAAACCACTTTTTGGGTTAGTAAAAATGCTCAGATATTTTCATACCATACCTCAAACGGTAGTTAAAAACCTGACGACAAATAACGATACATAATCGGTTTTATTTTTGTTGATTTCTAAGTTATCTTGGCTACAAGGGAAAAAAGCGATTATAACTTCCCCAATTATTCGAGTTTCGCTCAAAATTGTTTTCTGACTAATATAAATTTGACTTCCTTATGTCATATACATGTTCAATTACTGATCAGCCGATT
Source organism: Cinara cedri (assembly GCA_902439185.1). Lineage (NCBI taxonomy): Eukaryota > Metazoa > Arthropoda > Insecta > Hemiptera > Aphididae > Cinara > Cinara cedri. Next base: position 1,654,012 of record CABPRJ010002368.1, read on the forward strand.
GACAATCATACGAAATATGACCAGCTTTTTAAGTTAATATTTTATTTTTAAATAATATATCAGGGAGAATGAATTGAATGAATTTTAGGGTTTCTAGTGGTTTTATTTAATGTATTTTTTTCAATGTTTTATGAAGCTACGGCGTATGGAAATTCTGGTCATCATAAGATAAAATCACTGACGTTTATATTATGGACATATATAGGTACGATCCGAAGTTTAATCGATATTTACTGGATAATTGCATTTTGTATACTACATTACTCGTATATTATTATCATAGTCACAACAACACCAGCGTATACTTAATATTATTGTAACAACATTATAATAAAATGTACCTATTAAATTGTTTGAAAATATTTATCATTGACACGTCGTCGCGTCGATTCCTATCAGGATAATTTACTGTTTATACTATCTATTTGTCAGGTTTATTATAATCCGAACAAGTGCGATTTGTAAAAAACCACAATAGGTACACATTATTGTTATCATATATTAGCGGTCGAGTGTGTTTAGACTACATATTATTATACCGGCTTCCAGGGCGACTATAATATAAAACCGCGAGAAAGTATATATAATATAATATTATTGTTGTGTAGTGGACAGTCTTTTTTTTTTCTTCGTTTTCTTTTTTTTCTCAAGCTTATTATTGGTTACCTACGGGTCACAAGGATATAATGTATCGGTAGCGTGACTATCAAAGAAAACACTCACTCACTATTATTATACAGATACCTCTACCTATACTATCATTGTGGTCCGCTTTACAATAATAATAATGAGCATTGACATTCCATACAAACGTATACCTAATACCGTTACTATATAATAATATTCGTTTTGAAAAGGATGTGAAAAAACAATGGTTTTATAGGTGAGGTGAACGAAAATAGGTATGTTTTTTCTACAAACCCATCCTATATTATTAAACGAGTCGAGATGTTGCGTTAGAAATTTCGGCGGTTAAGTACATCGCGTTACTATGTATAATATTTCTTCTTTTTTTCTTTACAGAATTTAAAATCAAGTCAAAAACGTGTTGGGTTTTCGTTTTTGGGCGAGAATGGTGGGGGGGGGGAGGGAAAAAAAAGAATACTAATAACTATACATAATATAATACGTATTTACAAACGGGTAGCGATTTATAACTTGGTTTTTTAATAATATAACAATCAGAACTGTTGTATTTCGTATAGTAAAGGTACCTAAGTGTAATAAAGTGTTTTTTCGTAAAATTATAGGTAGTAAATTCAAAATTATTAACTAACGAGAATCGTCTACCGTTTGTGGTATTTTTATATTCGAGAATTTTAAATTCCCAAGTACCTAAATACGATTTTTTAAAAAAAAATATTATAAATTAAATATTTTTTTCTTAATTATAATTTGTTTTATTTGCTGTTTGGAGAACAATCGAAACTTCAAGGGTAGGCATTTACGAACTTTTACAAACAAATTAATATAAGGTAATAAAGTAATAAGTTAAAAAGCCTATAGGTCAACTCTGAGTTAACTTTTAACGTAACTACTTATGTAATTAATAATACAATATAATACAACTTATTGTTTATACAATTATTCGATAACTTTTTTTTAAATTAAGTTAATTAAGTTATACGGGGCTGGATAACGGTATTTTATCTTTTGTAGAATATACACACAACAAAGAAATTTAAATGAATTTGCTTTCAATCAGTCCGATCGATGAAGTAAAATTATGGTAATTTTAAAAACAGGTTTTTATTCAGCGTGAAGTGTAAATTAAATTAACCATTTTTTAAAATTTAATTTATGATCTTTAAAAATTTTTAATTTTCAATTATTCTAAATTAAGGAATGAAATTCGAAAAAGTGGCCAGACCAATCACATGTACCCACCAGGATGAATTAAAATCTGTTTTTTAGCATTTTTATTATTACACTGTGTTGGTTGGACCTCAATCGGACTGATCACATGAAAATTGGACTGGATTGTATACGCCGCGTATGTGTTCGACAAAGATAGACAATATCTATCCGAACTTGAGTTAATATTATTGAGTAACTTGCCCAACCTTGGTGAGATCTAGTTATGTTAAAAAAGATTATTAAAAACTAAACGAGTATTATAGGACAAATTTCGGTTTCAAAATGTACTTGAGGTATACTATTTGTTTCACGTTATACAGTTGCAGTAACATAGGTAAAGTAGGTAATTATAATTTTACAATTCAGTTACCTATCTGGTTAGTCGTATTAATATGAATGTATATAGTTACGTATCGTTTAATCGTATTTAATATGCAATATTCATATTATCTTTAGACTTTAAGTATACAGGTTCTATATTTTTAATAATATTCAAGGTACGTTATATTTGACTGCTATCTATAACACTATAACGTGTAATGAGCAATAATAATAATAATAATAATAATAATGATAAAAAAAATAACTTACTATTACTTATTATATTTGACGCTTTTGGTTTGTGCAGGATATAAAACCCCTGTAGTTCTAATTAAATATTACAATCGCGAGCATTTTTTTGAAATTGATGGTAAACGGTTCTTTTTTTCGCAATCATTATAATAATCACAATGGAAACTGCTATTTTAATGATATTATTATTAAATTATATTAAGGTTAAGAAAGTTTAAAAAATAGAATACGAATAATAGTAGTATAATAGGTTTGACTATGGTATCAGTCGAAAGATTCATACGAGGACTAAGTATTCAATATTGTGCTTAGGTAGTCGTAGTAAGCACGTAATGCGAAGAAGCGAGAAGTAATACATACAGAAATGTTCTGAATTGGAAATCTATGGACAAGAGACATTAGGGTCGGCTCAGGAAAATATGGATGTATACAGGTGTTTTGGAAAAAGAGCTTGATCGAATGCGAGTACAAAAGTGGAGAGAAGTGTATAGTTAAGAATCGATTAAAGTGAAAAGGCAATAGCTTATGATGACAGGAAAATTTGCACAGTGTATTGAATGTCAGAAAAAGAAGAATATGTTCTGCTATTATAGATTTTATTGTATTATTATAAATGATAGGTAAACTAGATTTCGGGTCATCCACATTATCTATTCATGTGTATTATATTATACCTGACTTTTGGAGTACTCGACTTGATGTGTTGCGTAAACACGTGATTCTATATTTTATCTGGCACTCGAATAAAAAAGTGTATACATGAGCACCAAAAAAGATTAAACTGTTGTACACCTATAATAAATGTAGTGATGTGTGATTTAAGTCATTTTTATAATATGTGGTCGGATATTAACTCGATGTATACCCATAAGCTGCTACACAGGACCCGAAATACGACTCAATTTGGTATAAAATTATAATATGTATGAATTTATATTGTAGTAACATAATTATCTAATCAATTATTTACTTAACTACTCGTATTAATTATATCGTGTTTATATCCAATGACTAAATATTTACTTAATATGATGACTGAGTTTTACGGTTTTTTTTTTTTATTATTATTTTAGTAGGTATCTACGCAACACGTGAAGTGTGAGTGCAAAATATACGAGCGAAGGGAGTGAAGTTCGTTTTAAAATAAGGTATATTAGTTTCAAAATATTAAATTGTTGCCTCACTGTACGGATAGGGGATGAGTGATTCGATACCTTAATAGTTTTCCAATAGGATAGTATCAAATATCGAAATCGATATCAACAACTATCTCAATTTCGATATTTCATTATGTACTACAAAGAGGTCATTTTTTGAAATTCTCGTTAATATTCGAGATAATGAGGAAAACCTAGGTCTTTAGATTAAAAAATATTGAAAGATTAAAAATAAAGTTGTTATTGGTAATCGTTTTTATTTAGTTTTTGGTATTATACGTTTTTATTATTTTAATCCTTTTTAAACAATTATTTTTGTAATGAAAATGCACATTATACTTTAATATGACCTATATATTGTTGACAAAGCATCACTGAATTCGGTTTAGAATCGTTTTTCATTAGCAACGGTTTATTGTTGCTTACAGATATACATTAAATTCCCTTCTGTATCCTACCTTCTAAATTTTGCATCTACAACAGTGGCTGCACCTACGTGGGAAGTTACCCGTACAGTTTTTTATTTTATAATGTATTTACATCTAAATTCGAAATAGTGTTTTATTATTATAAAATAACATTAATGACTAGTTATCATGACGGCATAAATAAATGTTTAAAAGAACTTGTATTAAATTCAAAATTTGAAAATATTTAATATTTTGATTGTGAAAACACTGTTTTTACATACGAATTTATAACTGCCAAGATCAATATTTTGGAACAAAAAATCAAATTTTATTGAAAATCGTAAACACGTATTATACGACCTTTCAAAATATGTATAACCGAACTCAACTCCGAATCGTTTTTTGTTAGCAATGGTTAATATTTGTGTATCTATACATTAAATTTCTCTTTATATGTTACTTTTCTAACTTCTCATTTGAAGCAGTAGATCACCCATCGTGTGAAGTATGGCCGTATTTTAATATTATACATTTTTTATACTAAGTAAATTTGTTGATATAAAATAATTACCTTTTTTAATATTAATGTTTTTATATTATTTTTAAACAAAAATAATATTATCTAGAATCGAGAATCTAGAATCTAATTCTAAATTCTTGGTATCGTCTATCTAAAGCACGAACATTTAAAAACCTGGACTGTAAAAATATGGTTTTTTGGACCTTGAATTTCTTTTTTTAAGTATTCAGATTTTAAATTGATTACCTCGTTATAAATAGTAGCTACTTAATTATACTTTAAAGTTATAAAATCATAATTTTTAATATTATCCAGATTATTGTTTACAGTTCCTCCAATCGAAAATGTTCCTTGATTTGTTGTAACGTCGGGTCAATGGGAACTTTCTATAATTTTATAGTGGACTATTATTTGCGGTGTATAAAATGTAAAACCCGGACATAAATCGTATCTCGGATGTAAAGCGAGTTTGGGTACTGTTGTTGATTTGATAACGTTGAATATTATTTGGTGATTTACTTTGTATACTACCAATTAAAAACAAAAACAAAAAAACGATCCTGAGTGGACATCATTGCAGGTAGCGTTAAAAATCTTCGTAGTTTTTCACTTGACCAAGGGAATCCAGAGGGGGGGAAGTGCAAGTCCTCATATTGAAATTGAAGTTTAAAAATCCGGTTCACCAATTTTATCGGACTATTCCTCTTACCCGCCAAATTTAATATTTCAGATGTCTGCGTGCTTCATACGATTTTATCCTGAACCGGTGGACTGACCATTCTGTGTTTTTTTTTATTTGTTCATTTTATTTTAGACGCACTTTCCCACGATTATAATGTATTTTAGAGTTTTATTTGCTATCGGGTATTGGCGTTTATACCGTTTTTATTTTCTGTTTCTTTACACCGCCACTATTCGGATTGATTTAAGAATACACTACCCCGCTACCCACTCATGCCGGAGCTCCCCTAATCGCGATTCGTGAACGACGCGTGAATACAACAACAACAACAACATAATAACAATAATAATATCACGGTCGTTGCCGCACGCGGGTTGTACCAATAACAACATAATATATTATTATCAGATCGTACTTTTGTTTTTACCGCGCGGCGGCGCCTTCGTCGGACGGGAGGACGAGGGCGCGGCCGGCCGGTGCCTCGCGTACGGTGGCGACCGCGACGACGACGACGACGACGACGATTTAATACCACCTGATGACCGTCTTCGGCGGCGCTGCGCGGCGATGCGCAAGCGCACTCGTCCGCCGCCACATCGTACAGGTGCCGCCGCCGGCTGTCGGCGCTCGCGCGGCGCGCGGGCGCGTGTGTTTGTGTGTACGCGCGCGTCCGTGTGCGTGAACGGTGTCGCTACTGCTGCCACGCCGCCTCTGCGCTGCGTGTGTGTGTCTGCCGGCGCGCGCGTCGCCGTCGTCGTCGTCAACAACGGTCAAACGTCCTTGCCGCGCTCCAGTTCGTCCGCGACCCGACGCGCGCGCAGTCTGTCGTCCTATTCTACCGCTCGTCCGCGTGGTTTTCCCCGCACACCGTTTGCCGGACGTACGATATTACACTATTATCAATATTATTGCGCACGCCGAATAATACGCGTTTTATTTTTTGCACGGCGACTTTTTTCGAAAAAGATAATTAATATTTATTTTTTTTTTTTTTTGCCGCATTTTATTATTACGGTCGTCGTCGGTGTTCCGCGTTCGTTATCTGTATAGTATTTCGTATTTTAATATTGTTGTGATCCGAAATACCCGAGTTCTCCAAAACACACCCGTCCGAACGTCTTTTACACGAACCGTTTTTGTTGGTATTGCGAATACAATATATTTTTTTTTTCCAACCGGTTTTTAAATCAAGTGTAACCCCGAGGACTATCATGCCGGTGATAACATGATGCGGGATTTGGATACATCCAGCCCCGTCGTTTGGCCTCCATGGTGTTATTCAGGTACCTACACCCAACTACTAAACTATTGTACTTGTTAAATGTTTTACGACGGTCGTGGGTATTGCCGATTTCGTGCGGTACCGAACGCGGCCATTAGTGCGGGAGACTAATATATAATGTAACATTCGGTCGAGTTTTTAAAAACTTGCATGCCGCCGACGTTCGAAAACGGACGTTATAGTGCGACACGATGCCAACTGTAAAAAAAAAAAACCATTACGTATATTGTACGTACACCTACATTGTATATTTCGCAATTCGAGATCTCACGTCGTCGAACTACACTAGACTATATTATAGAGACACGTGTTTTTTCGGACTTATCCCGTAGGTAGAATATTATCGTGCGTTTTTCGTCACAAACTTCGATAACACGTTTGACCCATGCGAAACAAATCCGCCGGAATTAATTTCGCTATTACGCATTTTTTATTTCTCTTAACAATTCGGGTAGGTCATCGGTTTTTGGAAGACGTGACACGACGGTAGTCTCGCACCGGACTAATGGAGAAATTTCGATAAATACGCCAGGGCCATATTGTTCTGTTGTAAAAACTGTGGCGTTTAGAGTGAAATTAAACGCGACAGTAGGCGCACGAATTCGAACGGGGACAAAATAATATCGAATGCCCCGGCTGTTATAAAGCCAACGCGGCCGTGACTGTATATTTCGTTTGACGGGGTACCCTCGGAAATATTCTCCTCGTTAAATTTCGATAATCGCGTTCGTCGGACTCGAATTTCCACCTAAGCGCCACAATTATTTACGTTCCGAGTACGCATAATTGATATCCGCCATACCGTGTCGTCCGTCGACAGACGGACCGAGACGGTAAATGCGGGTAGACCGTATGGACTTAAGGTCAACATTATCATTTCCCCCCCCCCAAAGTTTAACGTACGCGTACGTGTGCGGAATACGATATTTCACGCACGGCTGGGAATACGGTAGAGTCGCGAATCGTACAACCGCGGTCGGACGGATAGTATTATCTCGAAATTGGCGGCGGTGTTCGTTGCGGAGCACGGCTCGGAACTTTGGCGACGAATCGCCGGAGCGTTTCACGAAAATCGAACGTTGTAATCGTAACATTATAATATACTCGGTTTTATCTTCGGTCCCGGCGCGGCGGTGGTGCGCCGTGTGATCGTATTATTATTATTATTATTTTTATACGAATAGGTTAGCCGGGGCACAAGTTCAACGGCCTTTCAATCCCATTAACTATAATATTATAGATACCGTGTGTGCAGCACATGTGCGCCGCGTCTATGTTTTCCATATGACCAGGGCGACCGCGCGGTTATCGCGCAAGTACCACTACGCTGTACGGACGGGTATAATAACATCGTAACGCGCGGTCCAGACGCATATCAATATTGTGTATTATATTAACGATGTGTGTCAGTACAACGTTACAGAATAAAAAAAAAAAAAAAAAAAAAAAAAACAATTGTCCTACGTCTATGTAAAACGTGTATACATGCATATGTAACGTTGGTAGTTATAAAAAATGTGGACTATTTCGAATGCTATTGGGATTCCGTAAACCTCGATATTATTTTGGCGGTAGATTTTTAACCGGTTCGTTTAAGATTTCGTCGAGTTTTCGCGTGTTCTAGGCGCGCTTTTTTGGATTCTGAGCGAACCGAGTAATGTATTGGTTTAACTACGATGTTGTTTTTTTTTTTTTATTCCGTGTGTCGATCTGTAAACAACTTTTTCACCGGTATCCTTACCGACTCCAGTTTATAGGGACTTTCTTGTGGCGTTTTTTTCTTCTTTTATCTAGTTTGTGCATTGAAGAAGTGATTTATTATAGTTTACTTGTTAAATGGGGGGGGGGAGGGAAACCGAAAAATATTGTTCATACACCTAGTTTTTGTTGATTTCCGGATTACCGCGGCTGCAAAAACGAAAAAAAACTCTACTCAGAATCGTATTTCTTTGGCAATGCGGTTTATCGTTGCGCGCAGATGTACAAATCAAATCACTCTATATTATAATTTGCATTGTCCTCCCTTCCTTGTTCTCTCTTAAAACGACAGCGCACCCGTCAGCAGCTGACCGGCCTTTTCTTTTTTTCGGTAATTACGAGGGGGCCGTTTTCATACCTAATAATAGGCGTATTATATGGGTCGTGATCGCTGCAGATTATTAAGTTATTCATTATTATTATATGTTTTTTTTTTTAATAGTTTCCACGGAGTATTGCATAATAATTTAATTCTGACCTTTATGGGTCTCCCAAGGGAGTGTAATATTAGTGCGCGTTTGTATAAAAAGAAAAAAAAAAACGTAAAAATATATATAGGAAAACCTATTATATTAATATTTATATATATGTAGCGGAAAGGCGAACGTACACAGTCGAGAACTCTGTATACACGCAGTGTAGTGCAATCCTTGACCCGGAGACTTTTTTTTTTTTTTTTAGACCATCACCCGGGTGACACTGTGACCCGTCCGACCCGGTTCTTATAATATACCGAGATATCCCTTTATGCGTCTATATTATTATTATTATTATTATTATTTTATTGTGACGCAAACAAATTCTGAATTATAATAATTATTATTTATTATATTTTAAAACACATCGCGTGCACATGCCGCGGCGGCGAACTATATTGTAATAATATTATATGCGCGATAATTGCATTTTATTATGAAAATCGAGTACATCGATCCGTTAGAGATACTATTAAAATGTTACAACAATAACAACAACAACAATAATAATAATAATATTGTATAAATATTGAACTTTAAAAATCCACGCTTGTGTTCTTAAGAAAAAAAAAAAAAAAACAAACAAACGAATATGTGAAATTCGCATAAATTTAATTACGATATGATATCATCGTCGTGATAGTTACCTCAGTGTACAGCTGATGCGTTGTTTAAATTTCATAATAATTTTTTTTATGCGTTTTTTAATCAAGACACGGCGAATTAATCAATATAATAATATATTAATTCGGGTGAGTGAAGTTGATGGAAAAAAAAAGAAAAGTTCACGAGTGTATTTATTTATAATAGGTTAAAAGTTAATTGTTTTATTAATTAAGTTAAAAGTTAATATGGAAATTGAATTAGCTTATTACCATATTAAGTGAAGGTTATTTTTGTGTATATAATTGTTATTATTGTAGTACAAATTATTATACTCAGAGCTTGTGATTTTTTATGTAGAAGTTATTTTTGATATATGAGCTACGCATAGACAACACATATTTTGTGATTTATTCGATTAAAAAATAAAGAAACTAGAATTAAAAAAAAAAAAAAAAACGCATAGTCATTTAAATAACAAGTAATAATAAGAAAAAAAAAAAGTCAAGCGGGGAGATATATCTCCCTAATCTCTCCCTTAATACGTCACTGTGTCAACTCGTTAACTTTTAGATTAAGAGCGGAGCGAGGGATCTATTTATTTCACTCCGATGTGTGTGTTTTTTATTTTTTATGACTGAGCAATTTTTCTACCAGAAATCTTGCTTCAATCGAAAAATTCCAAGAGATCCTTTTTGTTGAATTTCAGATTTAGTTACTGAAAAAGCAAGTTGTTTTTTAATATTTCATGAAGTTTTCATAATGATTGGGGAAAACTGGGAAACGTCGTAAAACGAAACGTATCAAATTTACAGCCTTACGATTTCTGATATAAACCAGAAATATTAGTCTAGTCGAAAAATAACAATACACCTTCTTTTTTGTATTTTTAATTTATTCAATTATAATTAAAGTAGTTTTTGATTTTATAAGTAATTGAGTAAAATCTAGAAAAAGGTAGAAAGAACAAGAAAGTTAACGGAAATAATCTTAAAATAATGGTTTAATTATTTTCAATTTGGTTTTTTGTTTGTTTTAATTTTGTTAAATTATTTGTAGAGACTTGACATTTTGACAGAAATCTTATTTCGGCCTTTTATAGATCTAGTGAAATTTTTAAAATATTCTGAAAATATTTTTGAGTTATGTATGCAAATTTTATATTTTGCAATTTCGTACGTAATTTTTATTTGGTAGGTAAACTATTCGGATATAATTGTTTGAAATACACGAAAATCAAATAAGAGGTTCATTATGAGTCATTATAAGTCTTACTTAGTGGTACAAAAAAAAAAAAATCAGATTGTAATGTTATAATTCGTTTTTATAATGGTTTTAAAATCAAATTTTGATGACAGACAATCGTAAATATTACGGCCTTTCAAATCGTTTGTACTAACGAATTTCGCTCAGAATCGTTCTTCGTTAGCATTGGCCTGTCGTTGTATACGGATATAAATAGAATAAGTCTGTGCGTCCTATTTTCTCAACTCCTCACCTACAACAGTGGCGTTGTTATAATATTCTTGGACTTATCCCGCTGCCTTGCCGTGACTATTCGAGTAAAAATCGTTATTATAACATTGATAAGTACGCGATGTTTGCTAAATCGACGGACGTGGCTAATTGATAGTTTATAAATACGATATTGTGATACACTGATAATTGGATTTTGTTTTTTTGCTTTTTCACGTTCGCGTTTTCCGCGGGGTTAATTCGCCAAGACCTTCGCACACAACACAATATAATATTCTTTTAGTAATAATTACTACCTATGGGCGTGCGTTTGTCCGTAAGCGTACACACTCATATTTTGTGAACGGATTTAATTTATTGTTGCGCAACGCGCGTTATATTTATTTATGTCTTTTGGATTTCGTGTACACCTCGCCTATACATTATAATAATGCGTACGCGCCGCGGAGTGTTTTGGAATATATTATTATTATAATAACGAATATCGTGATCGGTGACAAAATCGAATTCATGTCTGACCATTTCTGGAAACAATGCGGGTCCCGTAGTGTGTAAACGGGGCGGTATTTGACGTCTAGATCTGGCAGCGTTGTCGCCCCGCTATATTATTACATAAATATTGAAATATTACGAACGGCTCGGGCGCGATTTCTAATTTTTTTTTTTTCTCCCATAATATTATTTCGAAAACGCGCGCAGGGCTGTAACGTATTGTAATATACGTACACGCGTGTATGAAACCCTTAATTTCGCACGCACGGTAACTTGTGCTGTTATCGTAATACTACGATAACATTATTCGTTCGATGTTGTTGATTGGCACTGTTTGCCGCGGTCCCGTATTACTCGGTTTCGCCGTTAACACCAAACGTGATCTGTAACCAGGGCCCACGCCCAGGGCGCCCGCTGCGAGCCGAGGGAGGTGATGCCTCAACGACAGTAATTGCGTTCGGTTAATTTGGAGGGGACGCGCAAAGACACGGGTTCTGCCCAGGGTGCCGATATACTTAGTGTCGGCGCCGTCTACAACTAGTCGTGTGCCCCATACTTTATAGTTTATCTTTATACCTGTACACGTATGTATATATATATTATAACACGCAGTTCCCTGTTACGTATTGCAAATTGCAAGTACACGTAAATCGATATTAATCGATTTTACTATTATTTAAAATTTAGACGGGTAATAGATTGGTTTTAGCAATATAAACCGTACGCCCGAGAAGTCGAATTACAGATATCGTTGAATCGTATTCGAATCAAACATCAAATACATTTACATTCCTACAAATCATACTCGTATCTAGTGGCGGTCAAATGATTTGTCACGGTGGAGGCGGGGATAAGGATAATTTTTAAGAACTATCATTATTCACACAATATTTTATTTTTTTTCATACCTACAAAAGATAAATTTTAATACACATTATTACTTTTTTAAGCGTACTTACAGTTTGTACCCCGTTTGTACGGTTGAATTATGTATAAATTCAAATTCGGTCTTTTATGATATGTTTGCGCTTTTTGATTTTTCGTGACATTAAATGTTTTGGTATTACTTTAAGGGGTATCTTGAGGAGTGATCAACAAGATTGTTTTTCAAATGAGAATCTACATGTTTTGATAGAAATTAATGAATTTGTTTTTCAACATTTTGACATGTTCCGATTTAATCACGAAGGATAGTAGTATTTTACGGGGATCGGATACCAATTGCGCATAGATAATTTCTTGTTTTGAATCTTGCAGTTACTGTTCTATAGTATTTAAAGTAGAATAACTCGGACACTATTCGTTTAAATTCCGATTAAAATACGTCAACATTTTCAGATCAAATCACCCGATTGACATCTTCCATTAAAACATGAAGGTTCACATTAGAAAAACCTTGGTATTGTCACAGGATACTCCTCAAGTGTTGTGAAAAATCTGAGTGTTCGAAAACATTGCGTCTTTCACTACGCTTAAAACTTCCGAATAAAATAATATTTGAATTCAGGCATAATTTAACTGCAAAAACGGGACGAGCGCTGAGCATGCTTAAAAAATCACTCTGCACAATGTTATATATATACGAGAAAATTTTTAAGAAAAATAACTCAATGGAGAGAATACGTTCCCCTCATACTCTCCCACCGTTCGACCGTCCGTGAGCTTTAGTGTATTGGCAACGTATATCTGATCGAAACGAAACGAAATAATTCAACAAATTCAAGTATATTACATGTTTTATGGAAAAAGAACTTGCCTCCTGCAAGCACTGGTAGTGTAAAAGTCGGCGATATAGTTCCTCTCATAACTCCCCCCCTACCTCTTACCCGCTACCCGGTTCGACCGCCCCTGCTCGTATCTGCAGGTTAAGTTACAGTTTCGCAATACATTCCGCAGCGAACCATCTCGCGCGATGCGACGGCGGCGGCCGGGCGCGGATAACGCAAATTCATCGCTGTCAAGGCAATCCGTATTGCTGTATCCTCTAATTGGGTTCGCGCTTGCATACCTGCGCGCACATTTCGTGAACTCGTTTCAGTCGATGTATACATTTGACCCTCCTCACACCCTCCCCTCTTCCCTCCCCTCCCCCGTCGCTCCCTATCCGTCCTGTAAATACGGGAGAAAAAAAAAAAATGTTTATATTCGAGCGTACTGCTGCGTCCGTTTGCCCGCAGTGCGTGCGCGCGCGCGCGCCAGACCTTAATACGCGGTCGGTGATGAATGACGATTTATGTATCACCGGGCGCGCGCGAGTACATAATATATAAAATATATAATAATATTTCCTGCGGAATGTCTCTAATTAGTCGTGTGTTTAGTTGTTTAGCGTACGTATGCGACGACGACGACGACGATTTGAACCCGACCTAACCCCGAGGGGAATCTAATGAGACGTTCACGGTCAGAAAAAAAAAAAAAAACAAAAAAAAACACTACACTCGTGATGCACTTATATATTTTACATTATATGTGTACGTGTGTACGGGTGTACGCACGCACACAGAACAACAAAATGATGTTTGCTAATAAATCAGTTTGTTGAAAAAAAAAAAAAAATAAAAAACCCGAGCTCATTTTCTCTCTATTTCTGTAGATGGGTAAAACGAGCGGAACGAGTTAAAATATAAATTTGAATAATATACGGTCGTTAATTTATTATTTAAGTGAAAGTATATACCTATACAATAATATCGTAACGCTGACGATGCCGCGCCGCGACACGCCGAGATTCGTATTTATTTGTTTAAAGCAAAAAAAAAAAAGAGCCGTCATTTTCGGGATATTTATATAAAAAAAAAAAAAATATCGAGAAACTGATTGAAATTTTACGCTGTTTTAGAGGTCGGAACGTCGGTGAAGAAAAAAAAAAAAACGCACACAGTGGTCATCTATATAAATATATAAGCTATACAGGTATATTTCCGATTATGCTGCGACTCGGTGAAATCCTATCATTATTTTATATATAATACACACGGGTATAATATTATTATAGTGATGCGGCCGGTCTAAAAGAAGACGGGGAGGGAAACCCGTCAGCAAATCAGAGCGCCGACACACAGCGGGAATTTGTAATGGAATTAGAAAAAAAAATATCACGGATACCTATAATAATAATAATAATAATAATAATAATAATAATATAACGACCGGGGAGGGGGGGATGGATGGGGAAGAAGATGGTGCGAGGAAAGAGCATTTATTTTTTATATACGGGTAGAGGGATATTGTTGTTACAAACGTAATAATATTATATACTGCAGGTGAAACTGGATTACACGCGTGTGCGCGCATTATACAGACTCTGCTCGGTCCGAGATCGCACACGCACACCGTACAAAATACCTGCCGGCCGTAAACTGGTCCACACGGCGACGACGCCGGTAAACGGGCGATAAATTGCGTTTTCATCCGATGGCATTTTTATTTATGTTTTTTTTTTCTCCACCGTCCAGTCCTCGAGCGGTCGGCCGCGGCTACCTGCCGTTTTTAATTACGTCGGACCTACACCGCCGAAGGAATCATTAATAATAGAAAAAAAAAAAAAACAACGCCGATTATAATTATACGTCCGACATATTATTGACAATCGATTATAATGCCGTTTTCGTATTTCGGTGTGTTGGGCAACATGTTATTAAATTATCGAACGTCGATACGTTTCAATGATATTATAAATAGTCGTGTAGTAGCGGGAAACAAGCGATCAGAAATCCCGTCAGCAAACTACCGTTGCTGCTGCTGCAGTCGTATTGTCGAATTGGATCGGGGGCGTGCCGGATTTGATTACGCGTGTGAAATATTGTATGGGAAAATAATCCGGACATTAACGATTGTTAAAAAGTTAAAAGTCAACGGTCCGGCTCGTTCGCCTTTTACGAACCGTGAACGCATTCTATACGATCGACGCGTACATAATCGCAGATTGTACATAACATATTGTTGTGATGACGAACGATTCGGTAGGTTTCGATATTTATTTTATATGAAGGCGCCTGTGTACGACCTGTTTTTTTCCTTCGGTGTTATGAACATTCGAAACATATGCTTTACATCTGGAATAAATCTCGTAGAGCAATTCGATTACGATTGGTTTTTCTATTTTTTTTTTTTTCCCCGGAAAGAGGAAAGCTTCCAACAGAGCGTGTTTGACTTTGATTTTTTATGTAATCAAAAACTACGAAAAACTGGATGTAGGATATTGTCGAAGAGTTTTCCTCTTTTCTATTAAAAAAATAAAAAGAAAAGAAGATCGATAGCGAACTATTGAGGCATGAGAGTTTATCTTGTTAAACATGTTTTATAAGATAAAACCGCGCAGCTTTCTTAAGTTAATTTTAACTATTAACTTATAGCTTTTAACTTTTGATTTTTACATTAACTTACTCGTGAAAAATAACATTTTAATTTTAACCGAATATTAAATATTTATTATTTACAATATATACAGTCTATATTTGAATACGTTCCAAAATCGTGTACATAATTATTAAGTACAAAATTAAAATACTTCATAATGCGTTAGGAATTCCAAGTTTAAAACAAATACAATATTATCTGATATTTCCAGGTTACCCCATCCCTACCGATTTTCGAAAATATCATAACACGGAATAGGTTTAATATTTTCACAATGAAAATGATTAACAATAACTTTTAATATTTAAACTACGAAATATTATTCAATATAATTCGAATTTCAACGTATAGCGATAATTTTTAATATTTAAATAAGAAACATAACGAAATTTACCTTGCCAGAATGCAAAATTCCATTTTTACCCGTACGCACAAAGTTTCCCCGCGCCGAGGAAAATTCCCCTCGATCTAACAACAAGTCTAACTTACCTGTTATACCTACTTACTCAATTGAAACGCGCGCGCGCGTTTAAACAAAAGAAAAAGATCATTGAAAATAACGCGTTTTGTTTTGTTTTTTTTTTTTTTTCAAACGTAAAACTCGAATAAATAATATGCACGTAATAAAAATACAGTTGGCAATTTGATAGGTACTGCATACAGGTACAGGCATACGCGCGTACAGCTCGTTAACCGTGAAAATAATAATGATATGTAAACAGTGTTATTATAACATTACGACGGGACGGTGGAAATAATATCGAATAATTTAACGGTCGAACGTTGTAGGTATACGAATGCAGCTCAGGTGCTCGTAAAGTCGTAAATACGATATTCGTAATAATCGTGCGTTCTCGTAGTAGCGTTCTTTAGGCCGGCACACCCCGCTCGGTAACGTGGTTATTAACAGGTATACCTGAAATAAGTAACTATTACGAACAGCCGATCAACCGCCGAACGCTAATATGACAACGGTGTTGTCCTCGCGTCGTTCGAACGGTTCATCCCGCGAACGGCGCCGTCGACAATAATAATAACCGAAAGCGATCGAACGACGACGCCCGAGTACCAATCGGATTATTACCGCGGAGTTAAACGTATTTAGCGAGCGATCGGCAGAGAATATTATTGATTTTCGACGGCACGTGTTATTATTATATACAGGAACAGTTTTGTTAAATATTATATTGCACATTTTTACGAGCGAGTTTTACCAGTGACGTAGCTAGAACGTCTTCCAATACCCGTGGAAAAATATCGTATTGAGATGTCCTAAAGACCGACAAGCAAAAAAAAAAAAAATTAAAGGTGATCCAAAAAAATCCCTCACCTGTCCAATGATGACTTGGGCTCGTGGCGTTTACACACCTCGCCAACCCGGTATTTACGCCACTGAGTTTTACCCGAATGTTTGGTTTTTTCGCATACCCCGTATGGTATAGAACTGTAAATATTCAATAAGCATATTATTATAAACGTTATATACTAAAATGCGAGCATATTATTATTACGGTATTGTTATTTTTACGACGAGTACACTCGAAAATATCTATCGTCTTTGGGTGTTTCGACTTTGATATGCGATGATGTAAATAAAATGTTTATTTGATATATATATTAACTGTAATTATAATTTAGCGTTGAAACTGTGGTGGGAGCTACCACGTCAGCGTAAAATAGTAAAATAGAACAAGTACAGGGTCGATTTTGAAAAATGCTGCAGATACGCATAGTTTTGTATAATATTATTGATAATATATGTATGTATATTTTTTAAAATTAAGTTATTAAAAACCATCGTTAGTGGTGGATCGGTCGGTTTATATATGCGTATATTCGTAATATATTAGATATATTGAAAACAACGACTTTAGTACTTTATACGTGGAAAGGAAAAACAAAGGCAAGAAACGGGTATAATAACATGTGTTCGTAATACCGTTCTTTTTTTTCGTAGGTAACCTGAATGATTTAAAAAAAATATAAAATTTATAATATGGTTTATTTATTCTGTAAATCGAAGACGAACGGTGTGTATTTAGTGAAAGTTATGTGTTGTTCGTGTACGTAATAGTCGGTATTAGTATTATATTGACAACTGCTGCAAAACGTGAAACTATTCGGCTAAAAAAAAAAAAAAAACAAATAAAAAACGATAGCTCGAAATCGGAGCGTTTTTTTCTTTCTTTTTCCCGTTCTTCGCCGCAGCAGCAACCTCTTCGACGCGGAGTAGTTTTTTTTCTTTTTAGTTTTTGTACATAATAATAAGTATATAGGAGAGGTACTGTTGCTGCATTTAATATGACGAACTATCGCATTCCACCTGATGTACAGGTACGTACCTAACCTACCTGATTATACGTGTATAGTGGCTATGCGTATTATAGGTATAATAATATGTCGAACCGCATTCGCGGTATATGCGGTCCAAAAGAGTACTCGTCATTATTATTATTATTCGTGTAATATAAAAATGTATGTTTTTTTTATTGATTTATCGCCGCGCTCTCTGATTATCATACCCTATATTATATATATATATATAATAGACGTGACTAATTTATATTGTTGTGTGCGCATAATATTAATTTACGTGTGTAGACCTACATTGTTATGATACTCATTCGTGTTTTTGTTCTCTGATTTTATTCATTTTTTTTTTTTGTTCCTCTTACCTTTTTGGGGGTCCCCCTCCGATAATTTTGACGGCATTTTTAAATATTAGGTATATGCATACCTATAAACGTATCTGCACATATTATTCTGGACACGGCTTGTTTGGGGCTGGGCCAAATAGTAACAATAGTATGGTATTATATACGCGCCTAGCGTATTATAATAGTCGGGCCGACCATGTTATACTGTAATAGTAATACAGGGCGATCGATATGACAGTGTCAATCGAAAATTGGTAGCGGTTTCATCGGCTAAAATTAATTGTGACAAAATATAACATTAACGTAACATTTTAAAGTCGCTCGTTTATTAGATTTTCTAAATTCCGAAAAGAGTCAATACTATCCGGGATAACACGATGAGTTTTGTATTACGTTGTGTTGATCACCCTGTATAGGTATTAAAATATATTATTTAGTGCACACACTTCACACGCGCATTGTTGACCGCACGTATAGGGTCAACGGATATGAGCCGACCATCGAGGTCAAAAAGTCAGTTTTAACAAAAAAAAAATAAAAGTATATATGTAAAAAAAAATAATAAACGAACATTGTTGTGAATCGGCGTTAGCCTGTATTTTGCTTTATAGTGTGTGTGTATAAAAGTGTGTATAGAATAATAAAATATTATTATTATTCTTTTTGATTTTCGACTGTGCAACGGACGTCGAAGGTCGTGTGACATTTAACATTAATGTTTTTACCGACCCGAAACGGGTTATTATTATCGTATAATATAATTTTTATGTTATCGCCATGTATGGATCTCTTTATTTTTTTTTTTTACGCGCCTTTGCATAATAGTATTAGAGGCATAATATAATATTGATGTAATTTATATAATTTAGCTTTAGTCCCTAGGAAAAAGTGTTCAAGTCGATTTCGTATAGATTTCGATAATAGTAAATTACATTTTGAGAATCGTTAAGACTATGAGTCATAAGTTATGACTATGATATAATGAATATGATTTAGTATATCTTTAGCGTCAAACAAAAAGTGACATTCAAGTGATTTAAAATATTTCAATTTTCGGTGTAACACGTGTTAAAATATACGTATACAATTATGCCGTTTGAATCGAAAAATAAAAGAGAAAAAAAAATGCCAAAAACAGACTTAAATCCGCTTAAATCCTTATTCTTTGAGACAATAGATACGTATATAGGTAATAATATGTATTATGTATATATTTTAGATTGTGATTGCATAGCGAAGAAGCCATATTAACATTTTACTATGATGTGTGTTCCTCAAAAAACACTTTTTCGGTTAGTAAAAATGCTCAGATTTTTCCACGTAGTTACCTAAAGAATGCGAAATTTTTATCCGGTGATACTTTATTTGAAACATTTATCGAAATTTTCTGCGGTTTACCCTTTAAGTTTTTTATTTTTTGTTTTTGCTGTTATCTGGGTTCACTCAGCAACAAAAACATGACGAATACTACTATTCTCAGAATCGTATTTTCGTTTCCAATCATTTATCATTGCATACAGTATATACACTATATTAACATGTAATTGTATATCCTACCTTTCCAACTACTTATCTCTTATGTGGCTTATCTGCGAGTTGCAATATACAATTTTTTAAATTTGTCGTTAGTATTTATTGTTCTAAAATATTGGAGAATCTTAATAGCATTATGTGTGCATTAATTTGTAATTGTATATCTGCTTGTCTGCATGTCAATATGCAATAGAGTTCAAGGTTAATTTATTACTAAAAATATTGTTTTATTTGAGAGGTTTGTTTAATACCTATCGTCTCATAACCGATTTTCCATCAGTCTCTATGTCCATCAACAAAATCTTCCGATTCGGCCTACCTCCTGAATGTCTGTTATTTACTATCTAGGTATTCCCACCTCAAACTCTCCTAAGGTATTTTCCTTATTGGTTTCTGATCCAGCACTGCTTTTAGTAGTGAAATTATTGACTTCATTTCCACGCATGCAGCGTTCAAAAAAAAAAAAGCATTACCGTGTTGTATTAAATTTATTATATCATGTTGCGAGCTATGGAGTAAACTTCAGTAAATGTAGAATATTATATTTTGATCTATAACTTATTCGATAAATATAAAATGATGTGTACTAGATCCGCAGCATCGTATAAATATAATATTATAATTGAAGTGAATGGATGCCGATTCTTTATTTATCTGCAATAGCGATACGTATATTCCAAAAATAGATTTGGATTTAATGTAAAGTGTATACGAGTTTGACCAGGTCACTTATTTACGAATTTCCCGCGAAAATAAATCCTGTGTTCTGTATTTAATCTGTTGTATTATATATTTTTACCGCTACTTTTGACCATTTTTAGTGGCTCCCTTTGGACCTATTGAGTTAGTATTAAGGATGCGAGGTTTCAACTTTGAACCCTTCCTCCTAAAATTTTTATGATTTAATCTCACAAACGTTTTGGAAATAGTAAAGTATATTATTATAGCATGTAATGTCATATTATAGTATTTGGTTATTTTGTTGGTTCGTATAGAATATTTCGATAATACAAAAGTAAAAGGCGGGGATATTGTTCTATCGGGTGTTTTATTTATACTTATAGTCTGTTATTTTTTAAAATACATTTTCAAATGTTTGGAAATTGTAGTAATGACTGAAATTCGAAAGTGGCCTCATCGCGATTTTCTCGTGTATACGATTCACGCTGAATTCAAATTTGTTTTCGGAATTCTTATCGCTTCATTACATCGTCGATCGAGTCGATTGAACGGAAATTGGTCTAAATTGTTATGCGGAATATAATATGGTATGGACAAAGGAAGTTAATACTATCGGTAACCAATCCGCATAAAACAAATCGACGAGACGACTCGGCCACGACCGAGTTTCGCAATCGTACACTCGTATAAGACGTGCATAATATGATATTTTTTTTAAATTTAAATTTTCAGAAAATAATGCTTAGAAAGTTCGAGTAACATAATACGCTATAATACGACATCATGTTTTCAACAAAACCGTTTTACGATGTGTAAAATATGATTAAATATTTGTTTACAATTTCTGGTAGATGGTTTTTTTTTTTTTATTTAAATGTTATTGCGTGATATTGTGTAGTTCGTCTAACCTATTCTAACCTAAACAACCTTTATTATTATTTTTTATTTTTTTTTGTAATCTATCGATAATAAATACATAGACATCAATAATTGTCGTCACAGTTGAATTTGCCGTCTGTACAATGTAGTGAAAATGTGTTAAAACGAACAAAAAGACCTTTGAAATCGATTTTAAAGCCAATCTTACCGCGTTTTTTAAAATATTTATTGTTAAAAAAAAAAAAAAATTAATTTCGGTGTTCGTATACAAGGGTCGATGGTTTGAATATTTTGAGAATTGTAAAACGCCGACGAGGTTTTCTTGAAAACGCAGTACAGCGGTAGTCTATAAATGTACGCGTGTTTTATTCGATTATTGTATCAGAAATCTATTTTAAAAACTTTTTCGTTCGTTTTACGCGAACGCGTAATTATTTTTGCTATTTATTAAGACAAAGAGACGGCAAGCGCATCTGTGCGACAGCCTTTACAGAATTTTGATCAATACAGGCTTTCGCTGGAATTAATTTTCACGTTATAGCTGTGAGCATGTTCGCCCGATTGTCGACATTATACGAATGTAATGCATATTAGTATTTTTTTTAATACGAATGTGAATATTTCAGATTTTGTGCGGCTTATTGGTTTTACTATAATTTGTGTTTATTTTATTTTTTTAATTTATTTGTGTTTGTGTAGGTTAGGTTCATCATAATTTAGTGTAATATAGATAGTTGATAATTGTTATTGTACTTTAGCAATCGGAGGCTCGAGTCTCGCCTGTAAAATCATCTTTTTATACACTAAACTTGTTATTTTTAAGGTATTATAAGCCGACCAAAACGGATTTTTTGTTTTGTACATGGGTGATAGGTTGCCACAGTTTTTGCCCGTGTTGTGTATACGCCGCCGAGCGCTGTACGCTTTCCGATCGTTACCGTCGAAAATGGTTGTTATTATTGTTATTAGTATCGTTAGAAGTGACGGCTCGAAGTAGTTTTTACTTTGAATCACCGATTTATTTCTCCATCCATCCATACCCATCCAAAATACCACCATCTTACCACTAGTGTATTGAAATTTAACAAATTCCAATAAAATTTATCAAATGTATAACATTTCCGCAGTTTAAAGTCCTTTTGATGAACTCAATATTTTTTTTTTTTGACCTAATGTTTCTGAACACCCAAGCACCCACGGCCCGCAGCCATCCGTAATTTTGTGAATCGAGCGATTCAAATGTGCCCGTTTCGAAACGTCACCGACGGTACGCAATACATAATTACGGGAAATCTAAAGTCGCCTAAAATCACGTCTCTGCCCCGTTATGATAAACGCGCGTTTTCGCCTCGCCGCGGGCCCGCGTCGTCGGAACGGGGATGGTAATGTTTAGGAGACATAAGGATATTAGTATAATGTGTCGTTACAATTTTTTCGGTATTTTTTTTCTCCCGAGACCGAAAACGTTTCGCCGTCGCCGCCGCCGCAATGATAATAATAATATTATTATTATTATTATCATCATCGTGCGTGCTTGCGTGCGTGCGTGCGCGCGCGCGTCCGTCCGTCCGTTCTTTGAGCTCGCGAGCCGCGGCGGCGGTCCCGTACGCCGACGTTTCCCACTCCGCGCGCCGGCCGCACAGACGCCCCGACCGCGTTCCCCGTTCGATATAATTGATTGCGCTTATTAGCGTGTCATAGTTCAAGCGCACCGTAATCACGTCGTACATACAGAGGATATAATATTTTATGTGCAGGCAGTCAACACGTCTTTCTTTCTCTCTCTCTCTCTCTCTCTCTCTCTCTCTCGTGCCCGTGACGCTAATTTCCCGGGCACAAAAATTATACGCCGCCCGCTATCCGGCAGCCATTCGTTAAAATTAATGACAATTATTATCGTCGTAATAACGCGGGCGCGCGCGCGCGCGCGTGTGTGTGTGTTTGTGTGCGCGCAGTCCGAACGCGCGAAACGTTTATGATGATTAAAAAAGGAAAAAAAAATCCCGCGAGTACGGTCGACGCGATTCGCCACCGTCGGGTCGGATGTGCGATATCCGAATATTATTTTATCGAAATCCCACGCGCGGTTTCTTCTGTACGGCTGCGGGTTTGCCGGGGAGTTTTTTTTCATTTTTTTTTTCCTACAGAAAGGTCGCGGCGCCGGTGACGGTCACATCCGCTTGCAGTTTTCAAAAGGGGCGAATTTCGAATCCGCGGGTCGTCTGCGCGGTGGTTCGAGCTCTCTATATTCAGCACGGAAAGTATGCGAATATCGGCGGATTTATTTGACAAAAAAAAAAAATAATAACTGTCCATAACCCGTCCCGTTGAAATCCTCAATATTTCAACAATTTATGTACCTATATAATGTGTGTGCAATCGTATTTAAAATATTTACTCGGATACCGAATAAAACCGCTAATGTAACGATAAATATCGACGAAATGTCGGTCAGAAAGATATACTAATACGAAATGATAAAAACCTCAGGGAGAGGGCGATCTACAAATCCGTCACCGGATCGCGCTCAAATCGTATACGAGTTTACCGGAAACGCCGAAATTGTATAAAACTTGTCGGAAAAAATGAAAGAATTGTATGCCCTTAAAAGTAGATCGTTTTTAATTAATTCAATTCGTAAGAGGAATCATTTTACAGGTACTATTTTTTTATTATTCGCAATTGAATTAACAATCGTGTAATAACAAAAAAAAAACTTAATGCTTGACAAGTTAAAATATTCATTGCGATCAATGAAACGTATAAACTTTAACTTGTAAAATTATACGCACGTTACGCGTAAAACGTACATTATAGTCCGACGTGTACATTTTCATACGGCCGTTATTGATAAACACTATGCACAGTTTTGAAGATTACTAATATTATTTAAATTAAGTTGAGAATAATTTGCTATACCTATAGCGAAAAAAAATTAACTTAAAGTAAACAAATAACACGGAAATTCAAAGACAATTTATTACATTGAAAACATGAAATTTCGATCGCGTGATATCTTAAGATCAAAAATCCTTATACATATTATGTATCTAGTTTTTAAATGAGTGTGACCTGCAGTTATAAAGACATGAATATTAAAATGCCCCGGTTCTGCCCGGCGTTCCCCTGTACGGTTTTACGCACATATCCGTCGCCCTATGTATTGTGTTTATACGAATAAATAAAAACATGTTTGTGTTCTCATCTCGTCTCGGTACCCACCCAATATTATAAAATAACGACAATATAATAATACGCGATATAGACGACGAAGACGACGGGAATTTTTAAGAGAGCGTATTATACGAGTATATATACGTGGCCGGCTTCCAATTGGCCGTGTATACCGAAAATAAGCGTGGAAAAATATTATATATACTCGGTGGCTGTGGCAGCTGCGTGGGCGGATTGTTCTTTTTTTACGCACGCACGCGTATTGTATATAATATACATATAATAATAGTATAGTCGGGAAGTCGTGTCAGCGGGTGCCAAAAAAAAAAATAATAATAAAAATCCACTGTACACACACAGCACAGAGGCCTGCTGCAGTGATGGTATGCGACTTCTTCTCTGTGCGCGCGCGCGCGCGTGTGTGTGGGATAATAATCACGTAGAACGAATCGTCAAGATTATAATAATAATAACATAATACTATAACGATGATAACGATAATAATGATAATAACGAAAAATATAATACAACAATAATGCGACCGAACGAGTATATTACCTATATTATATTAGTCTCATCGCAGAAAAATGGTATCGGACGTGCGTGTCCGTCGGATCATCGTTGCACATCATCACATCACAACACATCGCCGACCAATGAATGGTTTCGTATATAATAATCGTCACCGGTATATTATCTTTTCATTGTGTATCGAAAATAATAATTCGTATTATCTATAATATTCTATATAGAATAATATTATAACGAGCTCCGCGTGCGTTCTTCGTTTTTTCTTTTTTCAAATTTGGTGGCTGCCTTATAATTATTATATTATAATAATATGGTGTGAATCCTGCAGCAAACGAATTGAAAAAAATTCTCGCTTATAACCAAATAAAATACCAAAATCTAACGGAGAAATGTCTTAGGAAAAAAAAAAAAAATTACCGATTTTAAACAATATTTTTCTCGATTTTCTTTATTTTATTATTGTGTAGTAAAATCATGTTTTAAAAAGGCAGAGTATATTATTAGTCAAAAATCAACATAAATTATACAAAGAGTATCCAGTTGTCCCCATTTTTTAAGAAAACTACAAAGAAAATTAAAAAATGACTTCCCTAATGCAACAACTAGATCAAAAATGTTACAAAAAGTCCCTATACGTTTTTTATTGGATTATAATTTCTGATTGAAAAGTCATTTACATTCACAAAAAAAAAAAAACTCTTTCTTGTAAAACCTATATTATATTCCTTGCTTCGCTAAGAATCGAATATGGCAAATCACGAAAAACCGGGTTCATTATATATTAATTTTTAGTAAAGCTATTGGGCTTGTTGGTCAATTTTATAGTGATTAGTAACTGAACGGGTTTCAATTAAGTACGTTTCTTTTTTTTTAGGAACTTAATTAATTTATAAGTGACTGGAAGAAAACAGTAACCTAGTTAAGTTATTCTAGATAGGTACTTAATGAACTCACGAGTTACTAAAAAGTAATTCCTAAATCAATTTAAAAAATAACGTATTAATAGCGACAATAGTTACTAATAGAAAAAAATTAAATTAAATTTTACACAATTTTTACATTTTTAAAACTTTGTAACTTTTTTTTTTATGCAATTGTAACTATTTAGTTACTGACCATTTTGACTGCTCATTTTTACGTCTACAATCGGTTGCCCGTATAAATATCAAATTTTTAATAAGCTTTTTCTCGCGTTTTCCCTTTTTATCTCTCTAAATATGATGCAATTTTTTAATAATGAAGTATTTACGGTTTTTCAGTGGACATCAAAAAAGACATCGACTTGTTTGGTGTGCCGAAGAGCCGACGTTCGGGGGTCGGTATGCAGATCGAGCACCCGGTAAACAATAACACGACCAGCACCAACAATAATAACAATATCAACAATAAAGTGGCGACCGCAGCCGACGTGAAAACGGAACGGCTGAGTCCGGTACAGGCGGCGAGCGGTGGAGGCGGTGACTCGGCGTCATCGCGCAGCGGTACGCCGTCATCGTCGTGTTACCCGGGCACGCCGCCCGGAATGGCGGCCACCGCGGACCGCGTGGCCAGTCCTGCACCCAATCCGCTCAACCGAAATTGCAGTGACCTCATACGGAGTCTGGCCGCCAAGTACCAGAACGCCAACCCCAGCGAGTGAGTCTTTATACCAAAATCGTTCTTCTTCTTCTTCTTCGGTAGCTTTTATAGCCCATTAAGTTTCCGTGCTTCCATTATTTCGCATCATATATTTCCTTACTATTACTCTCGCATATTCTTGTTCGTCGCGTACTATTTGTGCTCAAGGTCTTTAGAATATCCATTCACCTTGGGCCGTAGAGGCTTCTAGGTCTTCTCTTTTCAATTTTTACCTTTGTCAGTTTTGAACGTTCAGCGTATTTCATCTGCTGTTCATTTCGCCATCATTAATGTCACCTGCAGTATTTCACCTGTCAATAGTTTACACCTGATAAATGATATAACATTTGGTTTTTAGTATAACTGGTATACTTCCTAGTTTGTTCTGATTCCGGCATATGTCATTATCAATAACAGAATGACAAATACGTCGGAATACTTTCCTTTAAAAGATCATTTACTCTCACCGTCTTATGTTTCCGATTATGTTGAGCCCGGCCAAAAAAAGGTGAGCTGGTGCGATTTCGATCGGAAGTGATCTAGCCTATAAGCAGTATAATGGCGCATTCACTCTGAGCTTTTTGAAAACGTTTGGGAGAACCGTGCGTAGACTCGCTATCATATTGAACAAATCGAACGGATTTACGGTGATTCGTCTCGGTAAAAAGGCCTTGTGCTAGTATTGTGTCGTTTGTCCGTTTTGACTATTGAACAAAAAAAAAAAAAAACACGCGCGTGCGTTAAACTTTACCTGCGACGAAACAGAAGCTTATAACAATCGGATATTAAAACTAATAGGTGACTCCGACCGACTCGGCGTGTACGACACGTTGTAACGGCCGCACAGAAACGTTACACGAGTCGGGTAATTAAATGATATTTACGAGCGAATATAACCGCGTTTGATGTGTGTACACAGATAGGATAGGCATTATTTCGTTGTCGTATAGTTTGTTTTTTTTATTCAAAGATTTTTTTTTTAAATATAAACTCGATTTATATAATAAGGACTGTATAATTTTTTTACCGTCCACGCGGTTTTTATTTGCCCCTTTTATTAACCATTTCATTGTTTCCTATTAAATCGTATTATGTTTGTACGCATAGTAATTGCGTAATGCTCTAATTAATGCGGAGTAATAATATCGCTACTAGCGCAGTGTAGTAGTACTTGTATAGTTATTAGGTATTAATGCTATTGCAGATTATTATCGTGTGAAGTTTTTACGAGATCGGGTTTTTTTTGCGCAATGTTTCCGTAAGGAATTCGATTTACATTATAAAATATAACTGTTCGAGATTCTGAACGGGGGAGGGAGGAGCCTCTCCTCCTGCTTTCAAGCGAAACGATTTTATTCTTGTGTGGTTATCGGTTGTTTTTTTTTTTTTTTTGGCGGTTCGGTATTTTACTATTTTCGTCTACCTACTCTTGCAGACACAGACTGCTGCAAATATTGATATGCAGCAGCCACTTTTGATGCGGTCGTTTCGGCGCCCACAATCGCTTTTCGAGACTTAAACGGTTGTGTGCATAGTGCACATGCCCACGTATCGTTGTACTCGATTAAAACGATAGCCACTCCGAAACGTGATTTTCAGGAAGGCTATCTGCGTGGTCGATAGGTAAACCGCAAAATTTTACACACATTACCGATTATATCTACCATTATTGGTATTATTAAACCGCGTGGTAATCGCGAATCCAAATAATTCGAAAAGTTCAGATATGTTATAATAATATGTTGTGGCAGCATTATGTTTACAAACTATTATACGATTTCGAATGATCACGTTTCGCGACCAATTGTAGTGTACTTACGAAGGCGCTTTATTTAAAATCTGGAAAAAATTCAATGCTGGGCAAGTTAACCAATGGTTTTCAATAGTTTAAGTAATCTTTTTTTTTTAAAACTACACATAATTACACTCATAAACGTATTTAGTATAAAAACATACTATTTTGTATTTTTATAGTCCAGTTAAAAGTTATTCAAATAGTAACTCTTAACCTGCAGGGCTATGGATATTTATTACATTTGCATTTGCTTACAAACGTCATAAAAGCCCTAAAAATGTTTAAAAGAGCAATTATAGTAGAGGGGTTTAAAAGTTTCCTCATCTATTGTTTCTAACATATTAAAAATAATTTGTCGACACTAAAAACACTACAAAGTAATTTTCTTCAAATATATTTGTACGTGTTTTTTTAAAAAAAAAAACTGCTTTGTGTTAATCATTTCTCAGTGTTAGACAATTTTATTTAATACGGTTAGAACCTTTAGACCGAGGTTTTTAAAACCCCTTTACTACTTTTACTTTTTTTGAATATTTTTATACGCTTTTTTGCGGATTTTAAGTACATATAAATCCGTTCCCTACTTATAATATAGTTATTTCTGCTCAGTCTGGCGAAAAATAATAATGCATAATAATTTATTATTAAATTATACGCTCTCGTCGTTCGCACACATCTGATATTCGCGCCTCGTAACTTTGAGTTTATTTTAATAAATATTTATGTATTATGTAGTATATATACACACACATGTAGGTTTTTTTAAAAATATTTTATCGCCGTTTTACGAGATCCCGCCGTGTTCATTGCAAAAATGCCAGAAATCGCGCCGGCCAAACGAAAACGTTCGACTCGTATATACATAATAATATTCTATTCCATTCTATACGCACATATTACAAACCGAACGCCGGGCGATACTTAAAACATTTAGGTCAACGACGCTCATCGATTTTTATTCTCCGGTCCTCTGTGTGTATACAATATTCTGCCGAACTCCGAGATTAACTCAGACTGTATACGGCAATGTTTCGAAAATTATCATTGTGCATACATATTATCATGTACACGATTCGCGTGTGGTGCAATGCCTACAATGCTCACTTTGCATAATAATATCGTGTTGATATTGAATAAATATCGTAAAACAACGTATTCGCGTGATTTAATTTTGTTTCTTTTACACGATACGAGTTTCCGGATGAGCAGTAATATATAGACCCGTTAGTATAGTAGCGGCGGTTGGAAATCAGTACTTTCAATGTGTATAGTGCGTTATGCGGTTACTAAAAAAAAAAAGGAGTTCCCTACAACCATCGTTAATTTTTTGTCATTTTTTTTTTTTTTAAGCGTAGGTCGTTATGAAATTCGTTTTTAAAATTAATGCGCTACTTTAAAACAGGATTTTTTTTTTTTGTTTTTGTTAGTTTCATAAAAAAAAAAATATCTTATAAATATATTATCCTAAATACAATGGAATTGAAATATTCAATAACTTAATGAAAGCTCTCTCTAAAGGGACCCATATGAGTAATGAACTCATCTCAATTATAAGTAAAATGCGTAGGTCCTGGCTGAGTAATGTATTCTTCTAACGTGTTCTTCTAATTAGTAGATACAAATCGTTTAATATTTTATTAAATTCAAAATTTTATTTTGGTTAATGTAACGTTGATATTTCTTACGAAAAATTGTAGCTATACGTTACTTACCAATATAAAGTTGTACCAGCATTGTTACAAAAAAAAAAAAAAAAGAAAAAAAAAAGGTAGCCCATTACTTCTAACCACTGCACAGTAAAATACAGGGGAGAGGATCGTTCCTTTTTTTCTTGTAGTGTTATAAATATATAAATTATATGTTTAGTACACACTTTGATGAGTTTATGTCGTATTTATTCGATAAGATTATTGGTCACGCGTCCCACGCGATTTATGTACAATACATAATATTATATATCGTCAATTTTACTGTCGAACTGTACGCGTATCTCAATATTTGATAAAATACGATTATTAATGAAACAAGTGTTTCCGAAAAACGTTTTGTGCTATTCATATATATTTTTGTTAGATTCGTGATTACACAACAAATCACAACAATTATAACATCGCTTATATCAAAACCATGGCATACCTATAAAGAATTACAGCCAAAGAATATGTCATAACAATAGAGTTGAGACAAACGATGCTTTCTAAAAATTGTTTTGGTCATCCTACAAAGCTACAAAATACTGAAATACACCGCACTATTGTAGTTTAAGTGACGATAATATTATATTCGATTATAAAACCTGTGCACTTCCCCGTAATAAAAATTTTAGGCGTGCGATACCGTGGTAAATTATCATAATACACCCAACGGTGGACACTACAATATCGCCAACGAAAAATTAATATTCTCTAAGGTTTTTGGCTAGGTTGTAATTAATTGTTTACTAATTTATTGTATACGAATTCAACTTTTCACAGTTAATATTTATAAACATAATACGCAGTCAAGTTATAATGTCTTATTGGCCGTTTAAAAAGGAACACTTGAGTATTAGCTAATTAAAACGCTTTCCTTATTTTTGATAATATTCTTAAGATTAGTTTGTCGCAGTTCTCCATTCTCTTCTATTATCTACATAGCTATTAATTTCTTTAGATCCTTGCATTGTTCCTTGTCTGCATGTCCTTTGTGATCTGGGTGATATTATAATATATTCTGCACTCGGTCTTCTCATCTTTCATACCATCTCCTTCAATTAGTGTTTTTAGTATTGGAATTTCGTACTTTAACTCACGTGTCTTATCATATTATCTCTTCTGAAGCTTGAGAGGAAACTAGGCATTAAAGGAAACTTAACCCGTTGAGGTGATAAGTTAAAGAATTTTTTTGTATTTTACGCCGGGTTTATCCATACATTTTTTGTTAATTTTTGTTCTGTGTGATTTCTTTTTTACTTTACTCGTATTTTCGCCCTTCGCCATAACCTTGATCTCCATTATTTGACTATATTATGTAGTCAATACCAATACATCATACATGGACATGGTTTTAATACTTTTACTTAATTTGTTTTTGAACAGTTATAACATGCCATCGCGGAATGGTCTGAACATGGGTCTGCTATCGGCCGCCACTGCGGCAGCGGCCGCGGCGGCCGCTCACAAAGACCACGGCGGTGACGGCGGTGGCGGAGGTGTCGGCGGAAGTCATATGTTGGGTCCCGGATTTCCGTTCGTCACGCCCACCATACCCGGTACCAACGTGCCCATGTTCCCGCCGATGATGGACATGTCGTCCACGCAGGCCTTACTCTCCATGGTCCGGTCGTCGCAGTTCGACGCGTTCATGAACGCCAAAACTGGCGGCGGTGGTGGCACCAAGCGGCCTTGCAGCTCGTCGTCTTCGTCGTCGTCCAACGCGATGAACCATCACGGTGGCGGCGCCACATCGGCCGCGACGTCCGATCTGCAGAATCCACTCGACCTGTCGTCGTCTTCGAGCCCGTGCAAAAAGCCGCGCAAAGGGATGCCGCCTGTTCATCACTGGCCGGAGGGCGCCGCCTCTGCGTCCGGCATGTTTGCCGAGACGTTCCTCAACATGCCTGCGTTCGGTCTGGCTTTGCAAAAGTCTCGGGAAAAGGTCATCCTGACCAACGGCGGCGGCCACGGTAACAACAAACGGCTGGGCAGCGTGTCACCAAAACTGTCAAAGGCGTCAAAACAGTCGGCGTGTCTGCAAGGGGCTCCCAACAGAACACTGCCTTGCACGTCGTCCTGTGGCGCGCCAGTGGCCACCGCTACGTCCTCGGCCACTGTCACCTCCATCGACAAACAGGCATGTCCGAATGCCTCCGACAAGTCGGTCGTGGCCGGGTGGACGGTGGACGACGTGTGCGATTTCGTCGGGACCATCGACTTGTGCGCCGAATACTCGCAGGTAAGTTTTTGATACAGTATATCTATACAATGGTAGATTGAATTATGACTTAGAAGTTTGTTTTCCTAAAAAAAGTTATGTTTAAAAATAGGCCCGAAAACTGTTGAAATTACATTAAAAAAATGTCCATTTCTCAGTTATATTCATAGTTATTAAAATAAATAAGTAAGCGTCGTTTTAAGCGATGATACAAATTGCCTTTTGACTGCTTAAAAACGGAAAAACCGCTACTTTACAGGAGATATCAAAAACTTATTAGTAATTTACCACTCGTGTGATTTGTATGCCGTGTCTCATTTCGACTTGATAAATGTGAATATTTGTTGACATACGCAAGTCTTGAATTGTAAAAAAAAAAAATTAAATAAGACTTACACGGGTATTATCGAACGCATTTCATAATATTTTAGTAGCGATTAGTGCGGTTTGAGTGTGCACACGTAATTGATGTAAACCGAAAATTACCGAAATCGTTTCGTTACAACTTCGTCTCGTGTATTTGTGAACCAGAATGAAACAATTATATTTTAAATTTTTTTTGTAGGGATCTTTGAAATTTTGTAGTTCTATTTATAGTATCCATCAAGGATGTGCCTTCTATGGGTTTTAACGTTTATCCTCCACCCGTTCCGGTTTTATAATGAAATTGTACCGCAGTTCTTAATGGGATTAGTATATTGTATAGTTATTATAGTACTCGGTCATTTTATTGGTTAACAAAGACTGTTTTTATGATACGAAAAAAGCGGGGAGGGGGATAATTTTATTCCGTATAGTGACGGAGCTGTGCTGCTCACGAGTGTTTTTTTTTATAATTTTTTTCACGTGTTCCTACGGAGATCAGTGTACGGTAAAAAAAAAAAAAAAAAAAAAAAAAGCAAA